>CM052715.1:67009481-67033374 GCA_028551405.1 Uromys caudimaculatus
TAGGAAGGGGACATGTTGGTGGGGGGGGATATAGGAAGGGGACATGTTGGTGTGGGGGGATGTAGGAAGGGGACATGTTGGTGTGGGGGGATATAGGAAGGGGACATGTTGGTGTGGGGGGATATAGGAAGGGGACATGTTGGTGTGGGGGGGATGTAGGAAGGGGACATGTTGGTGTGTGTGGGGGGGATATAGCAAGGGGACATGTTGGTGTGGGGGGGATGTAGCAAGGGGACATGTTGGTGTGTATGACATCTGGTGGATATGATGTCAGCGTGTGTGGGGGTTATAGGAAGGGAGACTTGGGGTAGATATGATCAAGATGCTTGGAACATAGCATGAAATTGTCAATGACTAAATAAAAAGATATAAAAAACCGAAAAGAATTAACTCCCTCAAAACAGACAGCAATGGGCTGTTTGCCTGGACTGAGTTCATTATTAGGCAAAGATCATGAAAGAGGGAGAGGTTCTTTGTACTTTACTCTCATTGTTCTTCACGTTTTAAATTGTTCATGCCCCTTCTGCTGTTTTACTGATAATCCCCATGACCCTGAGTGAAGAGCAGAAAACAAAGGTAGAAATGAGAAAACACTCCCTCTGAAGCAAATGACACCAGTGAATGGACCCTGGCTGAGATGCTACCAGGATGGGGAAAAGGAGGCTGACATTTCGAAATGGCCTGTGAGGGCTTGTGGGAAGCCAGTTCCATCAAAGATGTCACATTTGAAATGACTTCTTATCTCTAAGCTATCAGCTGTTGGACTTGGGTGGACTCCAGGTTCTTGCAAATTTGAGCTCACTTTTCTTTTGTATCCAGGTGGTGGAAGAAAATCTGCATAATTTATAAGTTATTCTTTTTCTGGTTTTGAAGTCCGTTTGGTTGAAAGCCAGAAGGATAAATCTGAAATTCCAGCAGTCCTCAAGTTCTTACGCTGACAGTGGAATTAGTGGTTGATGCCCTTGGCTCAGGGCTTATTTATGCTGATCCTAATTTCAGTGCCGTTTCTCCTCAGCCCATCTGGTTGGTGTGTTGATGTGGGTACCAGATGTGCCACAAACAGCAGCCTGTGATCGTTCATAGTCTTGGGGCTCAATTATGTATCTATCACAGCATTTGTAATCCTTACCCAGATAGTTCTGAGGAAATGTGAGACTTAGCAGAGTCAAAAATGGAGTGAGTTCTCACAACAAACATAAATGAGGGGGCGAGGCCTTGTGCCTGATGCCTGATGGTGTCACATGGACTCTGTCAGATCTACTGGCTCTCACAGAAGCTGCCACAGCCTTGGACAAGACACTTTTGCGAGGACACAAGGACATTCACCCCATTACCATTCATCGACCCTTGGACAGATATCATGCTTGTTATCAATCATTGGGACCAAGGATTCTTGTTTCAAAACGTCTGGTGTTACTCTCCCTACTTTTTTTGTGTGTGTGAGTGTGGCTGCCTGTGTATGTGTGGTGGCCAATGCCATTCCTCAGGAGCTGTGCACCTTAAAAAAATAATTTTTATAATGATGATGATGATGATTGGCAGGATTTCCTACTAGCCTGGACCTCACCAAGTAGATTAGGCTGGATTAACTCTAGAACCCCAGGGATCTATTGTTTTTGCTTCCACATCTCTGGAATTACTATTTTTTTTTTTTTTTTAAAACATGGGTTTTGAACTCAGGTCTTCAAGCACACTTTAGTAACTGAGCTATCTCCTCCGCTCCCCCTTTTTTGCCTTTAAAACCTCCCCCTGACCTCTTCACCTGCCTCTCATTCACCTGGCACCACTTTGCTATTCTATTCTCAAGGATCAGTATTCTCTGGGAAAGCTTCTCTGATTATTTTTGTTACTTATGTTGACAAATGTTATAGACAGTCAAAAAAGAAATGGAAGGCACAGGCTGGAGAGATGGCTCAGTGGTTAAGGGTGCTTGCCCGCTGCTCTTCTGGATGACCTGATTTTGGTTCCCAGAACCCAGGTCGGATGGCTTACAACCTGTAACCCAGCCCCAGGAGATCCAACAGCCCCTTCCAGCCTCACAAGCATTTGCACACATGTGGGACACTTGCACACAAATACACACAAATAAGTACAAATAAAAGCTAACTTTAAAAAAGCAACAAAAAGAAAATTCATTTTAAGCTATTGTACATATTTCACTTTTAAAGTCCAGAAAAGGCCCAAAGATGAAAGTGTTATGGCTGGCTACAGTTCCCATCCTTAAGTTAGTGACATGAAAGGATTTTTGTACAACTTTAGGACATAATCTACGATAATAGCTCGTGTCAAAGGAAGCACTTGTAAATGCCCCGGGGAAACAAGGTCATGATCTGGGCATTTCCTCCTGACAGGCAGACTCAGCGGTCACAGCCCTGTGGTGAACCTTTCTCCAGTCACCTGTGACCTATTGACATCAGGACAGGAAAAGGAGCTGTAAGTGGGTTCTCCTGCAGGGCCCAAGCTCTGACTTGATGGCTGTCCATGCTGCTTTGATTTCAGGTGGTAGCTATTGACGTAGACATGGCCTTTTTTGAGCCTAAAATGAGGGAAATCCTTGAGCAAAACTGCACAGGAGATGAAGATTGCAATTTCTTCGACTGTTTCTCCAAGTGTGATCTGCGAGTGAACAAGTGTGGAGCCCTGCGTGTCAACAGCAACCTGCAGGTGAGCAGCACACACAGCTGAGGACAGTGATGTTTGCGTCTGCATGCCTCTGGGCTCATCGCATCCTCCAGAGCAGGAGAGAGGGGCAGCTCTTCACCACGCTTTGTTTCCTACTACCTGGGTTGCCTAAGTGGCCCAGTGGGGTCTTGCAGGGCTGTGTGCTGGGGACTTTCCTGGGGGGGGGGGTCTCTGGCCCAGCTGAATGCAAGAGTTTCGGCAGGGGAGGGAGCGCGAGCGCGGACAGAGTTTCCTCTGTCTTGGTTACTGTGGCTGCCGCCCAGGCCGCACCAAGACGCTGCACTCACCCAGCACTCGCTGCCCCACACTGAGTCTGGCCAGCCGGTGGAGTGTGGGAAGCTTCTGGCGGCTCTCGGGAGAACGGGTCTCTTCCAGGGCCCAAATCGCACCTTTATTCCCTCTGGAAGGCAGCGGGCAGACGTGGGCACAGGCAGGGAGAGAGAGAGTCCTACACAGATTGGGACGGTCTAATATACTGTTTGGGAGGGGTCAGGAGTTTGGCAACCGATACTTCCCATTGGTTTGGTCAGGGGGTTTCACGGTACCTCATTTGCTTGTGGGGGGACGCAGAGTTGCTTTCTACATGACAAATCTCACATGCCAGGCCTCTCTCTATATAGGGGTTGTAAAGCTGTAGCTGTTTATACAGGAGTCTTCCGGGAGCATCAGCCAAAAACATGTTCTGGTCCCTGGTGGATATTCCACAGGGTCTCCCAGAGTTTTCAGCTTGTGCTCAACCGGGTGTAAGATTGTCTGCCACAGACCACTGCCCCACAGGGTCTGATGGATGGAGGTCCCAACACAGAGCCCAGTGGGCTTATGTCTCTTTCCCAAAGCTCTTGAGGCTGCTTCTGAGAGTTTGTGTTGCAGAAAATATTAAAAAGAAGGAATAGAGTAAGTTCCCGCGCTATGCCCTGGTTCTCTCAGCCCCGGCCAGCTGGCCAGCCATGCACTGGCGAGCACTGGCCAACCTGCTTTTATCTGTGGAGCTCTGACTTAGAGACCCATGCTTCAAATCCCCCACGGCCTCTGTGGTGCATGTCAGGTAAACCCACACTTTGATGCTGTACCTTTCTCTCTTGAACCTAGACGAGCCGCTGAGTGAAGAAAAATGCAACACAAACTTCGTTCAGAAACAATGGTAACTCATTCTCTGGGCGCATCAACTAAAATCCTAATCTTGTAAGCCTAATTAAATCTAAATCCTCTGGAGGCGAATCCTTGGGGATCCGCCATGATACTGGAAAACTCTAGAAGCTATATCTTACCCCTTATGCTGTCCCTGTTCCAAAAGGTTCTCTCTCTCTCTCTCCTGCTTCCTCTCTTCCTCTCTCCAACCCAGAAGTCCCTCTTACTTGTCCAGTGATTGGCTCCTTTATTCATTAGGGGATTGATTCACAAGAAGTCAGATGAGTATGTAACTCACTCCTTGTCTAAAGCCCCTCCCAGGAGGGTAGAATTAGCATCAAAATACAAACAGCCCCAGGGCTAGCCACAAGAAGTTCTTTGGAGATTCTAGCAGAGGAATGCATTTACTTGCATGCCCTTGACTGAAGAATGGACCTCTTTCTCTTCAGGAGGTTGGCCACTTAGAGCAGGAAGCAGGAAGCACTTGGAATGCTGAAATAGGAAGGGACACTTGTCTAGCCAGCGGATCAGCTATACTCACCTTAGTGATCCATAAGGAGGCATGTTCTCCGCCAAATTGTCCTCACACCTAAGGAGATCCATTCTTTCTGCAAGGGTCTGCCTCCCTGTAAGTTCTCACATAGAGAGAAAGAATGAGAGCTAAGTCCCTGCCCTGTAACTTCTACCTATTATTTCTGTCATTCAGTTCACTCTCCCAACCACACCTCTCTCTAGTCCATCGTCCCAAGGAGCTTTACACCTAGAGTCTGATGGGACTCCTGAGCTGAAGTGAAGCAGATTAAGCCAGATTCACAGGAAAGCACACCGTGAGGCTTTCCTGCTATGAAGGACAGACCCCTGCAAGAGAGCTGTTCATTGGGTAGCTCTAGCCCAGGCCATGCAACACTGGCTCTACCACCACAGGATCTATAGACTTCTGAGTCAAGTGCCATGGTCACTGGGTGTTTCATCTTTAAGAAGGCTAATCAATGACGTGGGTTTTTGGTGTGCCACTTCAGCCCCGTCTGTGGGAAGCTACCCCTTGATGGACCTGTGATTCTGCTGTCCTTGAGCCATGCAGACAAGATGGTTTTTACCAGAGTCCCCATCATCTTTCATTGTATCCACAAGAATTTGCATTAGAGAAACTAAGGACTGGCAAAAATGGCTCTGTGGGTTAAGTCACTGGCCAAACGGAACACCTTGGTTTTGATTCCTAGAACTCACATAATGGACAGAACTGGATCCTGCAAGCTGTCCTCTGACCTACACAAACATGCATGCACACACACATATATACACATATACACACACATGCAATTACATATACACACATGCACACATACATATATACATGCACACACATGCACACACAAATACACATATATACACACATGCACACAAATACATATACACAGATGCACACACATATACACATACTACATGCACACACACACACAAATACACACAGCTCTTACAGATTCACTGAGAAGCAAAGTGGAACCTTGAACCAAAGAAAACTGGCAGGAGAGGGCAGGGGTAATGAGTCACAGATGAAAAATCCAAATGGCCGAAGGATTTAGGAAATTATCTCGTATCTCATCTGATCATTTAAAGACGTAATTAAAATGATGTTAATTAAACTCAACAATAATATGCTTTTGCCAATTGGGAATAGTCATTAAAATGCTATTAAGTACCAGTTGACACTTTGGGGACATTACATTGTGGCTCTGGAGTAGATATGGACACACTCATCCCTGGACCTGACTACTGTCTTCGAATACACCTCCAGAAGTGAAAATGAGCTTCCTTTGGGATATAACCTAAAGCAGTAAATGGAAAAAGGTCAGGTTATAAGTCGGCATTTGTAACATGATCTCATGTTTACTAGACAGTATTTTATTGGAAAGACAGATGCACTTTGTGTATCAGAGTTCAGTCGCTGTGACAAAACACCTGATATAAACAGCTTATAATGAGGGAAGTTTGGGGTCAGTCTATGGTTAGCCTGATCCTTTGCTTTCGGGTCAGTGGTGGGGCACAGCATCCTGGCTGTGGTGTATGGCAAAGAAGAGCTGTTTACCTCATGGTGGCAGGGAAGAAAAGAGGAAGAGGAAGAGACCTCCATCCCAGCATCCCTTGCAAGGCATACGCCAAGGATCTAACTCACTCATACCTCTTAATAGCCCCACCACATCCTAATAGCACCATAGGCTGGTGACTAAGCCTTCAGGATATGGGTCTTTGAGGCACACTTAAGATGCAATCCATTACATATGTCTGATGAAAACAGATTCAGTTTCTGAGAACATTCAGAGGAGCCATGACCTTTCAAAGGAGCTGTGACCTCTCAGAGGAGCCCAGGATTGGGGCTTACTTGTTACTCAGCAGCTCCTACCTATGACTCTGCTGGAGAGGACTGGAACTATAGTATCTTCCTAGACACTAAAAAATTTTTGCATAGGAAAAGGGTAATAAATAGTCAAGGGAAATAAAAATATTTTAAAAATTAACATCTTTGCGTGGAGTTGGGCATGTAGGTCAAAGTGCTTCTTGAGTATGAGGTGTTTGGTAAATGAGGCTGAAGAGAAAGTTAGACGCTGTTCTTTGCAGCTCCCAAGCATGGTCCCCACTGGGGACCCTAAAACCTTTAAGCAAATAGTGTGTGCATCTGGTCTGCAGAGCTCTTTAGGTATACTGTGGTCTCCAATGCTGCGTGGCTGAAGGTTTAAGAGGGAAACTCGTGTAGGTGTGTCTGTCTGTAGGACTTCCCCAAAGGAGCAAGGCAAGGGTTTCCTTGAGACCTAGGAGATGTCAAGAAGGACTTGCTTCCTTGAATTAACCTCTCCCCCCTCACCCCCAGGTCATCTGTGATAAAATATTCCGACACTGGTTCTCCTCAACACACAGGAGCCCTGCCATCTCCCCCCAGCTTCGGTTGCAGCTACAGCAGACTGTTCAGGAGTGTGCTCACCATGGGGGCTCCTCGGGGAATTCCTGGACAGCCTCCTCCAGTGTGTTCTGGAAGCTTCGATGGCTCTTGCAGGCCACTCTGAAAGAACTGCAGGAGGCGGAAAAGTAGCCTCTCTCTTGCCTTTGTCATCAAGAGTGGACAGAGGAAGTGACCTTCAAGTGACTCCTTCTGTAGTTGCTATGCAAATGAGCTGTCAGAGGCATTGGCATGCTCTTCTGAAGTGTGCAGCTGAACTCCCCTTCTGTGACTGTCGACGTGGACCTCTCTTGCTCCTGCCCAGCTTGGTTCGATTTAGTTTCCAGGTGACCTCTGGCCTATCACTCCCTCAGAAGTGACCAAAGGGAGGAGATTCATCAGAGTTGCCAGTCATACCTTGCCATTAGAGACAAGAGGCAGCTGCTCTTCCCTGTTGCCACTAACAAGCTAAAGAGTGACTCTGGGCATACAGATGAGTATGTCTGCAAATAATTGTGTGCATATGTGTGCACCCATGAGAGTATGAGCAGGTTTGTATATATGAATGTGTATTGTATACCCATGAGTATGTTGTGTGTAAATATGCATAGGCTTGTGTGTGTGTGAGTGGGATTGCATGTTCTCATAATTATGAGTGTTCCTGCATGCATGTGTGCGTGTGTGTATGTGTGCATACATGCCCATGAACCAGTCATTGTGTCTGTGAATCTGTGCTCATGGATGAATCAATGTGTCCACCCAGAAGTGCATGCATGAGTACATCCAGAGGTGAGTAAGTGGGTGGCTTTACAATGTGTCCCTAGGAATCTTGACTAGCCGGCAAAGAAGCATTAATTTTTTTCTGGAATTAAATGCAATAAAACGTTCCTTAGGGGCATGATTTGCTCTATAGAGTGTGTGGAGTGGCATCTTTTAGCACTTTTCATTTTGTGGAATTTTAGGGAGCACTTTGCCATGTGTCGTCCTTCTGAGCTGGACCGACTGTTTGTGGAATGCAGTGTGTCTTGCCTCGATGGAGACAGTTTAAGTAGAACGCTGGGGTGGGCTCTGACCACAGACAGAACTGTGGAGCAGCTCTTCTGTGTGGACTGACAGAAGACCCAGCTGTGGGCATGAGACTACACTGTGGTGCCATGTGCTCTTTGTGGACATTTGATGAAGGTCTTCTCCACTGGCTGACTCGCATGAAGCAAGCCAAACTGTGCACTGCTCCCCAACGGAGAGTAGAACCAGCAAGCCTTATGCTTACCAACTTGCTTCTGCTCAGAACAGGGACCCCAAACTCTACAAGTCACAGGGGACTCAAGAACTAAAGGATGTCTTGAAGACTGGAAAGGTGTGCTAGGGGCTAATGAGGAGAAAAAGACAAAATTCAAAGTTTTAAGTACGTACAGAATGACAGAGCCTCACCTTCTCTCTTCATATAGACCTTTACAATCCAGAGAATTGCCCTTCTCACTCCTGTGGATGCTGTTCTCAGGGCGGTGCATGCAGGCGGCATCCTGCCGACTCTGAGCTGTGGCATTAGGGGATGGAGGATAGTCGGAGGTCACACCAGTCCTGAAGCTGTGATCCTGAAGGCAGGAGATGTCTGTTTCCTGTGGTCCCCCATGCCTTCATCCCACCCACCAGCAATCTGCCAGATAGGGCTGACTCTCTTAAGGGCTATCTATCGTCTATCCTGTACCTGAAGGCTTGCTTTCTGTTCTGTTCTTTGATGGGAGCCTGTACAGGTGACTGTGCCAGAAGTAAGGGATCCAGAAGTAGGTGCCCAGGTCTAGGCTAGCAGGGGCTCACTGTTAGTATATGGCCTGGCCTGCAGAGCAAGACTCCCATGTCTCAGGCCGGGGACAGAGGCAGCTGTTTCTCCTCTGGGCAGGTTCCACCAGGAATGGAAGAGTCACGGGGAGGAAGGTGGACGGGCTGGGAAGAAGGTGGGTGTGAGATAGCCCAGGCAGCATAGAGAAAGCTCTGGGAATCCTTTGGGGCTTAGCAGCTTTTCTGCTTCTGCACTGGGAGTCAAATGACAGGCCTTCCTTAGTGGGCCCCCAGCTACTGACCAGTCACTGTTAGTTCTTATTTAATTCTAAATGGAAATAAATGTTTTGTTTACCATGAAGACTGTGCAATATATGATCACCCAACACAGTAGCATCCCTTTCTGCATGTTTTTGGCCACACACACACACACACATCTTGCCTAAGGATTATCTTAAGGCAGTGGTTCTTAAACTGTGGTGAAATTCACTTTTTAAAAATGTTTAAACCTTTTTCAAAATACTGCTTTTATATAATATAATAAGTGGACATGGTACTATCCATATTGAGGCTTTTGTTTTGGTTTTGGTGCTTGGGGTTGAGTACAGAGCCCTGTGCAAGCTAGTTCAGCGCTGTACCCTGAGCTATGAACACAGCCCCATATTATTTTTTTTCCAAGACAAGGTCTCTCTGTGTAGCTCTGGATGTCCTGGAACTTGCTCTGTAGACAAGGCTGGCCTCAAACTCATAGAGTTCCACCTGCCTCTGCCTCCCGAGAGCTGGGATTAAAGGTATGCATTACTATGTAGTGGCTTTTGGCTAAAATGTTCTAAAACCAACATCTAAGGAAACTCATATTGCTGTCCTGTTGTCCTGCATGGCTCTGAGATCTGTGAAATTCATGTGAGAAAAGTGCCTTGGAAAGAACATGTGTCTCCGCAGTGCACACACACACACACACACACACACACACACACACACACAACGAGGTTCTCCTTACAACTGGCTTCCCTTTCTGACATTTGAAGAGGTAGTCTGTGTCAAGAGCAAATGCTGATGGAACCGGCAGTGATTTTCCGTTTGAAAAGCACATCTCTCAGGTGGGCGTGGTGGTGCACACCTGTGATCTTGTTACCTAGGAAGAAGAGGTAGGAAGATTGCAATTTCGAGGCCAGCCTGAGCTACATGGTGAGTGTGAAGCCAGTTTGAGCTACAGAGCAAGTCCTAAGCCAGCCTGTGCTGTACAGTGATCCCAGGCTAGCCAAGATACATATCCAAATGGTGTCCTAACAAACAGACAAAACCAAACCAAACCAAACCAAAAATTCCGCTGGAGCTTCTCTGCCGATGAGGGAATGAAGACGCCTTCGTTGCAGCCATGTGCACATCTCCTTGGTGGGTTTGCTATGCCTGGACTGCACTCATTTCCCAGCAGGCTATCTTTCCTTCAGTGAGACTAATTACCAGTGATGGCTCTTCGTGGTTGTCAGCTGAAAAACATCTGGAATTAACGAATTCATCTTTCATATTTCTTTATTGCTGGTGGGTTACTTTTGGTTGTCAACTAAATATCTCTGTGGGGGAATTTTTTTGATTAAATCATTTAAAGTGAGAAGACCCATCTTTAATCCAGATCCTCTAAGATGGGAGATCCACCTTTAATCTGGACCTCACTTGCTGACAACCTATATAAAGGACAGGGAAGAGGGAGGCTTTTGCTCTTTGCCTGCTTTCTCTCACCCTCACTGGCAAGTCCATTCCTTCACTGCCTTCACTGCCGTTAGAGCCTACTTCTTTGGGATTCCAGCAGCTACTGAAGACCAGTTGAGACATCCAGCCTTGTAGACTCAACAACTACTGGATTCCTGGATTTTCCTTTGAGGGACAGCCATTGTTGGACTAGCTGGACCACAGCCTGTAAGCCAGTCTAATAAATCCCGTATCTATGTACATATATAATATATATATATATATATTATATAAATATATGCACACATATAAACATGTATATATTATATACACATGTAAATATGTATATGTATGTACACATACACATATAGATATACACACACATGTATATTCATTCCATTAGTTCTATTCTTCTAGAGAACCCTAACTAGTACACCACCCATGAGGATGACCCAGTGGACCTTGCCCTGCTGCTTGGTGGTGATGTCTCTCAGCAGCATGACAAATGCCAGTTAGAGGGTTCTCCTCCCAGGTTCCCCACCCCAGCCCATGTGACCTCAGGGTTGGGCCCTTGATTTCTAAAGGATGCCTCATTTTGTCCACTCTTGGCTCTGGTCTCAGCGGCATGTGTGTTGGAGTTTTCCTCGACAAAGAGGCACCAGAGAGCATGTGCAGCTACGGCTGCTGTTTGGCAATGCAGATCTCCTCTCCCTGGCAGCAGTGTCCAGCACACCCGGAGGCTGCACACTTGGAGGTTCCTGTGTGGGTCACAGACATGCTCTTCCTGAGGATGCTCAGCATGCAAGTACTGGTACCGCTTCCTCTGGGAAGATTTACCCTTCTCATCACAATGATTAAAAGTGTTGCTTTTTCTCACATCCTTACCAACACTAGTAATTTATATATGTATGCTTACAAATTATTAGTTGATCATTGTTATCTGCTGGATAGGAAAAAGCCAGTTTCAAGTCTCCAGTTTTTCTTTCATACAGTACTGGTAAGACTGAGACTTCATAGCAGCTACATGCTATTTCTTTGGTTAATATACTTAGCCTGTTTTTTTATGGAGTTGTCTGATTACGTGTGTGTGTGTGTGTGTGTGTGTGTGTGTGTATGTGCGCGCTTCTGTGTGCACTTGTATGTGTCTCAGTTCTTATGCACATGCATGTGGAGGCCAGAGGTGGACACTAGGTATCATTATTTAATTGCTTTTCTATTTTCCTGAGAGGTAAAAATTCATTGATTTCTATGACATCCAGCTGACTTCTCAGACCAAAAGAGGATCTGGTTTTTCCTATCTCAATTGCTTCTTAGCATTGTTTTTTCAGGCAGGGTCTGTCACTGAATCTGAACACGCTGATTCAGACAGACTGGCTGACCAGCGAGCTTCCGGGTTTCTTATCCCTCTCCTGCTTCCTCAGCACCGGAGTTACAAGCATGCGTGGCCATGCATGGCTTGCACATGGCTGCTAGCAGTAGAATTCCTCAGGTTCTAATGCTTACACAGCAATCGGCCTGTCAACTGAGCCATCTTCCCAGTCATAGTAAGATCCACGAATCAGGAGTCTAGTGTGGATAGTGCTTGTGTTTTCCTGCACTTCACCTTCTGAGTAACTTTTGACCATCTGTTGTCAGCAAGGAAGTGGAGGTGAAGGAAGTGGCCGAGAAGTAGGCACCTTTTGCTTCCTCGGTTTAGTGAACGTTCACCTTCAGGATACAGCACCACCTGCCACTTTCCAGACCAGAAGATGATGGTGTGTCACTCCTGTCCTTGTGACAAGAGATCTATCTTAAAGGACAGAAAGGCTTATGTTGGCTTCTCGACCAGAGGTTTCATTCAGTCCATTCTTGGTAGTTGTGGTTGCCTGTGACAAGTCAGCACATTGTGGAGAAAGCACAGGGCAGAGGAAAGCTGCTTGAGGGCCAGGAAGTAAGGGAGACACACACACACACACACACACACACACACACACACACACACACACACACACACACAAGGTTCCAATGTATCCATCAAGGTCATGTGCTCAGTGACCTTTCTCCCTAACTTGTACCACCTGCTGCTGGCATTCCCCACTCCTCCCAGGAGCACCAGCAGCTGAGAATAGAGCCTTTAGCACATGAGCTTTCAGATCTGAGCCATCAAAAGTAGCTTTGATGACTTCCTTTTGAAAAGCTATAATAAAGGTCTGTCTGCATCCCAGGCTGTGTCCTTGCCTTGCATGTCTGGTTTGCAGTTTGGGGAAAGTGGACATGCTCCTGAAACTGCTCTACACTCTGGACTCGAAGCCCACCTGGAAGACACTTCACAGCTGACGCCAAGGTCCTGATCCCTGTATTTCTTAGGGTGAGTGTCTCTATCAATTGCTGAAGCTGAGCTTCATTGCAAATGCTGCAGAAGAGCTGGTGAGCTTGCTCAGCTGGTAAAGGCACATGCTACCGAGCCTGCATACAGGTTTTGATCCCTGGAACCCATGAAAACTCTTGAGGTGAAAACCCATCCAGATGACAAACTACTTAGGAACCACCTGAAGGCGGGGTTGAGATATTTCTCCTGAAAAGTCTCTCAATGTGGGTTTTGCTTTATTTCCTTTATTGTTCTTGTTTATTCAGTTGGTTGGTTTCACAGACAGAAAATCTTGCATTTTCCATGAAAATTGTAGTTTCCAATGGCTGTATTATAACTCATAAAAATGATCTTATAGGCACTGGAGAGATGGTTCAGCACTTAAGAGCACTTGTTACTTCTGCAGAGGAGCTGGGTTAAGTCCCCTGCACCCACATGGTGGCTCAAAACTGCCCATAACTCCAGTTCCAGGGGGATATGATACTCTCTTCTGGCATCCAAGGTCACTGGAAACCACATGGTGCACATAATACATGCAAACACTATACATAAGATAAAAATTAATTAAAAAATAGTTTTAAAAAGATCCTGTACATGTACTTTCCATTTTTATTGTGTGTGTGTCATAGCATACATGTGGTGGAAACTTATCATATCAGAGTATAACTTGTGGAACTCAGTTCTCCTTCCAGCATGGGTTCCAGCGATCATAGGCAGGTAGGCAGGATTGTCAGTGTCAGGTCCAAAGGAAACTCCATTTCCACAAATTCTGGGAGCTAAACAAAAGCCAGCATTCTCAGGAATTAGTGAAGCCAGTTCTCCCTACCAAAGGAACCATTTCTCTTACCACTGTGGTTTCTATCAGAATATCAAAGCACAGATAGGCCTCCCGACTCCCTCAGTATCAGGAGTACCTGTTACTATTTCAGAGTCCATGTTGGCGTCTTGGCTCTTATTGGTTTCTCTTCCCTTCTTGCTGACCCTCAACTTCCTCCAGCTCAGGAGCTTCCCTCTCACTAGGTTCCCATTCTCCTCATAACCCTGCTATGTCCACCAGGCATGCCCTTCTATCTTCCTCTCTTGGTCCTCTCCTTGTCTTCATCTCACACTGCCCCCTGCATCCTCACCGCCTGCTTTTCTCCTGGCCAGACCCAGTCTGCTGCCATAGTCAGTGTATTATCTTCTTGTAGAAATATTTAATCCCAATCCAGGGTTTCTACCCTGCCCTTGACCATTTAGTTCCTGGATATAACACACACACACACACACACACACACACACACACACATACACTCTTTATATTTATAACAAGCCTTAATCAGCACAAGAGCTGGGCAGATATCTATCCTTCATGGTATTCGGTCTATTTCCCAGCCAATAATCCCACTATATAATTTGCCATGTTTTGTCTAGACTGTTCTTAACTCTAATTAGCCAACCCATTTGGTCGTTATTTTAAGATTCTTACCCCGTGGAGGCTTCTCCTCTATTCACCTTCTCCCCCTCATGGTTCTCTCCAGACCTCAAGCCTGGGAATCCTAAACCCTGCCTATGCCTCTTCTGCCCAGCTATTGGCTGTCTGTTGGCATCTTTATTCACCAGCCAGGGATAACTCCGTGGGCAAGGTCACATAGCATCACCTGAGTCTATGTGTGGTCTCTGGAAGAAACCAGCGTTTAGCATATTAAAAGACCAAACCTCAACACTTTCTCTCTCTGCTCTGGTCTCTTCCAAGATGCCTCCAGCTGTTCTCTTCCTCTACAATAAATCTACTATAAAAACCTTTAATTGTGCCTTTGATCCCAGCAATCAGGAAGCAGAGGCAGGTGGATCTCCGAGTTTAAGGTCAGGCTGCGCTACAGAACTAGTTCCAGGACAGCCAAGGCTACACAGAGAAAACAAAACAAAACAAAACAAAACAAAACAAAACAAAACAAAAACCCCCAAACAACCAAACCAAATCAAACCAAAACCAAAACCAAGTCAACCCAAAAAACAAACAAACAAACAAACAAACAAACAAAACAACACCAAAAAACAACACCAAAAAAGAAACCAAATCAACTTTCCTTCAATTATGCCTTGGAATTGTCATGTTTGTTGCAGGATATTTGATCACATTGTGAACACTGAGATTGTGTTGTTTACTAGAAAAACCTGTTTCTAGTTGTGTGGCTTAGCCTTAGCACGAACCTTTAATCCTTTTGGCTGGAATACAGACACGCCCTTAGTACACACCTTTCTTTAATCCCAAACAACGAAGGTAAAGTTAGTTTGTAGAAGGAAGCACCCATGTTTGAAGGTGATGTCTATTTGAATGGCAGACAAAGTGATAAATCAGAGACAGATTTGACAGAATAGGGCATGTTCTCACTGGGACAGAGAGAACAGCACAGAGGACAGGGGGCCATTTTACTGGGAGAATCTTACAGAGACAGGTTGAGGAGAGACTAAGTTAGACACAGGTGAAGGCAGAACAAGCCAGAGAGCGAGAAGGAGCTGGAAGATTAGAACACATTGCCAGAGTTAGTTTGAAGCCAAGCAAAGCAATTCAGAGGCCGAGAGAGAAACCAGATTGAATCAGTTGAGTGGGAGAGGAGTCTGAGCCATAACAGCAGAGGTGACCAGCCAGCTAGAGTTCAGAAAGATCTAGAAAGGGTGAGTTTATTCAGCAGTAAGTCTCAGAGGCTGAAAACACTCTAGGCCTAGATTAGATTGTACGGAGGTTAGAAGCTTCCAGGGCCAGGCCTAGGTTAGCAGACGGAGGCAGTGAGCCTCAAGAGACAATTGCATCAGGTGAATAAAGATACAATCACATGTGTTAGCAGTTTATACAGCTAGTGAGTGATTTTACCAGCCGAGTCATCTTGCCAACTTGTCTATAGCATTTCTAATGAAGCTCAGCTTCAGAAATGTGTTAGAGAGTAGTAGACACTGCCCCTGAAAAGTCCAGGGGGCAGGATCAGTGCCAATGCAAGTAATAATTATGTAAAGAACCATT
Source organism: Uromys caudimaculatus (assembly GCA_028551405.1). Taxonomy (NCBI): domain Eukaryota; kingdom Metazoa; phylum Chordata; class Mammalia; order Rodentia; family Muridae; genus Uromys; species Uromys caudimaculatus. The sequence goes on from CM052715.1 coordinate 67,025,040, forward strand.
ACATCACTTCTGCATTATTTATTCCTTCATTCATTTATTCATTTTGGTAACTGGATTGCTTGGTTCTTGAATGTGAACTTTTACAGGACACTGTTGTGTCACAGGGACAAATGGCTCCACACTGTTCCAGGTCACATAGAACCCTGTTACATCTTAAGTCATCACACTTAACCCTACATCTCCATAACACTGCAGGGCCCTTCTGGTAGCTTTTGGGGTTTCTTCAGGAAGCTCTGCCTCTCCTCTTGCTGTGTCTCTTTTCTGGCATTGCTGAGGGTGCCAGCGTTCCCATCTGACCTCCAGGCAGCACTGGCAGAAGCTCAGAGCCCTGTGCTTTCTCCTGTTTCTGTCTCTGAAGGGTACCTGTGGGGACTGCGGGTCATCAGAGACCTGAATATTTTGCTAGAGCAGGGACACAGTTTCCTCTCCTTAAAAGCACATTTGGTAGTGAGCTCAACTTTGAGAGATCACCTAGGAATATGGAGGCTGCGCTTGCAGCCCAGCCTCAGACTCCCAGGCCTTCCTCCAGACTCCTCCAGCATTCTGAGCTCTCCTGTGGTGGTTTCCTTCCCTTTAATCAACCCCCCCACCCCTTTCACCCTCTCTAGTGTCCTGGTATTTCTTTGAAGACTGAGAGATGAAACCAGAATGAACAGTGTAATAAGAGGTTGCATAATTTTGAGAAAGCTGCACCATTTTTTAAAATTGGCGCTTTTGATCAGTGTTCCTGGTTATTGTAAACATCCCTTCCGCTGAATTGTAAGCCTGGCTGTTTTTTTTTTTTTTTTTTTTTTTTTCTTTCTGAAAACAGTTGCTGGAATTATCTGCAGGCTGATTCTGTTCCAAATCTTAGTTATTTCAGGTGTTTTAGTTAGAATTTCATCACTATGAGGAGACACCATGTTCAAGGCAAGGACAGCATTAAATTGGGGCTGGCTTACAGATTCAGACATTCAGCCCATTATCATCAAGGTGGGAGCATGGCAGCATCCAGGCAGGCATGACGCAGAAGAAGCTGAGAGTTCTACATCTTGATCCAAAGGTAGTCAAGACAAGACTGGATCACACTAGGCAGACTTAAGCATATACATGACTTCAAAGCCCCGCCTCCACAGTGGCACACTTCCTCTAACAAGGCCACACTTCCTCCAATAAGGCTACACCTCCTCACAGTGCCATTTCCCATGGGCCGAACTACCATACTAGGCACAAAGGAACACCAGAACCCTCACCTAGTCACCAAGTGACTTGCATGGGCATCAAGAGGTGGACTCTCATGGTGGCTATCTATGGGAGACAAGGGAACAGTGCCCTGGGCACAGTACTCCTTCCTGCCACCACCCTGTGGCGGTTTGATTGGCAATGCCCCTCACAGGCTCATATATTTTCAAGCTTAGTCCTTAGCTGATGAACAGTTTGGAAAGCTTAGGAGGAGGGGCTTTGCTGGAGTCTGTTTGTCCTTGTTGGAGGAGGTGTGTCACTGGGTGTGGGTTTTGGGGTTTCAAAAGCCCACACCAGGCCTAATGTCTCTCTTTGCCTGCTGCCTGTGGGTCAGGATATACAGTCTTCAGCTATTGTTTCGGTACCATGATTGTCTGCTTCTTGCCATGGTGATAATGGACTATCCCTTTGAATCTGTAAGCCAGCGCATTAAATGCTTTCTTTGAGCAATGCCTTGGTGGTGGTGTCTCTTTGTAGCAGTAGTGCAGTAACTAAGGCACACCCTCTGACCCCATGTCCTGCAGCCTCTTGGGCCTTCAGAGCCTCCTTTCTGTGGAGTGTTTTGGCCTGAGAGTTCCAGGAAGGCCATCAAGAGAGCATGTAGATGCAGCCTATGACAGACTGCACTCTGTGAGCTTCTGTGGGGACACATGAAGGCTTGTTGCTTCTGAGGGTTTTGTACAAGAAGCTAATTTTTACAGCAATAGTTGAGATGAAAGAGACAGAGGAAAAGCAAAGGTTTCAGCTTGAAGAATGAAGCCAAAAACCCATGTTCCCTTGTCTTGGTGGCAGAGTAGACATGACATCAAGTCTCTGCCACTTCACCAAAGGACTGTGGTAGCAGGGAGCTTCTTGGAGACTGTAAGGCTGCCATCTCCCAGAGGGAGACTTACTCAGTAAGAACTCGAAGCCATCATAACAAACCATGTCTATGATCTCAGGCAGCAGCGGCACCGACATGCTGGGTGTGGAGGCTCACACCTCTAAGCCCTGCATTTGGGTGAGGGAGGCAGGGGGATTTGAGGATAGACTACATACACTACATAGTATATCACAGGCTGGTCTCACTGTGGTGTGAGGCTGTGTCAACAAAGCAAAGCAAAACAAAATGTAACAGAAGACTTGAACATCCAAATCTTCAGTTTCTGTCATAAACAATGGACAGAGTTCAAATCAATGACACTCACACTCCTATGTGTGTGTGTGTAGTACACACACACACACACACACACACACACACACACACACACACTCCTCTCATTGGCTATTTGCAAGACATTGGCTATTTTAAACAATATTAGGTCACATGTATCCCATTAAACAGAACTTGTCTCACATTGCTTGAGGGCCCAGCATGGGCCTGGCATGTGAGTTTGTCATAGGCACCCTACTTTGTGAATCAGTTCTGTACAGGAGAGATTATTGACTTACACAGGCCTCCAAGGGCATTAGCAACTTTACCCCTTGGCTTGAAGCTGCCAGCTCTGATGGAGTTGTTCCTACCCACTCTGCCTTGTAGCTTTCTGAGGCTGAGGTACTATTTCAGAGATGGTTCAATGTTACAAAGGTCTTAAAGGTGCCACCCACCCCACTCTACACCACAGACCACCACTGTCAGGCTCCTTTCAAATTCTGAGGAGGGGACGAAGTCCTGAGTGAATGTGTACTGCTGATATGTGAACAGTCATGTCTGAGACCCCATGGTGATAGGAACACAGCCATGTCTAAGACCCCCATGGGGATAGGAACACAGCCATGTCTGAGATCCCATGGTGATAGGAACACAGCCATGTCTAAGACCCCCATGGGGATAGGAACATAGTCATATCTAAGACCCCCATGGGGATAGGAACATAGTCATGTCTAAGACCCCCATGGGGATAAGAACACAGCCATGTCTGAGACCCCCATGCTGATAGGAACACAGCTATGTCTAAGACCCCCATGGTGATAGGAACACAACCATGTTTGAGACCCCCATGTTAGTAAGGGCACAGCCATGTCTAAGAACCTCATGTCAAGGGCCTAGACCTAAGGGAATGTCAAAGCCTTCCTCTGACTCAGGTAAACAATTGATCAGTGTGTGCAAAAACTAGCAACCATAGCTTCCTCCTCCCAGAAGACTGCAACCTGAGACTGCCCCTCCCCCCATGTGAGCTCTCCTACCAGATTAGGTCACTTCCTGTTCCACTGAGACAACAAATCTGCCTCCTTACCTGAGTTTGTGGGTTGTTGTTGGTGGTGGTGCTATGTCTCCATCTGAATGCAGGGCCCACCCGATCTCAGCTTTTCTGTGGGTGTGTCCTTTCTTCGTTCCCTTGTCATCCTAGTCAGGTGACTCCCTCCACCATCCAGGTCTCAGTGAAAGATGGTGAGTCAGCCTGGTGCTTTCCTCCGATTTTATAATTCTCCAGGGGGCAACCCCAGAGTTAGAAAAACTGCACTGACAGGAAACAAGTTCTGGTTCTGAGTCCTGAACCAGAGAAGTTGGGTTTCTAGGTTGCTCCTTCACACTCTTTGGAGACTCTAACTACCCAGCCCCTCCTGCCACCTTCATCTTCAGCAGCCTGTGCCTCTGCTACTGCAGGTGACAGAAGAGCATACCATACAAGTAGGCACCTGTCCCAGCTTCCAGGCACCATGCCTAGAGTACAGACCAGCCATCTCATAGCTTAGACCAGGAGTTCAGAGCATGGAGCAAACCCATGGACACCAGGAATTCAGATGGAGTCTGCCTGGGTACCAGAGAGCATTGTTCCTGGGGCATGCAGGGGAAAGGGCGGTTGTGAAGCCTCATTGGTCACTCAGGGTATGGAGGATGTCCTTGGAGAGGGCAGGGCATGTAGAACGACAGGTTTTAGACTGAAGACCAGCCAGGGCGTAATAGTGGGAGGAGACTCAGGATACCTGATGGAGACTCCACTCTGGGCGCCACCACTGCCCACTGCTCTTAAGATCTCCATTTAGGAACTGAGCAGCCAGGAGCTGATGCTGCACGTAGGTGAAGCCCTGCTTAACCAGGGGAGGGAGCATCTTGGAAAGAAACACCAACTCTCCCCCTAATTCTTTGGTGAGGAACGTCACAAATGTTTAGAACAAGAGAAGCCCGTGCTCTCAAGGCACTTGGGAGAAGGGCAATGGGGCAAAGCTATCAATAAACCTTTGAGCTCTTGTCTGCCTTGTAAGAGCTGTGTATGCGCTTCAGCTCACTGTTGTCTCAGGAACCCCAGGAGATGGAGCACATTACAAAAGCAACATCTTCCCTAAGTAGTTTGGAGCCTGGAAACGATCACAACGTTCTTTTTACAATACTGTAATTTATGCAGCCCCTTGAAGGCATATTGCCAAATTTAATTCCTGAATAGCGTAATGATGAACCACTTCATGAGTGCAGAACTTTGGACTGTCTGGGGACATTTACAACCAAGAGGAAGTACATCCCAGGCTGGGCAAACTCAGTAGCTTTCCTGGCTCTGAGGGAAGAACTTCTCACTGCAGGGCTGGGCACCTGGGGCAGATAATACAACCAAGAATAATGTACAGTTAATTACCTGTTAGCAGGAAGGGACACACGGTAGGCGTGCTGGGTACTCTAGGAAGAGGCAGAGCAGGAGAAACAGGTGAACGTTGGCCAGGAAGCTGTACAGCCTGCAGGAGATGTGGAAGAGGAGAGTGTCAGACAGAAAGGAAAGGCAGTGAGGCTGCCCCATCATGAGAGGGATGCAGGAGGAGCTGGATGTAACCAATGAGGAGCTGAGAGAACGACGAGGAGCCTCACAGGGTTCTGCTGGAGACTGGGCTTCTATGAAGCACCAGTAGGTCGGGTTTAACAGAGCCGAAGACACCAGGATGACAGCATGGGGCTCTGATGGGACTTCCAAATATGTTCAGTGAACGGACAGCTTCTGGACAGAATCTACTGGCTGGCCAGTGGTGGGCAGACAGAAGTTCCAAGCTTTCCAGCCACCATGACTGAAGGATGGGGCTGCCCTTCCTGAAGATGTGGACTTTGAGTGGAGCAGCAGCTAGTTAAGTCTTCAACAAACAGTGCAGCTGGCTGTCCGCACCCAAGCATGGTATCCAGGTTCCTGGAGGGGTGCACTGGGATGTGAACTCTGAGGGTCTATGCTGGAACTGGAATGGTGACTTTGTGCCCTCGTTCACAGTTTCCCAGGGAAACTTATTTTGAACTGTCCCGTTTAATAAGATTATGGGCCAAGGCCTTGGAAAAAAATTCTAGTCTATAAAAATCGAGCTTATTTTTGCTCTAGTCATCAGTGTGTGGGAAGCCAAGAACTCTGCCCTCCATCTGAGTGGGTACCTAGCCTGGAGTGGCATTACCTGTGTTTCCTGTGAGAAGACTTGTATGAGTGAGCATTCAGAACCAAAGCCTCTATGGCACGCCAGGCTCACAGCAGGAAGAAACCCCCATATTTGAACCAGGTGCTTGTTCTCTGAATGGTATAAAATTTGAGGTGCTGCTCACCCAACTTACCCAAATATGTTGTCTAGCTGGACTTTGATATTTCCTTCTGCGGTTGCTTTTTAAATTATGTTAAGTAGTTTTCTTTTTTCAGAGGACTAATTTGTTTATGTGTTGTATGTCCGTGCCTGGGTATATGTATGTGCATCACATGTGTGCAGTGCTCCCCGAGGCCAGAGGAGAGCATGAGGTCCCATAGAACAGGCGTTATAGGCAGCTGTGTACATGTGGGTGTGCAGGACTGAGCCTGGGTCCTCTTCAGGACCAGCAAGTGTTCTTAACAATGGAGCCATCTCTCAAGTCCCTGATATGCAGTTTTATCTTCTACTCTTTTTCTTTGATGGAAGGAAAACTGGGTGACAAAGATGAGTGAGGTTTGGAGCCAGTGAGAGCTCAGTGAGTCTGAGCACTAGCCACTATGTCTAATGACTTGTGTTCAGGTCCCCAGGACCCAGGACTGTGAAAGCAGAAAACTGACTACCACGAGGTGTCCTCTGACCTACACACACACACACACACACACACACACACACACACACACACACACACACACTGCGGCATATGTGGACCTACCTACACATACACCATATTACACATGAATCCATCCACTCTCACATACCATAGCCTCTTCAATAAATAAATTAATGCCATTTTAAAACAGAGATTAATAGGGCTGTGTCTTAAATATGAGCTAAGTGTAAGTAGAAACATATGACATGACTTTTAACATCCCTTCCTCCCTCTTCAGAGATGGAGCAAGCTTGTAGTTAGTGGTCGCTGTTACAGAGAGATTGATCATGAACGTGGAGTTTCTGAAGCCTCTTTCTTAAGCTTTTCAGATACAGGCAGAAAGTGCTGGTATGTCAGTCAAAGAAAGCCAAGTGTGGACTTTCTGATGGTTGCTCACTGAGGTCACTGATGGGGTCTTTGCGCTTGATTTTGACTTATTGGCCTGAGGACTCTGGAGACAGCGTGTTGGTTTCTGAACTGTGAGGACAGCTGTGGCACCATGTGACCTATATACTTTCTGTACTAAGGAGAGGTGTAAGCTTCACGTCCTTCCACATCCAGCCCAAGCTGGTCTATTGGATGTGGGCTTGAGCACATCTGTGTCCTGGCTCTACCTATTGTTCTTGGATCCATCTTCTGCTGTGTTCTCAAACCTTCCCAGGGCTGTAATCTCTTTCCCAGGGGCCAAATGGGAGGGACTAGGGAGGACAGGAAGTACCAGATGGTGACTTGGAATGCTTGTGTTGGGGTGGGGCATGGAGAAGCTTCTACTTGAGGCCAGGGGTGTGCTGATTTTCAGGTTGTTGGCAAGAACCTCAGAAGGCAGCTGCTCCCTCTGCTGCTTCTCAGGGCCCAGATGGGACCATAATAAATCCTAATGTGGATTTTCCTTGGAACACACAGGTCTGGGATCGCTAATGAAGTTGTCAGTGCAGCCATCTAGAAGAACAGCTGGATGGGAAGAGGAAAGCAGGAGACAGGGAAGTCTTGGGTGCCAGCTTTGAGAGAATGACTGGAGTCTGTCAGCATTGGAGAGAGTAACTATTACCTCTTTAGCCTTTGTACTCATCCATCTATTCTTCATCTTTATCTACCCATCTATTTCTTTATATGCATCATCTATCATCTGTCTATCTCTATCCCTATCTGTCTGTCTGTCCATCATCTATCTCCATCATCTATCATTTATCTATATCTATCTATCTATCTATCTATCTATCTATCTATCTATCTATCTATCTATCTATCTATCATTTATCATCTATCCTCTATCCACCCCTCCATCTTTCCTTCCTATGGTAGCAGTTCCGTGGGGAAAAAAAGTACCTTGTGTTGGAGTTACTTTATTTTGAAATATGAAGTGAGATGCAACTGTTCTTTTTAAATTGATTACTAGTGTATAGGGGAGCACACATGTTTCAGTGTGTATATGTGTGTGCTTAGGATCAGATGACAACTTTACAGAGTCAGTTCTGGGGATCAAACTCAATCAGGCACGAGTAGTAAACACGTTTACCTGCTGAGCCATCTCAGCATCTAGTATGTGAAATTGTTTTTGAGATACAACATTCAAAGAGATGCTTACAGTACCAGAGGTGTCCAACCCTTTGACACTGTGACATGATACTGTGTTCTACAAAAGTGTTGAGCTTCATTTACAGCTAACCTGGGAAGCATGAGGCTGTGGTGGCAAGTTGATCATGCCTGGGTAGACTCTAACATGGAGTAACACATAAACTGGAATGGGTGTCTCAGCTGGGTGCAGGGTCTTCAGTAGGCATTGGAGAAGGTACAGATGGCTGGGTGAGACTGTGCTGGGCTATGACAGTGGAGAGCAGATGACTGGAAGAGAGATCCTTGATCAGTCATGCTTCACTCTGAGATGGTCACTCCCGTCCCTCAGTCCCAAGATGAGGCAGGTAGCTGAGTCTCCCATGCCCATGAAATGGCTGGTTTAAAACTTTAGCTGCTGGTGAGGATGTGGAGAAAGAGGAACACCCCTCCACTGTTGGTGAGATTGCAAGCTGGTACAACCACTCTGGAAATCAGTGTGGTGGACCCTCAGAAAAATGGACATAATACTACCTGAGGACCCAGCTATACCTCTCCTGGGCATATACC
>CM052715.1:67033874-67073932 GCA_028551405.1 Uromys caudimaculatus
GAGAGAGAGAGAGAGAGAGAGAGAGAGAGAGAGAGAGAGAGAGAATGTATATGAATGTGGGGGTGATGTTTGAGACATTTGTGTGTGTATGAATACATAGTGTCAAAGTTCATGTATGTCTGAGTGTACGGTCATATGTGAAATAGTCAGAGTGTGCATGTGTACATGTGTGTGTGTCTGAGAGTGTGAGTGTGCATGTTTTACCAGTCAGTGCAGCTTGATGTTTGGGTGGAAAGCAGCCCCTGGGAGAGAGGACGAGCCTGAAGGAGAGTAGGGGGAGAGCACACAGCCTATATCACTCTGGTACCCAGGTGTACATTCAAAAGGGGACTCCTGCAGCAAAAAGGGTGTAGGAAACACCTGATTGTCCCCAGATGCAAGTGAGTTATACCATTAAGGTCTTAGCCTTTTTCTGTTGCTTCCTGGCCCTGTGGAAGTAGCTCTGGAAAGTTGCTTTACTCTGTGTGCACTAAAATCCCTGTTTGCTCTTCTAACCTTTTAGGAAAACCTATTCACCTCCATGCGCTGGTAGCATGGTGGTTAACAGGCTGTTGTCACAAGTCCCTGCCATCTTCTGCTGAAGGGGTCCCAAAAGCTAGGAAGGGGTGTTAATGTGAGGTGAGAGGACCAAGCAGGGGACCCAGCAGGACCAGCAGGAAACCCGGGCAGGCCTGGAAGAGTCACCATGTTTCACATGTGTAGCAGAACCCACCTAAGACTTCCTTGGTCAACTGAGGTGGGATCCCAGTGGTGTCCCACCAAGCCAACTTAGCAACTGTGGATTTCTTCTAACTTGCTGAGATGGACAGTGAGGCTGTCAATTTGCAATCGGTGGGAGGGAAATGAGGAGTTGATAGTCAGCTGGCAGAGGGAGGCATTGTTCTTGCCAAATGGGCTTCATTAGCTACTGGTGAAGTGATAATGGCGTCCACAGTCAGTGGGACAGCTGTGGAACATCAGTGGAAGGGGAGCTTCCTGCTCCTTTAAGCATTTGTGGCCTTTACATACACACCTGATAGAGGGAAAAATGACTAGTTTTATATCTGTGTGTTGCAGTCCTATTGGCTCCTCCTTCATTGTAGAGAAATCATATGCCAAACAACATTATGTGACTCTTAACCACTCTGGTGGTCAGAGGTCCAAAGTCAGCATCACTGGGCTGGGGCCACGGGGTTGGCTTCTTTGTGGAGTAGCAGGGTCAACCTTTTCCCAGCCTTTTCAGCTTCTGGAAGCTGTGTTTCTAGGATTGTGAGCCTACCAATCCAAACTGACACAGTATCAAACTGCCTTTAAATTCTTACATCTTTACCCATAGATCGGTCTTTTACTACCTTGTGGGTTCTTCATTTTTCCACCCTTCACCACCCCTTTTCCACTGTTTCAAGTCCCTAACACTAGATAGGAGAGAAGAAAGGATAGAATGGAATCGGGGTGCCCTTATCATCAGACTACTTCCTGCTGCTTAGGAGTATGAGGTTCCTTGGGGAAGTTTGATCTTTGTAATCAGGATTTCTAATTTCTTCTTCTTTCATCTTTGCATAGAACTACTCAATAAACTGCAACCAATAGCAGCAACCAATCACCAACTCCCAATCACCAACTCCAATAACTCACCCAACCTACTGGGGCTGGGGCTCCAGCATTTATATAGGCTCTGAAAAGCCCCAGATTTCCAAACATCAACTGCGGAAACTGTCTGCAGTTGGAAAAATCACACCCCTCTTAGAGCATGAGGCCAATCATAGTCAGCTGTTGTGGACAATCTGAGTATCCCCATATCCCATGCCTGGGATTTAAACAAAAACGATTTCTTATCTCTGCATGGTTTTTTGTTGTTGTTGTTGTTGTTGTTGGTTTGGTTTGGTTTTGATTAATATAGAGCACCAACCACTCAGAGTTCAGAGAGTAACTGTGAGTAATTATACTCAGCCCTAGATGGGAATACCTATGTCACACCCTTCAAGTAGCTCAGGGAATATAGAGGAAGACGAATTGGAAAGACTAAGAGTCAGAATGGTCATGAAGCGCTGTCTTCTGCACCCAACAGGGCTCTACACTCACAGATCACAGTGGTTCTGGTTGTCCAAACAAGACCTGTGGAAGACCAAGCCAGTCAAAACTCTCGCACAGGTGAGTGAGGGGCTTGGGAAACTCCACCCATAGTTGAGAAGCTTTGGCACCAGAAAACTTCAGGAGAAGGGGGAGCCAGTTTTCTTAAGGGAAGTGGTATCTGTTGTTGTCCATGTGCATGCAGACAACCCTGACTGGACTCAGTGGGCTAAGAAAGGAGAACATGAAGTTGGAAATGGGACATGGTAAAGGGTCCAAGGGGGAGAGTGTGGACTTGATTTGATCAATATACATTGCCTACCTGAACAAAAGTCTCAAAGAATCAATCATATGTAAAACACAACCTCAACTGGCTTCTCTGCTGCCTGGATTAAAATGGTAAAGGTGTCTTCACATGACCTAAAGGCCTCTGTGCTCCTCCTTCCTCTATTCTTTCTGCTTTTCTGCTCCCCAAGCTGGCTTTGGTCACGCTGTTTCCTGAATATACCAGACATGCTCCCTCCGTAAGCCCTCAGCTCAACGTGTCCCTCCTTGCGGTTTCTATGTGCCTTCTCTTTCCTTCTCATGTCTTTACAAAATGCCGTCTTCTTTGGTGTGTTGGGTTAAAGTGTGGCTGGGCAGCTCTGACTGCTCCAGTTCTAGGGTCTCCCTGCTACTCTCTACACATCCTTCTCTGATTTATTTTTTCCCTACTATTTTTATTGTCTCTTTTCCCACTCAGAAAGGAGTCTTATCAATGCAGGAATTTGTGTTTGCTTTGTTCATGGCTGGATATCCAGCTGTAGACCAGGTCTGCTTATTATGGATAATAAATACTTATTGAACATATAAAAGAATTCTCAGTCGCATCTGCAAAGTGCCTTTTGCCATATAAGCCTGCACTCAGACTGGGCCTTGGACATCCTTGTGGAGGTCATTCATCAGCAGGCCACACACTTTAGTCTCAATGAATGCACAAAAGTGCAGAATGGGCAGTTTACCTCCTAACATAACCAGGCTGAGCTGTGTAGAGTCCAGGGGAGCTTGCTGGTTCCATGAGAGAACTGCAAAGCTGAAGAGACCACTGAGCCCTTATGTGAAGAGAGATACGGCCTCATCCTCTGAAGTCAGTGGACTTCCCAGTCTGAGAAAGCAAAGACCATGTGACTGTCACCTGAGAGAAAGGGTATCCCTCTGCCCTGCTTACTACCTCTGAGTCTGAGCTGGAGGCCCAGAGTGACAGAAGTTGAGACCTGTGTCAGTTACCTCTGTCACCTAAGTCCCAAGGTCACATCTACACTGGGGCATCATGGACTCAAATAGAAACAAGGTCATGTCTACATAGGGGCATCATGGACTCAAATAGAAACCGTTTTCACCAGGCTTAGTTTTGCAGTTTAACCCAAAGTCACACTGTTCTGAGAAATGTTATTCTCCTGTGAAGTAAGTGCTCCCTAAGGTGAACCCGAGGGTGTTTTTTTCAGCTTCACAGCTGCAGATATTAAAACACAGACTCACAGATTACAAATCACTACAAGCCTTGACAAGGGCTGGGAGGAAGGGGGGAAGGAAAGGCCTTTTAAATGTGCATCAAGACTGTGGATAGAAAGGTACTTACAACTGGCTTGTTTTTACACACAGGGTTCTAAAGAATGGTGAATAATGCATTTGTCTTTCATGCCAAATAAAGTCATTTAAGATGAAAACCCCCTTTGAGCTGCTAATGCTTGCAATGGCGTGGTAATGCAGTTCTGGGTCCCCTCTGAGTGTGGGAATGTGTTCTCTCCCTTGCAAGCTTTCCAAAGGGAAAAGAATCCGTGTGACTAGAGGAGCCAAGAGGAGGCCCCAGGGAGGGTGAAGCCTCACAGGCCCCTGCTGAAAGTCAGGGTCTCAGGGAACAGCTCGTGTTTCTGTTGGAAAGGCAAGGCTGAAAGGTGACATGTGTCAATGGTCCGCTGGAAGCCAGCTCCTGTCCTGGCTGTACCGCCCTCTGTCTGCTTTTTAACATGGAAGATTTGCTGCTGGCTTGGAGTCTTGGGTGTCAGCATGAAGTGCTGACAAAAAGATCCAGGGCACAGCTAGCCTTCTAGACTGGCAGGCCATACAGGTTATATTAGAAAACAATTGTACTGACTGGAGCATCCCGTTGCTTCCCTGTGTGTAAGTCAGATGTGGCCACCTGTCAGAAACAATTAGCACAGAGTTATGTTGTCATTGCTCTAAGATCTCATTGTCAGAGCCTAGATCTCCTTGTCTCTATGTCTCTAGCATTCAGTGTGGAGCCTGGCTCATAGCTGTGGCTCACACACATTTATTGAATGTGACAGTGTTTCTAACTATCGAGCTCTGTGAATAGCAAAGCAGATGATTACACTCCATAAAAATGCAGTTAACATTCCCAAGCCTGATTTTCCTACTTAAACTGACCACTCTAATCTTGTCTCTGGGGCTGGGTTGATAGTTATTCCCTGTACTGAACACCAGGACATGAGGGTTGGCATTTCAGGCCAGAGTTCTGTGAGAAAAGAGCACAGCAAACAGGAGCTGACTGTGGTGGTCCAGAGTTGTGATCCCAGCATAGAGAGGGGAGAGACCCTGACTCAGAAAAATAAAAAGGAGAATGACAGAGGAAGACAGTCACATGTATACACACACACACACACACACACACACACACACACACACACACACACACACACACACACGGCCAGGAGTCATGTTGAAATTGGTGAGCCCTAAATCTTAGAGCCTTAGCAGGTGAGCAGGAAATGCCTGTTTTAAATGTTGCTTGTGCCTCAAAATCTTTTCCAATGGGCAAGGCCCCTTATTTGGGGATTCTGGCTGGAAAGAAGGTCAGCATACTGTAGAGTCTTCTCCTCCAATGTACAGTTTGATTCCTTTCCAGCATGCACATTATTGTGAGCTCCTCGGTAATAATGAGGTCTTACTGGGTCACTCTGCTTTTTGTGGATAATCTTCCTAGATAAGATTTACACACTGCCTGGGAGCTGGGAGCTGGATAGATCCCTGACAGACAGACAGACAGATAGACAGACAGAGAAAGGAACCTCAGATAGATAACAATGGTGACAAACTTCCAGCTTCTTCTTTGAACCCCGGGGGGGCTTCTCTTCCTACCAGCATGGGCTTCCTTTCTGTCTGATTGGTCAGGTATGTTTAAGTTGGTACTAAACATGTTACCCTTTCTTTGTTTAATCTGGGCAATCCTACATTAGGAGATTGGTCCCATCCAGGCCACCAAAACCCCTCAGTCCTCAGGGAAAATAGACTTTGGTTTCTAGGTGCTGTCTCTACTTTTTGGGGAGTCTTCCTCTCCGTGTGTCTTACTGTGTATTCATCTTTGCTTCTAATAAATTTGTTACCTGTTGTTGCCTGCTGTGTCTGAGAAGTTTCCTGCTTCTCAGTTCTTTACTCGGTCGAGAAAATGAACCTGATCAAGATCCCTAGATGGTAAGAGGACCTCACTGCAGAGCTTTCTGATAGGAATGGAAGTCATCTGAACCTACAGACATAGATTTCTTCTTTGGTTGCTAGTGACCCTATGGCTGTGCCTGGGCTTTGTCAGCGATTAGAACCACGTGCCCTGGGAGAGCCATGTCTCCTGCCGGAGCCCCCTATGCACATTATCTTTGGTGGCAGCCTTGGGATGCTTTCTAGATAAGCAGCCTGGGCACGGCCCTAGAGTATAGGTGGCTTCAGGCTCAATCATGTTCATACAGAGACAAGAGTCATCCCAGCTGTGGGCCACATGCTACTTGCTCTTGAGTGATGCCCCTTGCAAATGACTCTAGAGGGTAGATCTGAACCACAGTGGTTAGCACTAGGTGACAAGTAGGCGAAGTGTCATTCCCAGGTCTTAGAACTTTTATAGTCAGGCTTTCCTTATGGGGCTTTTGGGGTCTTGACTTGAGGTCCTCATGTTCATGTGCTAAGCACTATACTGGCAGAGTCATCTTCCCTACCTTGGTTCTGGCCTCCTTAAAGTGGACAGCCTGGATGTGGTCGATTCACCTTCTTCACTGCTCCAGACTCTACAACAGTGGAAGCCACTGCACTGGAACAAAGCCACCTACTCTATGGGGACATGTGTTCCAGGGGTCTCCCCAGTTTTGGGATGGCAGAAATGAATGAGACTAGGTAGGTCTGACCTCAGATCTGAGATCACACTTTTCCCCAGGTCAGATGTAACCTTTGATTATATAGCAGGGGGATGAATGTGTGTTTTCCTCTTCTCCTCAAAGGTGCCCACATCAGCTCTGTGTGAGTTGCTCATGTCTCTGGACCCCTGTGCCCACCTGGCACATGCTTTCTTTCCAGTCTGTGCAGGATGCACAACAGCTGAGTTTTAAAGAGAACTCTTAGGTACGTGGCAGGAGAATGCTCAACTTCATCACTCATGGAGGAGCCCATCTGGAGAGCATAGCTGGGGAGCACAGCTGGGAAGCACAGCTGGGAAGCATAGCTAGGAAGCACAGCTGGAGAGCATGGAGACTCAGTCAGTGCTGCTTGCCTCCTCTTGTCAGTCCCTGAAGCACTGTGACACATCTTCATGAGGGAGACCTTCAGAGGAACGCCACAGGACTGAACCATTTTGTTATTTGGCCTGGAAGACTGTAGAGGCAACTGAGATGGGAGCCTCAGGCACAGGCCCTCCTAAGGCCATAGAATTAGAGGGTGCTCATTCAAGTGGATATCAGGCTGAGGGCTGTCTGTCATGAGAGCACCAAGGGCCACAGGTCAGCATTGTAGTTTCTTTCAAGTCCCTAGGATGACAGCCCAACATGCCTGGAAGGAACTGAGAAAGACTATTTTGGTGCTCCCCTTGGAGGGGAGCACTCCAGGTCACTGTCACTAAGATGAGGGTCTTCAGGGATGGAGTCACACTGCAGGAGGGCATGATTGTTGGGGTACGGCTTGGAGAGCAATGGCAACACAGACCTGGGATGGAGGATAGGGTACTGCCCAGTGAAGTCCAGTCCTGTGGGGTGCAGGGACAGCTGGGAGGCATACTGGCCCAGGTAACTGGGTGGTGTGTGGCTTACAGCAGCTGCTCAGTGTCTGACACCTGCTGTCCTGAGCAGAGGACTATGCACACGGTAGCTGTGTGGCCAGGGAGACTGTAATGGCTGCCCCTCAGGCCTCAGGCAGAAGGATGCTCCCCTCTGACCCACGGAATGATGCGCCATCAAGGCAATGGGCACCTGTGCTCAGCACATGTGGAAGTGGGAACTATGGATGCTATCCTAGGATGGCTGGCCATGATGGCTACTCTAACTCCAGAACAAGGCTGCTTTTGCCTCCTATCAGGCTGGGCTCAGAGTAAGGCTGCTGTTACTTTTGGGTAGAACATGAAATAGTTAGCAAACCCTTACTACAGTCTATCTTAGGGTATAGTGATCCTATTGCCAAAAATGCCATTTTTAATCATTAAAATCACATTTATTAATTTATTTATGCACACACACACACACACACACACACACACACACACACACACACCCCACAGGGTATATGGCGGGCCAGAGGACAATATGAGGGAGTTGGTTTGTTGCTTTTTTCTTTCCATCATGTGGGTTCTGGATATCAAACTTAGGTCATTAGGATTGGTGGCAAATACCTTTAACCAAGGCGCCATCTTGCCAGCCAACAATGCCAGCAGGGTAGGCTCTGACCATCAGGAGTGTAATCTCTGAGTTCTCAAACCACCTTTTACAGATAGCCAGTCCTAGCAGGAAACAACTCATACTACAAAACATTGCTCATAAAGCCATGAAATATTCACCTAGCCATCCGGGTATGAGCCCACACAGGTGCCTCACATAAAAATACATAAAAACCAGGGCACAGTGACTGAACCACTCCCCAAGTGCCAGCATAGAAGTCCCCTCCCATAAAACACTGTCCTCCCCCACTTCTCTGTGTAGTTTTTGTCTACTGCCTTGAACACTCAGGATACACTGTAGTATGTTTAGTAAATTCTCAACTTCCGCCTTTCTCTGGCCTGGATGAATTTGTTCACTGCATGCATGTCCCCTCAAGGCAGGGAAGGAGCATGCCAATCAGGTCAATGGCTAGAGGTGCTCTGGTGTTCTACCACCTTCCTAGTCTCTCCTCTCTGTTTTCCATGCTTGCACGGGCCATGGTGGGGACAAAAGGGCTGTTCCCCTCTTCTTTCTGGAGAGTGCTAGAGGAACTTCTTAATCAGGACACTACCCTTCTCCCCACCATGGCCATTATAGGAGAGAAAAAGGAGCTGGTATGGGCAGCTGTAACTAGACACCCTCCATAATTAGTTGGCCACCCATGGAGAGCTACTTAAAGTTATTTGGGTCGTCAGTTAGATCAAGTGAGCCATTGTAGTCCAATGAATGGGAGGCTTTGACTAGAGGGGAAAACAGCCCTAGCAGCGTCCCAGAGTGGAGGGTGGGAAAATCTGTGTAGACCTGCTCTGCTAGGCCTGCACCCTCTCAGTGTCCCTTGTGGGCCACCCACCCCATACCCCGGCACTCTTAATGCCTCAACATCAACTTGGTAGGTTTTAATCAATATCAAATATTCTTTTTTTCCAGAATGTTTTAATCCTTTGACAATATCATACGTGTATGTGGTGTATCTTGACCATATCAACCTCCAATTTTCTCTTCCACAAAAGTTTCTCATGAATTTCTTGTAAATTTATGAAATTTCCATTGAAATTCTCTGTATTCATTTTCCAGATTATGAGGGGAATATACCCTCCCCTCCCTTCCCTCTCCTTCTCTCCCCTCCCTTCCCTCCCCTCCTCTCCCCTCTTGTCTCCTCTCCTTCCCTTTCCTATTCCTTCATTCTTCTGTCCTTCTTCTCCCCTCTCCTTGCCTCCTCTCTCCTCCCCTTCTCCCCTCCCATCTCCTCTCCCCTTTTCTCCTCTCCTTTCATCTCTTCTCCTATCCCTGCTCCTTCCCTCTCCTCTCCTTCTTCTGTTCCTGAGTTCTTGGGTTTCATAGGCAGGACCCATAGAATGGCAGTAGCCTCAGAGACCGAGGAGGACTTCCGGTAGAATGTGACCTGGTGAAGGAACTAATTTTTCCCTGGTATAAATCTTTGCATATCAAAGCTGGAAGTGGGAATACATACTTCTAGGTGAAGAGATTGTGAGAGACAAAAGTAGGGCCATGATGGCTGGGGATAAGCCTGTGTTCTGTGGGATCAGAGTCTAAGCTCTAAAGGCACAGGCGAGATGTGCAAATAGAGGGTCAGGATAGTGGCCACCACTTTACTTTTGATTATTTGGAAATTTGACATCATATACCCTAAACTCACTCACCTCCCAGTCCTCCCATGTCTGCTGCAATTCCCCATGGACCCACCAAGAAGAAGAAGAAGAAGGAGGAGGAGGAGGAAGAGGAGGAGGAGGAGGAGGAGGAGGAGGAGGAGGAGGAGGAGGAGGAGGAGGAGGGAGGGAGGGAGGGGAGGAGGAGGAGGAGAAAAGAGAAAAGAGAGAAAACAAACAAAACACAAGTCCATTCTGTGTTGTCCATATACTCATGGGAGCATGGTCCAATTCCTAGTGGCTAGCCCCCCAAGGGAAGTTGAGTTTTCCTCCACTTGGACCCTCTCCAGAAGCCATCAACTGGGAGAGCCATGCAGCAGCCAAGGTCACACCTTCTAATAGTGTCACTCCCAGGGCCAAGCATACTCAAACCACCATACCCTCCATAGAGAAGACAGTGGCAACTTTCAGAGTAGAGAATGAACATGACTGTTGGCACAAGTCATGACATTCTGGGGCTTTCCCTTCAAGTCTGAGTCAGTTATTTTACCATTAGAATTGCTGTCACTGTCTTCTATATAGACTTTGCTTAGCACATCATGGCGATTAGAGCTGGCTGGGAGGCAGGCTTTCATATGAACCCCTTCCAAGCACATGAAGATGCTTGAAAAAAGACTCAAAAAACATGTAGAAGTTAAGACCTTGTTGAAAATTCTATGGTGGAACATGAAAGAGTCTCAAAGTCACAATTGAGAACCAGGTTGGGAATTTCATGGCCTGGGAATGCTCAGGACCCTGGCTCTACCTACGGGAAGAAAGACGGGTATCTATAGATAGTCTCTCCTCCACTGAAAACACTGTGCTTACTACAGACCTGGGGTTTGGCATTCATCTGTCAGGAAGAACTGCCTGTGTGGAATTCTGGGACAAGGAAGACTTACATATCTGAATAGGATCAGAAGCATGCTCCCTGTCTTAGGCGACTTGCAACTGCAGGAACTGAATGGATACCTCCTGTTAGCCTGTCACGTAAGCTGAGAAATTAGGGTCTAAAACTGATCCTGGAATGCCAAATTCAGGGGACTCCATGAGACTTCTACATGTGCCAGAGTAGGTGCTAAATTGAAGTGAAATGGCTCACACCTCTGCTAATCTCACACATTGTTTGAGTAAAGAAGCTCCCGTGATCCAGCAACTAAGACAGAGTCCATCTGAGGAAGCAATCTGGATTAAGTGTTTATGTGTGCCCTTGGGTGTTCACACAGACGAGAGGCTATAAAAACCATGCCTGCCTATGTTATTTGGTTACTTGAGATTGAACTCAGGTCACTGTGCTTACTCAGCAAGCCCCTTACACACTGAGCCATTCCCCCCAGCCTCCTGTGCCTAGGTTTTCTTATTAACAAAAGGAGAAACAAACAAACAAACAAACAAACAAACACAAAAGTGCTTGAGCCCACACCGAGAAAGTAATGCATGTGCATTCCCATTTATGTGAACTGTTTGCAGACACATGCTGAATTCGTTAGCTCAACCACTGACCCCAGCATTAGGGATTCAAAGGGGTTTTTTTTTTTGGTTTGGTTTTTTTTTTTTTTTTTTGCTAATCTGGATAAGATCAACACTGTGGACATTCTAGACAGGATTTTCCAGGTCTGAGGTCTGAGAAACGTCTCTTCACTGAAGAACTCACCTCGGTTCTGTACCCTGCAGGGCCAGCAGATTGCTTGGAACACAAGCAGGAAACTAGGTTAGGGACAAAAACTTACTACCCAGAAACACCATCCAGGAATGCCATAAATGCTACATGCAGACAAGCCCTACGTCAAATATTCAGGACACAAAAACTTGGCTGAAAGCCATTTCTGAATGAGCCAAAAATAATTGCCCAAGAGGCTTGGGGTAAAGCCAAGAAAAGCATAGAACAGAGCCACAGAAACATGAAACCTGGAAATGCACTGGCCTGGAAGTGGGTCCCTCCTGTTCTGTATCCTACCTAGAAGGAAGTTGGAAGGGAGGTGACAGGCTACCTACTGTGTGCGGGTCAAATGATGAAGATCCTTTACTGTGTGGAGACTGGCCATGGTGCAGCCACGTTGGCTGAGAGCTGTGAGGTTTCATTGACTTTGGAGGGGCAAACGAGATGAAGGCAATCAGAATGGGGGTGGGGAATTGTGGAGCCAGGTTTACACACTATCATTCATTCAACAAGCTCCAGGTGCCAGGGAGCCAGGTGATGGGCTGGGTGACAGGGACACAAAGATGCACCAGAAGGTTGGGGCACTCAAGTGAGGTAGAAGGAAGGAAGGAGAGCCACTTGGTGTATTAAGTGCAGTTATACAGCTGTTCCTTAACCTAATACCTGGACTGTCTTGATAAACATGTGTCCAGCCACAGCAGGGGGAGGGAGCGTGAGCGAGGATGGGAGTGTGAGCTACCTCGGCTGTTCTCCTGCTCCGAGCGGGTCCTGGCTGCAGCACGAGAGATCTGCCGGCTGCTGTCGGTGCCCTGTGTTGAGTCAGGTCCTGGTCGCAGTGCGATCTCCATGACACCTGCGGCTGCTGTCAGCGCACGCCCCACCACTTGACCCAGACTACGGATCTCTTTTCCGGCCGAAAGTGTTACAGCTTGTTGGACAAAAGGCTCCTAGATGCCGGAGCATTTTGCACCTTTATTCCTTCTGGATGGTGGGCGGAAGCGGGCAGGGCAGGTAGGTGGAGCAGAGAGAGAGAGCTACTCAGGTCGGGATGGTCTGATATACCGTTTGGGAGGGGGTTTGGCAACCGATACTTTCCATTGGTTTGGTCTGGAGACTTTGTAGTGCCTCATTTGCTTGTGGGAGGACTCAGAGTTGCTTTCTACGTGGCAAATTTTACATGCCAAGCCTCTCTCTATATAGGGGTTGTAAAGGCTGTGGCTGTTTTTACAGGAGTCTTCCGGGAGTGTTGGCCAAAAACATAATTCAGTCCCTCGTGGAAATTTCACTGCTCAAGGATATTCCACTGGGTCTCCCAGAATTTTCAGCCTGTGCTCTGCTCAACCGGGTGTCATATTGCCTGCCACAGACCACTACCCCACAAACATGTCACAAGGTGACTGTATCAGGCGTTGGAAATGCACATTACACCTACTCTACCGAACACTACAGATTAGCTAATGCAGACTACCTCCAATTTGCTCAAAAGGCAGTAAGTAGCGTAAAGCCCAGCCAAATCGTCTAGCATGAAACTCCCTTTTACAAGAAAATACTGAGTATACTGTGAGATTTGTTGGGAACAGTCCTGAATGTGATAGAATGGCTACATAGGCATACTTTCAACCCACCTTACAGTTGGAAAATCGTGACTCGGGGATGGTCTGTATATACACCAAACACTTCACTGAAGCTTTGGGGGACATACTCAGTGCCTTAGTTTCCCTTCTGGTTGCTGTGATAAGACATCTCAACAAAAGCAACTTAGGGAGAAGGGTCCATTCTGGCTCACAGTTCACAGTCCATCATGATGGGGAAGTCAAGACACAAGGAACTTGACACAGCTGGTCACATCACATCCACAGTCAGGAAGCAGAGATGCATGCTTGTGCTCAGCTTTTGTTCTTCTCCTGTAGAACAAAGTCACATGCCAAGGAACTGTCCCTCCATAGTGGGTGAGTCCT
Organism: Uromys caudimaculatus; assembly: GCA_028551405.1. Taxonomy (NCBI): domain Eukaryota; kingdom Metazoa; phylum Chordata; class Mammalia; order Rodentia; family Muridae; genus Uromys; species Uromys caudimaculatus. Next base: position 67,046,851 of record CM052715.1, read on the forward strand.
CCCACCTTGATCAACCTAAAAAGTGGTAATCCCTTACAGGTGAGCCCAGAGGTTAACATCACCCAGATAACCCATTGCAGGTGTGCCTGGAGACTTGTGTCTTAGGTAAGCCTGGATCTTTTAAAACTGTCAATCAACAATAACGCTAACAGCAACAGCACACTTGGTAGGCTTGTCTTCTTCAGTAGACTGCTGAGCTGCTGTGTACAAAATTGTAAAACTTAGGATAGAGAGTTTTTGAGTGAGTTTAAGAGATTTGGAGGGGCAGGAAGAGGAAGGAATGGCCATTAGTCAACTGCTACCAGAAAGTCCATCTTCGAGGGAAAAAAATGTCTTTTGGAAAATTTCAGAAATCCATGTGGTATATAATAAATAATATAATATAATGCAAGATAATGTAATATCCATCTCTACCTTTTCATAACTATTCAGTAAATCCAACATTTCTCACCCATGCTTCTAGTGTGTATAGATGAGTTTTACAGTGCAGTGTTAAGCTTTGTACCCGCTAATCTGCCACTTGAGCTTTATAAACATAAAAATCCAGTTATAGTAATAATAATAGTAATAGCAATAATACAATAATACTGATAGTAATAATAAAAGCATTAACAGTACTGATAAAAATAGTAATAGTAGAAGCAATGTAACAGTAATGGTGATATTAACAACAGCAGTTAGAGGAATGTTCTGGCTGATTTTTCTTTTGCAATTGAGGAATTGCCCCTGTCATATTGGCCTGTGGTCATGTCTCTGAAGCCTTCTCTTGATTCAGAATTGACATGGGAGGGCCCATCCCACTGTGGGTGGTGCCACCCTTCCACAGGTTGTCCTGACTGCTACAAGAAAGCAGGCTGGACAAGCATGGGGCAGCGTTCTTCCATAGCCTCTGCTTCAGTTCCTGCTCTGACCTCTCTTCATGATGGACTACAAATGATGGTTAGCTGAAATAAACCCTTCCTCTTCAGGTTGCTTTAGGTCATGGTGTTCATCACAGCAGGAGTAAGGATAGTGACAGTGAAGTCGGTGGTAGCGACGGTGACCATTATTGTAATAGTGAGAATATCAGTGCTCTTCAGGTAGTATTGGCGGTGTTGTTAATAGTGATCATAACAGTAACATAGTGACACTGGCCGTTATTGTAACGGTAACAATAGCAGTAAGGAGGATGGTGCAATAGCAACCTGAACAGAGATAGTTACAATAGTATCATGGTTGTAGTAACAACACTAGTGGGACAGCCTTCACTGAACCATGTGTGCCCCTTTGTCCAGTGAAGGACGTCCATGGGCAGTGCAAGACAGGTCCTTGGTAAGAAGACTTGCCTCTCTTCTAAGTGACAGGAGGTGCTGGCAGCCGGCTTGCTAATTAGCTATTTTTATTGCAGTAAAGTATACACAGCATAAAATGTACCCATCAGATTATTTTAAGGTCCATAATTCAGTGTGCCAACAGTGCTGTGGAGCCATCAGCACTGCCTGAACTGTCCTTTCACCCCAAAGGTCCACTGTCCACTACTCAGCCACTCTCAGCCCTCTCTCTTCTCACTGACTGGAGGATGCTGGTCACCTTATACCTCTTTTTCATATTCTTTGATTGCATAAGAAACCTTCTAGACCCCTCTGGAGCAAAGGGATGAGAAGAGCCCCAGTTGAGGGGACAGTCTTTCTTGATTCATCCCCAAGTGCTGCTGAGAGACAGAGGAAGGCAGAGCAGGCTCTGAGGCAAATGGGGCAGTGCAGAACAGGTGGATTCGAAGGACACCACTATGCTGCCACACATTCAGATCATTTCACATCTGGTTGATACTGTCCTCTCTCAGGTTGCCTGGCACGGCATAAACTGTTAGGCAGTTGAGTACGCCTTGGCCGTTCTGTCTCTATCTCTCAAGTACTGGGGTTACAGGCTCTGCCACTGTCAGCATTCTGTCTAAACTCCACCCCACAGTTGCCTGGCAACAGCCAGGTGGGCCTGGCCCACTATAAAAGGGGCTGCTTGCCCCTCCTCTCTCTCTTATCTCTTGCCTCTCTCTTACATCTCTTATCTCTTACCTCTCCCCATTCCCTTCCCCCCTCTCTTCACGTGGTCATGGCCAGCCTCCACCTCTCTATTTCTCTACTCTCTTCTTCTCTCTGCCTTTCTCTGCCTCTACTACCCTCTTAACTCCTCTCCCCATGACCATTTCCTGGCAAGAGTTCTGAGGTAGGTTGAGAACCTGTTTTGGTGACCTTAATCAGGTTTGCTTTCCTATGAGAGGAGGAGTCCCAGCAAAGAGACCATGAAGAGAAACTGGAGAGGGTATAGAGTCTCCTGGGAGACAACCTTGATTCCAGAGAGGACAGATGTGGTTGTTGCTCTGTCCACTGAGTGGAGGCCAGTGCCCACCTCCAGTTAGATTTTTCTGTTCCTATTGGCAGTCTTTGAGGTTAGAAACTCTTTGGGATCTCCCATGAGTTTTCAAGGCAACATGGAGGACCGAGTCTACCTTAGAGCATGAAAGGGACTAGATAGGCTGAGATCCCAGTGTGAGAGTGGCCAAAAGGCCCTTATCAGTGCAACTGGATGAGTCTCACTATTACCAGGAATGACCGAGGGAAGACCGGGTCATACTCCTTGCTTCCCATTGGTGAGGAAGAATCTGCTGCTTTCCTGAAGACCAATGGGTCCCCTAGAGAGTCCCCAGTGTCTGCAGGAACTGAGTATACCATGTTCTTCACACTGGACATCTGCTAACACATAGTTCATGCCTTCTGTCCTGAAGCAGAGCCATGAGCAAAGATGTTGGGTACATGAGAAAGGACAACCAGGATGGGCCAAGGAATGTGGTCGTAATGTTCTAGTCTTGAAGAGCGGGCCTTGTAGAGCTAGCAAGAATGCCAGACCTCCCTGGAACCAGGGTGCAAAGCCCCACTGGACTGTGGGTAGGAAAAAATTGCTGCTTGGTCACCTGTATGTCAAGGGCCCAGATCGGGATCTTAGCCAGGATCAGTCAGGAAGGGAAGCAACTTTGCCAGGTATCAAAGTTTCTGACTCCCTATCCAGAATGTCCCAGGGACCCATGGGAGGACAGCAATGGGAGGAGACATAACCTGCCCCCCCAGCTTTCCCCAACACATTCAGCTCAAAAATTTCCCCAGTGCCCCAAGCACAAATTGTAATGGGAGAAAAGGTGGAGGCTCAAACCAGAGATTTGCATCTCACCATAACGAATGTCAGGAGTCTCAAAGAACCCAGATGAAACTCTCTACAAACTTAGTGACTTAGAGTCTGCCAATCAGTGGAAAAGGGACCAAACTGAACAGCATGGTGAGTGTGAGTGTGTGTGTGTGTGTGTGTGTGTGTGTGTAACAACAAGTTAACAATCTGCCAATCTGCCACAAGACTGGGTTCCCAAAGAAAAGGGCATGCTACTATTTCTAATTTTTCTCTTCCCAAATATACAGAAGTCCTGAGTGCAGACATTATGAAAGAAAGACTTGGGATTATTTTCCTGTTACTTGACTCCCAAGTTCCCAAACATTGTCTTGAACAGCATCTGAAATCAGCATTTCTTTGTATTTGCTCTAAACCCTGGGTATAAACTGAGAGTTCCACTCTGTTTGCATTAAACCTTCCTAGGAAGCTGCTCTCACATGGCTTTTGTAACATGTGCAGACAGTTAGACATCTGTCTAAATAGCTCCAAAGGCAAAAATCTCACATTTACTTCTTTGGTCAAGTGAAACTGGGTTTCAATCAGAGGTGATATATGACCCATTCTGATGCTCCACAGTGAAGCAGTCATCAGGACAGATGAAGGGGAACATAGGTGTCTTGGGTGGAGGCTTTGGTAGTGAACAAAATTACATATGTCTTCCTGAACCACCAACAGTGCTACTGTTTCTAGGGTTGGAAGACTGCCAATACACACCTGGACACAGCTGGAAAAGGCTTCAATCTGCCTCTGGCTTTAGGCAACTAATAGTGCTTCCAGCCACAGGAGGGAAACACCAGACTTGTAGCTCATTCAAATCTCAGGGTCCTGTCCCCTCCTCCAGGTTTCAGGAAGGTCTCTGTTTAGATCTCTCTGGATTACATATACGTTGGGTTCATTCTTACCCGAAATTCATGATTCGATAATAAGCCATCATTCAAAGCAGTCTGGTACTTGAGAGATACTTGTTGAACGAATCAGTATGGGATAGTGGAGGTCTCTGGGGACCTGCTGTCGGATCCCTTTGCTGGAGAACAGCTGCCTCTGTTTTCTTTCCCTTTCTCTCCCTTTCCGTATGAGGATCAAGGATGTCTGGTCCCACCCCACCCCAACTGGTGGAAGGGCGGCAGATGTGTACAAGGAAGTCATTACTTTGGGAAGGCCCCATCCTATGGTTCGGCCCAGCACACCTTAATCTCTTAACTTTCCAGCGTTTTTGCACATTCCTCCATTCTAGCTGAGTTGGTTTCACCACTACTATCAGAATATCTGGAACCCTATACATCTTCAGCTTGCAAATATCTTTTATTTATTTATTTTTTTGTTTCCCCTGTCCATTTCTCAGGAGTTCTCTCAGATCTCCTGCTCACAGAGGAAATCTTGTCTAACGATCCAGAGAGAGGCACACCCCAGAAGGCAGTTCTGTTTTCTAAGTGCCCATGGCAACATCAGATGTGCCCCATTGTTCTTCATCAAGCCATATGCCAGTCTTCTTCCTCTGACCCTGGGTCCTCTAGAACAGCCACATCCTTTGGTAACTCTAGGCTATAGAAACTGTAGCTTTGCAACCCTGTAGTCCTGTAACTCTTAGGGGCCAAAGGGCTGAAGATGCAGCCCATGGTGTTTCTGATCATCAGCATGGCTAACATTTTACTGGAAGACTCTTTGCTGGTTCAACACAGGCCTTGATGACCCCATCTATCTCCACTCTTCCCCCAATCCTGTCTTTCAAATATATTCATTTGTGCATTTCTTTCCATGTAATCATTTTAGATAAAGCTATCCATCAGCTTCAATGCTTTCAACACACACACACACACACACACACACACACACACACACACACACACACACATCTCCCAAGTCCACCTTGAGGATATGAGGGATTGTGTGACTGAAGGCCAGGAGAAACTTCCAAAACACAATGTGGTTAAAAAGTAAGAACTCTGAATCACATTCACGGTAAACAGTGACATTTATAAGTAACCTTATTTTAGAAAACTTGTAAAAAAGTCTCATGGGATTCCAGCTGTACCAGGGAAAACCTGGTGGCTGGTTACACAGGAGCTGTGCCAATACTTCATTCACATCAAGTAAAAGATAGTAATGTGGAAAGAAGGCTAATTGTCATTGTCCTGGCTTGGCCATGTCACGCATATGGAAGTTCCTATATTCAGTAGAGATCTTATGAGCAGAATGACATTTCTTCTCATTAGACTGAGGCTAAATGAGCACTGTGGGAGTCAGAGCAGCAGCCAGATGCAGAAACAGCACACAAGGGTAATCACTGCCACAGAGCACTCCAAGATGTTGACAGAGACGTAAATGTAATGTTTCAGACATGGGACACAGTGGCTATGAATTCCCAGCTAAGTGGTAGAGACCATGGTTTTAGTACCAAAGAGGAAATACACTTCAAAAGAGAATGAGAAGGATTTCCAAGCTGTTTTAGGTTAAAATTGTTGCAAACTACCAAATGACTGCTACACTTGCTCAACAGCTGCTCCCCATCCATCCCACCTCTTCTTTCAAACTGTGACATGCTCAGAAACAATTACAATGTTTCCTCTTTTAAAATGTAACAAAGTTGCTTGAAATTGGGTGTTTTAAGAATTTACAGGAATTTAAGCTACAGACTTCAGGATTTTAAAAATTTAAAAATAAATTTACCTTTGGTTTTTCAAAGTTTCATATATTATTCTACGTGTATTGATTATAGTCATCCACATCTATCTCCCTCTAGCTCCCCCTACTGCCTCCTCCCCCTGTCTCCCTCCTAACTTCATGTCTTTTTATGTTACTAATAACTCACTGTGTACAGTCAGCGCCAACCAAATGCACAAAGCTGTGTGGTCATTTACTAGGCTATGAGCAGCCTACCCGCAGCCACTTCTCTAAAGGAGACTGTCTCTCCCTCAGCAGCCATTAACTACCAATATTTCCCCCCAAAAGGGTGGGACCCCAAGGACTCCTTCCCATCTATGCTGACTTTTCGGCTGGCTTCATCTTGTGCAGTAACCGTAGCAGTTGTGGGTTGATGTGAGCAGTAGCCATGTCATGTCCAGACAGACTGTCGGATTTCTTCACTGCATTTCCATCACTTACTGCTTTTACTGTTCTTCACAGTAGGACTGAAGTTGCCTACTTTGCAGTATGATCAACTAGTATTGCAAGACAGCTGTGATGTGGGTAGAACCGCAGTGCCTGAGACTTAACTATTCCATTGTGTTGAGATTTGATCTGAATGGCTGCTCTCCAGAAGCTGGTGTAAGCAGAAAAGAGCAGGTTCACTGTTATTATTCCTATTTTTTCATATTTATTTCTCATTATTACTCACTATCATTTGCTGAGTTATAACAAATATTATTCTTAAAATAATATATACATAAAAGTACATACATAAACTTCTTTAAGTCTTCGATATTTTCTACAACAAAAAAGTTTAGTTTTTTAAGGGAGCAAAATGAGATTCTTAGAGGAGTGTTATCTATTTTCACAGTTACCATGGAATTCCACACCTCAGTTCCTTCCTTGTAAATTATGGGGGCTGGGTTTCTGTGGGGGAAGGCCACTTTCTGCTCTAACATTCTGCTACACAGTACATAGCAGGCAGCTTGGAGAGATGCTGGGAAGTCATCGGGCATATCTGTAGGCTTCCAGGGAAATTACTGCTTACTCAAAACCAGTAACAGAGTTTCATTTGGAAATCCTCACTTCTTATCCTCTGATTCCCATCACTTTCCCCAAAGAAATTACACAGCCTTGTTAGAGAACCAACTTCACATGTCTCAGACTTTCCCCTCTGGACTCAAACAGCTTACCTCCACTCGGAGGCCTCTTTTTGAGCAAGGCAACATAAGAAGTAGGCAACCTGTCAAGGACTTCATGGTTCCCAGCATCAGGTGGCCATTGCGCCTTCCTTCCCAGGCGGGACAGGTAGGGGTGGTAAGCATGCATGTGTGCATGTGTAGAGCAAAGTGCAGCAAGGCATGCTGGTTAATGTTTTCCTTGGCCACATAAAACTCACTGAGCTGATACAGCAGATGGACTATCCAGTGATCTCTGAGAGGAGAGCATGCCTGTGTCATGTTGACATTTCTGTCAGGCAGGGAAAGTAAAAGCCATATGTTCTGATGAAAATATTTTCTGATACTGTGGAACAAACATTCTGTTTCTCATCATCCCTCATAACAGAGCTGCACTTGAAATCAGGTTAACGAGAGCTAAATTTAATCATTGTGTGACCTGATTGGGTCTCTGCAGCCTGGGTTATCAAATATCCTACATTCTGTTGCTCTCAGTTCCATCTCGCTATTTCCTTAGGGAATACAAAACAATGGCGGTAGAAAAATAGTGAAATGTGGTAAATCTGGTCAGCGAGAAATATGACTAAAATTCCCTCCTTTGTTTCATCCCTACGGCCCCATATGTAATGTGGGTTACTTTGGTGTACAAATACTGAAGCCAGTTCTTAGAAGGAAAGAGGCAGATTGCTCTACTTTATAACATATAAAAGTCTAGATACCTTATACAAACAGATCATAACCATTAATTGCCATTTGTACAAGTTTTATGAGCTTTCATGGAATTGTATGGGAAAGCATGTCATCTGTTCTCAGTATACACAGAGGGCTCTTATGCATCCAACTTTTCATCCCTTACCACTGACCACGTGCATGGATCTGGAGTTCAGAGGGTGGCAGGGAAATGTGTTGCTTTGGGAGACATCGGACTCCCTGAGGATGAGGATGAGTTTCTGGCCATTATGACGGTAACTGTGAGAAATTAACAGTTGTTTCTCATATAAGTCTCAGCATTGTAAGCTAGGAAGATTTTTTTAGGCATTAGCCGAAAACCATCCAAAATAATTCTCAAAAGAAAAAGCAGTGAGAGCCCCCTTCTATACATCTAGATTTTTAAAGAGCTTTGTCAATCAAGTATGTCAGTTCCATATACCACCCTGAATCCCTCCCTCACCACTGAGTGAAATACATGTTTCTAAAAGAAGTTTATGAAGGAATGCTGAAAGAGGAAAAAAAAAAAAAAGACTGCAAAAAAGGCTATTACTCTAAAGAAATGTCTCAGAAGCTGTGTGTTCATAGACTACTCACATCCTTTAAGATAACCACGTTAGTATGTCTTCTCTACACTGTTGTTATATCATGTTTTAAAGTCGAGTAGCAGAAAGACCACCAGGCCAAGCCTACTCCTTTCCTGTTCTAGCTTGCTTCCCATTGCTGTGAAATATCACTGACCAAAACCAACTTGGAGAAGAAAAGATTTATTTGACTTACAGATTACAGTCTATCATTGAGGGAAGCCAAGACAGAAACTTAAAGGCAGGATTCTGGGGGCAAAATCTGAAGCAAAGACCATGGGGCAATGCAGCTTACTAGCGTTCTCCCTGGCCTGAGCAGCTGCCTTCTTCCAAAAGGGCATTGACTATGGTGGGATGGACTCTCAGATGGGGGCTCCCATATCAATTACTAATCAAGGAAATGCCCCACAGACTTGCCTACAGGCCAAACTAATGGAAGCAATTCCTCATAAGATTCCTTCTTCTCAGGTGACTGTAGTTTGTGTCTAGTTGACAAAAACAGAAGTTAAAATACAGTAGACATATATGTAAAATTACTAGAAACACTTTCAACGAACAATTGACCCCCTTTAAACTTGTGTTAATATCATGACATAAAAAGTAGTACAACTCAATCTTTAAAAAATTGACACTTTAAAAGATCGAAGTCTCTTTAACTCCGTGTCCTTGTAAAATTAAGAAACAAAACAGATTAAACCATGCCCAGATTAAATACTTTCTTAGTCCAGAGGGGAAGGTGCAGGGAATAAAAACAATCACACCTAGGGCAAAATCAAAGTCCAGCAGGTAGCTCCAAACCTTGTAGTGCAATGCTTGACATCTGGGACTCACTCACAATCTTCTGAGCCTCAGAGTGCGTTGCCATCCCACTTCCCTGCCTCTGCCATTTGCAAAACCCACACAAACATTTTTGAATGTTTCCAATGTCATAAGCTAAATCCCATTGCTCTCATAGAATAACTAACTCATCAAGCTCTGAGCACTCAATGACTTTTCCAGCCCAAAGCTCCAAAATCCTTGCATAATCCTTCCCCGGATCAACATGGTCAGGTCCATTACAGCAGTGTTCCCACTCCTTGGTACCAATGTCTGTCCTGGTTTGCTTTCTATTGGCATAAGCAAGCCACTTTCTTCTTACAGCCTCTGTTGTCTTCAAGGACAGTCAGTATGGATTAGTGCTACCTTACCTTTATCCACACAAGACAGGGTCTGAAGCCCAGCAGAGCTCAGAAGAACAACTGTAGAAGAACAATGATAAAACTGAAAAGTCTTATGACAAAGGAAGAACAGGATACAAGGTACATGACAGTAGGATCCCTGAAGGAACTAACAGTAGGTCTCTTGGGAAGAACACTCAACATGCAGTCCCCTAATCATTAATTAACACTTAGATGAATATTCCACACAGTGTATGGATCTACTTGGGGTCTCCAGAGGTTTGCTCTCCTCTGTTATAGAGCCCTATAACCCAAGCAAAGCAGCCATCCTCGTCATCAGAGGGGGTGAAGAGGTTCATTGTACCCTCACTTAACGACCCTCCAAGTGCTCCCTCCTGAACCCATATACAATTCTGACCTAATCACATGTAGACTCATGGTCTTAGGAAGTAGTTGAGTACTCAGTGTGTGGAAAGCCTGCTGAAGAGGGACCCCATCCAGCTATGAGGATGGCATCATCCATGTAGGGGTAATACTTTCTGGTGGTGTGGCTGCCATGGTCTTGTAAGTAAGCCTTCACTCTTGCTCTTCAAGTCCCATAACTCATTGGCTCACCAAGTAGACTGTGATGCAATTGTACTTATGTCTGTTATTGATGCTCTGTCTTGGGGAAGCAGGTGTCTCCCTAGGGAAAGGCTCACATAATATACTCTGATTCGGAGGGGTGGGAAGAAAGGTGCTCAGTCAAACTTGCATACACATTCTTTTCTGTGTTTTATATTAATATTGTCTACTGCTTACTAAGTGGCTTTTCCCCCTATACCATGTTAGTTTTCTCATGATGTGACAGAATGCCTAGCATAAACAACTTAACATGAGGAAAGTTTTATTTAGCTCAGTTTCAGTCCATCATAGCATAGAGGGATGGCAGAACAGAACAATTCACGACCTTCCATAGCTCTTCCACCTCCAAAGAGTCTACTCATATTTTGATCCCATTAATGGATTAAATAATTGTTTAGGTCAGATCCCTCAAGAGACTATGGAATCACATTAACAGTCACACTCCTAGAGATATTTCTTAATCTCCTAGATATTTCTCAAGCCAATCAAGTCAAGCTTACCAACCACATACAATGTGCTGTAGTATTTCTTATCCTTCACCAGGTAACAATTGCTTCCAATACTGTGGCTTAAAACACACATGAAAAAGATTTATCTCATATGGTTTCTGTGGGTTTGAGATTTGAAAGTGGCTTGGGTGTGAGATAGATGACCCAAACAGGGTTCTTTGGGAGGCATTTAGAAGCTTCTGGTGGTGTCCATTTGGTACTGAGTGAAATGTACCTTTTTCTTCTCATTACAACACTGACTGTATATAGGTTGTGTTTCTCCATGAATTCATAAATGATTTAGCCTTTAAATGTCTATCTCCTACTCCTCTGGATAAGCTGGGGTACTTGATAAGTCAATAGATAAGCTAAGCTCTAGTTACTTCTCAAAAGCTCGTACTATAACACCTGTGATGGCATTTTAAGTTAATGGGAGGATAACTTTTTGGTTTTCTTGTTCTTTATAGTTGATCACCAAAATTATGGTCATATGTATGCCTAATATGAAACTCCCTACCTTCACATTTTATTCTCAGGCCTACATCTTAGCATCTTCATTATGTATTAACTAAACTGGAAACAGAGAGTACAAGCTAATGCTTCTTATAAGAATGCATATAAATTGACTTCTTAGGAACAAATTCCATAAAGTAAAAATTATATAAGATCACTGTAGGCCAAGACTACTATAGGCCAAGACTACATCTCAATTCACTACTCATTACTTTTTCTAATAAAAATTCCTCAAATGGCCTGATGTAATTAGACCATTTAACTTCATGCTACAGTAGGTCATGTGTAAAATTTATACTCTAGTTCTAGCTAGCTCAGCAATGACATTTCTGAGAACTCTGATTATTCATATATCTAGTGTAAAATTGCAGTACTACCTAAGAGAAGCATTTCAAAGTCTTGCCAGTTATACAAATTGACTTCCACCTGAGAAATGCCTTCTTGCCAATACACAGTATTTCCCACATTGGTACTAGATCTGGAAGATAAATAGTTTCTTCTTCCATTTTCTATATTTCAGAGAAGGAAACACATTTTATGGGATGATGTTACAAAAGCAACTGTCCTAAAGAAGACCAGAGCTTATCTACACCAGGGCAGTCTTTCCTGGAGGAGAAGGGCTCAGCTCACCACACAGTACCTAGACTTTTCCCACAGTCAGGGCACATCCCTTCTGGGCTGTACCGGGCCTGCCTTTCTTAAGAGGGGAAGCACCAGAAGCTAGTTAGACTTAGGATCATAAGAACTCTGAATGTGGGGCTGAGGAGATGGCCCATCAGGGAAAAGTGTGTAGTGTCCTTGCAGAGGACTGGAGTTTGGTTCCTAGAAGCAATGTGGCTCACATGGGCAGCTCACAGCTCCAGCACTAGAGACTCCTAGGGCCCTGCAGACACTTAGATGCACATGCTCATTTACTCACATGTACACATAATTAACTTGTAAAAAGTCTTTTTAAAAAACCTCTTAGATTTGCCCCTTCCTGTGAGAGGAGAACAAGGAAAGCACAGGGGAAGGCGCCACTGTGCAGGTGACTGGAATTAGTGTGCAGAGCCACCTGTCTTTGTCACACACCAGACCAATTTCTAGGTTTGCTAAGATCAGGGGAGGTGTTGCTTTTCTCATGGCTCTTACCCTGCATTTTTGCCTGATCCTGCCACTCAGTTGGATATATTGGATTGAGCAGATTTTGGAAATTCATCAGTTTTCTTACCTCAAGCTTGTCATAATTTTCTCATATTATGAACTTTAAATGGAAAGTAGTGGCAAAGTACCTTTAATTACAAAATGTATTTAACAAACTATTATATTATTTTTTCAGGGTTTGGTATAAATAATAATAATCACCAGGAAGCTTTTTTGAACTTGAAAATTAACTGTAAACATTTAAAAATTGTCTTGAATAATGATAATACAAAAACATTAGGGCCTAGAGTAGTGCCTGTAAATTGTATAAGCTATGTCATAGCTGCTTTTCTACTGCCATGATAAGATGCCACGATCAAGGCAACTTATAAGAAGAAGCTTTGAGACTCACAGTTCTAGAAGATTAGAGTTCATGACATCATAGAGAGGGGCATGGCAGCAGGCATGGCAGCTGAAGTTTACATCTTGAGACACAACCGTGATGAAGAGAGCTAACTGGGAATGGTATGGACTTTTGAAATCTCTCAGCCCACCCCCAGTGACACACTTCCTCCAACAAGGCCACACCCCCTAATCCTTCCCAAACCATTCTAGGAGGAAGTATTCAAACATATGAGCCTATGGGGGTCATTCTCAGTCAAACCATTGTAAACAATTTCTAAACTACAAAATTTCACTTTAAAAAGTCACAAATGTCTGTACTTCCCTCTCTTTTTGTTAGTGTTTCAAGCAGAAGGAATTCTAGTGCATCTTAGGTGCTATAAGCATGTTAATTTGTCACTAAGCTGAAACACTTTGGTGAAAGCAGTAATCACTCTATTTTTTAAAATAAGGGATTTTCCTACTGAGGGTTTAGAATCATTATCCACTTTTCCCCCTAACAATTTCAGGTATAGAAGAAGAATCAAGTAGGGCTTGGGACTCAAAAGCCCTGTGCTTCTGCCTGATTCATTCAGCACAGGTTCCACTATGCTGGTGGAGGCTGACAGACAGCACCAGCTGAAGGAAGCTGGAACCTAATCCTTGCCCTCTTTGATAGCAGAGATTGCTCATTAGGGTCATCAATGGCCTATACACTGTGAAATCCAATAGTCAATTCTATTCCTGCTACTCCAAAATCTGCTTTAAAAAAAAACAAAAACAAAAAACCTTAACCTTTCAAGTAAACAAACTGAGAACATTAGACACTGCTGAAACCCTCAACCCCCAATCCAGTGGGTTCTACCTTTCATAATATATCTAGAACCATTTTTAAAAATTTTATTTGTTTTATGTATGTGAGTACATTGTCACTGTCCTCAGACATACCAGAAGAGGATATTGGATCCCATTACAGATGATTGTGAGCCTCCATACTGGTTGCTGGGAATTGAACTCAGGACCTCTAGAAGAGCAGTCAGTGCTCTTAACCACTGAACCATCTCTCCAGCCCCAGAACCATTTTTTTTTATTTCCTTAACTGCAACCATGGTGGTCTTGGCATTTATCATCTGCCTGGATCCTAGTCTCCCACCTTCTCCCATTCCCTTGAGCCCCAGTTTGTCCATAATGCTGCAGCTAGAGTGTCCTGCCACAGCCTGTCACATTGGACCACTCTGTGAGCCCAAGGCCATGCCCATTGAAATAGATCAAACGCTCTTTCCAGGGGCCAGGGACCCAAGTGGTCAGCTCCATTCTCTAGCTGTCTCTTTGTACTCCAGCCACTCTAGGCTCCTTGATGGTCTTGAAGCACAGGTTGTTCTTGGTGCTCACGAATCTCATCTTTCCCTGCTCTAGGACAATATCACCACTCATAAACCTCAGGAATGCTTGGCACATAGCAAATAACCTTAATGAATTGATTGGTTTAAGACAGGGTTTCTCCATGTAGTCCTGGCTGTCCTGGAACTTGCTCTGTATACCAGGCTGGCCTTGAACTCAGAGATCCTCTTGCTTCTGCCTCCCAATTGCTGGGCTTAAAGGTGTGTGCCCCCACCACCCAGCTAATGAATAACTTTTAAATGAAAAAATAAAGGTCTTTTGAAAGTAAACATCTATGATGTACTAAGGATCAAGTCTGCCTTAGGAAATGAACTACAGTGGGAAAGGAATTTGCAGGGCACCTAAGTCCTTCCATTACTCTCTACAGTTACTCTGACATCTGAAAAATGCATGCATTTGAAATGCCTTTGTTTGTCATCTGAAATAATATACAACATGAACATTCTAAGCATAAATACATAAGGGTCATGCATCTTTAAGTCCTCATGTTGATTATTCATAACTACCAGCAGATACTTATATATTAGCAGGTCCAGCTTTAAAACAAATCATATGTCATTTGAAAACACATGAGAGAGTGAAAATTGGTTGGTGAATTAGTCACATAAAAACCAACCAGTGAGACGCTTGAAATTTTTATTTGCTACATTTAGTAATAAACACAATAATGTAAAAATAATTATAATATATAAAACCAAACACAAATATAGTAAGCAGCTAAAATACATAAGGAACATTTTTACCTAACTATAAATATGATTCTTGGCATTAATTTTGGTCTATTTCCATAAGTTTATTTTGGTGTGGTGGTTGATTTCTAAGCCTCTGGATATAGACAAACATAAAATTGTTTATGGTTTAAAACTGTAATGGCCCTGTAATACAGAATTGAAAACTAAGGAATGAATTTTTGGAAGGGGTTTATACTGCAAATAAAACCTCCAAACCTAAAAAAGGAAAATTTGCTTTTTTCCAATTGGCAGTGAAATTATTTTGGCTTTCAGAAATTGAAGTCTTTTAGACATATTTATTTTATGTTTATGTGGTTTTCCTGTGTGTGTGTGTGTGTGTGTGTGTGTGTGTGTGTGTGTGTGTGTGTGTGTATCATGTGTGTGTGCCTGGTAACTGAGAGGCCCGAAAAAGGGCATTAGGCCCCAGATCCCCCTTGGAACCCACGTTACAGTTACAGATGGTTTTGAGCAGCTACATGGTGCTGGGAAATAAACATGCATTCTTGACAAGAGGAGCAAGTGCTCTTAACAGCTGAGTTATCTCAGGCCCCCAGAAATTGAAATCTTTAATCTGAACCAAGATCTTCATTGATTTCTCTGGCAAATTTGAGTATAGAATATTGCTCTGTGTGTGTGCATGCATATGCATATATATGTGTATGGAAACGGACTCATATAGATTTGTTTCAGCATAGCAAGCCTTGCATGTATCTGAGAACTTACCTTAAATGAAATACTAGTGCTTGGAAGATAGCTCAGTGGGTAGAGTCCTTGCTTCCAGGCCTCTCAGGCACCAGGCACACACATGATGCACACACATTCATGCAGGCAAAACCACTCATAAATATGAAATGAAATAAATATTTTTAAAAGACTTCATTTTCTGAAAGCCAAAATGAGCAAAGCTCTGGATTCAATTTCCAGCATGACGAACATGAGCACACTATAATCTAGCCCTCTGGAAGAAGAGGTTCAAAGTCATCCCAGGCTACATAGTGAGTTCAAGGCCAACAGGGGATATGTGGTGCCCTGTCTATAAAGAAAAAAGAAGGAAATAAGTTTCAGTTCTGAGTAGTTCAGATGAATAGAGGTGGAGGGCTTACTAAGGCTCTTTTAAGAACTGGGAACCATTCTACACTGCTTCAGCCAGACTCAGCTGTAACTAGTGTGCTTAGCTGAGTAATATGACATGTTCACAGCCTCAGGCATAATGATGGAGCAGCCCCAGGAAGCAGCCAGGGAAGGGTTGTCCAGGAATGATCATGTGTGCCTGGCTATGCTGACCACACACGCATATTTAAATACATCACTCTCAAAACCAAACATGTTTCTACACAAGCAAAACAATGTCCTAGTCTTTATTGTGGCCTGTTGGCTCTCCATAACATGGACTTCATGAGAAAGAAGAGCTTAAAATGGGCTTTAAATTAAATATGTGTTCTTATGAAGATAAGTTGGGAACTAGAGGGTTCTGGAAAGCAGAAGTGCTCACAGTAAAGGCATAAAGCAAATTATTGGTAAGGCATAACTTCAGCAGTAAGAGTTACATTCACTTTTGTTTAAATACAGTGTTTTAATGAATTGGTAGCAACAGCAAGCCATATTTAAATGATGTAGTTCATATATATATATATGGATTTTTGTACTAGGATTTTTTTTTTTTTTGAGACAGGGTTTCTCTGTGTAGACCAGGCTGGCCTCGAACTCAGAAATCCGCCTGCCTCTGCCTCCCAAGTGCTGGGATTAAAGGCATGCGCCACCACTGCCCGGCTTTTTTTTTTTTTTTTTTAAAGATGTATTTATTTTATGTATATGAGTACACTTTAATTATCTTCAGACACTTCAGAAGAGGGCATCAGATCTCATTACAGATGGTTGTGAGCCACTATGTGGTTGCTGGGAATTGAACTCAGGACCTCTGGAAGAGCAGTCAGTGCTCTTAACTGCTGAGCCATCTCTCCAGCCCCGTAGTAGGATTTTCAAAAAAGAGTTTTGGCTTTTAAAATATATGCTAATTATATATTCTCAAGTCTAATTAAAGCCTAAAATGTTTGGAAGTGTGGAAAACTCTCATCTGAAGAGCATTATTTGTGCCTTCTTTTTCATTCCTGTTTATGTTGGACAATAGTAGAGGACACACCGGCGATTCTAGACACTTACCTCATCACATATATAACCCTAAGCCTGAGTTTGCTAGAGACCAGACTCACCTTCAGGGCAAGACCATCCATTTCAGGAGAGGACGCAGAGCATGGCCTCCTAACAGGACTAATGAATACTGTTGGGCATAGAAATCCCCACTGCAATTAGTCCTCTAACTCTGTAGTGAAATTGATCTCATGCTCTGGGGGCTTTCTGATAGTCATACATAAAAACAAAAGTGAAATTTAGTGACAGTATAGAACACCATCTATCCCCTTAAATAAACAGTAAAAACAATGTGTCCAAGATTATGAAGAAACATGGTGATTATAAAGCAGAATCTCTTTCCTCGTATAATTACAAGTAATATGCTTACTTTGGAGACAAACATAGGGGATACTCTCAAAATGTACAGTATAAATGCTCATACATATTCTTTTCTACTAAACATCCATTATGCCTTATGTTAGAGTTATATGAATGTCCATGAATGAAATTATGCAATTCCTTGGATTTGCTTTAAAATGTTACAGTAGAAGCACCTGGGCAGAACAGAGGTAATAGTATCCAGACGTAAACAACCAGCAGACCTGGGTGACAGGCACTCAGTTTCTTCACACTACTATCTATTATCGTTATACTACTGATCTGTGAAGCCCCAAAACTCTGGCAATAAAACAGAATCACTTCAAACAAATTGCAGTAATAAAATAGTAAGGGCAAAATAAAGGTATTTCAACTATCAAAAGCGCTACATTGACATAAGGTGTCTCATGCCTTTGATGCCAGAACTTGAGAAGAGGAGACAGATGGATCTCTGTGAGTTTGAGGCTAGCCTGGTCTACATAGCAAGTTCCAGGCTAGCTGGGGCTACAGAGTGAAAGTCTTTCTTTAAAAACAATGTATCACATAACAAAATTCGGTAACTTACAACATTCTGTAGAAAACAATTTACATGACTTATAATACTGAAAGGTTGTAAATGACTTCCATAATCAACCAATAGGGAGCTAGTTAAAGATGGCATATCCACATCCAATGAAATACTATGCAAAAAATTAAAAAGAATTGTTGAGTAAAACAAAAGGCCCCAGAACAGTACACATGGCCATCTTCTTGGCCACAGGCAGTGTCTGGAGAAACTTCATCAGTGCTCCTAGTTATCCCTGCAAAGAGCAGTTGGAGATGGGTTTTACTCTTTTAGACATTTATTACTTTAATATATATATATGTTTTGCCTGCACGTGTGACTGTGTACCATGTGCAAGCATGGTGTCAACCCAAGTCCAGAAGATGCATTAGATCCCCTGGAACTGGCGTTATATAGAGTTATGAACCATAATATTGGTCCTGAGAATTGAACCTGTGTCCTCTGGAAGAGTAGGCAGTGCTCTTAACTGCTGAGCCACCTCTCCAGTCCCCAATTTTTTAAATTTTGTTTACTCAACTACTCCACATTACTCAAAAGCTTTTCCAGAAGTGGCTAGCTGATAATTGGGTGGTAGTCACTATAGAAACTACAATTTTCTCATTATGTTAGTCTTCCTAATAGAATGATTTCATGTTAACTTTGTGTCAGACATTAAGTAATCCAAAATAAGAAAGTGACATACTTCTAAGATAACATGTAACCTAGAACAGATTTATCTCTAAAAATGCAAATTGCCATTTCTAAGACACATACACCATTTTCCTTCACCACATGAGAACATTAAAATGAAGATGTTTGAAACTACATAAAATCCCACACCATAACATACGTAGGAATAGAATTGTGTACGTTTTTGCTAGTTCAAAGCATGTTGAAAATTCTACTAGCTATAGGAAGAAATAGCATTTGGGAAAAAAATGTTTTTCTAGTTGGCTCTTAAAGAATCTGAATGTATGCCAATAGTTTTATGTGAAGAATACTTGTGGATGTTTTAGCAATATGTTTGTTCTTAGAATAGAACAGATGGCAACAAGGAATAAAATGTTATTTCCAGATGTACAATTTTGTGAACTCGGTGCCAGGGACCCAAAGTGAGAATTAAGTTTGAAACTTAAGCATAGCTCGAACCATGGCATTTCAAGAGTAGACTAACTCCATGATCATCTCTGGTCTTTATTTGGGTCATGCCTAAGCACAAAGACATGTTAGTGGGATCATGGTCCTTCATATTCATACTGCTGCTATGGCTGCAGTACTGCTGCTAGATTCCTAGTCTGTGTGACCCCAGAACTAAAAAGAAGAGAGCCTGAGAGGTCTGTCCCCAACGCCATTCCCCTTCGGGAATACATAATGTAAAATAGTTGCTTGTTCACAGGATGTGCTGTTCCTATTTCCTGACTAATTTAAGCTTCGCTATCTCTACATAAGTAATTTAAGGAAAAGTGCACGTCACTGCAGTTACCTGGTAGACAGTCTCTGTTCCACACTGTACTCAGCTTCAGGAATGTTGAAGGAATTCTTGGGTTTTCTTGTATTAGAAACCTGTATCAAATTGAACAACACCATTTTGTTACAAATGAACTATATTACTGTTTTGCTTCTTAGGAGAGTTGGTCTCTCTTTTTAAAATTCTTCCACAATTTCTTACATGTGTATAATAAATTTTGGTTATTTTCATTCAGTACTTTCTCAAATACTCCCTCTTTCACCAAAGCCCTTTAAAACGAGTCCTGCTCCTACCTTGATATCTTTATTTTGGTGACCAACTGAGTTTAATTTTGGTTACTTCCATGAGCATGGTGGGGAGTTATTCACAAGTAATTATGGATGGGCAGTTTATCTGTGACTACAACATGGCCCCTGGGTGGGGCCTTATGAGCCCTTCCCTGTCTGTGCTGAAATGTCGGTGGGCCCAGTCTTCTGCAGGGACCCATGGCTACAGGGAGTGTGTGGGTGCAGGGGCTGTGCCATGTCCAGACACACTGCTTCACAGCACTCACGACATCCATCTCTCACATCCTTTCTGCTCCCTTGTCTGCAATGCTTGGTAAACCATGGATAGGGTTAGGTGTCCTTAGGGTGGAGCAGAGTGGGCTTTCTTAATCACCAGGTCTCTACACCCACATGGGCAAGTTATTTACATTCTTTTTTAAAAAATAAATTTTTGTGTTTTTTATAATTTATTTATTTTTATTTACATTGGCTTTTTTTGTTTTTGTTTTGGTTTTTGGTTTTTGGTTTTTTGCCTGCAAGTGTGAGGGAGTGGGATTCCCTGGGGAAAAGAAGTTATAGGTAGTTGTGAGCTGCCATGTGTGTGCTGGGAATTGGACCTGGGACCTCTGAAAGAGCAGCCAGTACTCTTAACTGCTGAGCCATCTCTCCAGCCCCATACTCTTATTTAAGGGTCTAAAAGTCTGGCCTAGTATGAACTTTTCCAGATTCTTTACCTGGTTCTTAGAACTAGATTGCCTCTGGTGTGTAGCATTGGAACGACGCTTCGTAGAAGCCCTTGAAGACTCAAGACATAGCTTCTGCCTGCAGCTGTGGGCTGCTTTGCTCTCTATTAGGCTGTGTTCAGCTGCATTGGCTTCTTTAACCCGATTTGCTAATTGTTGATGTTGGAGTTGGGAGCCTTCAGTTTCTAAGTCTGATTCAAAAATGTGTGGCTGGCTTTTGAGTTTTAGGGACTCGTGGCTTTTCCCCAAAATTTGTGTTATGAATCTGCTTGTTAGATTGTCTTTTCCACCAGTGTGGATGTCAACATGGTTTTTCATCACGACTAAACTGTTACTTGCCGTCTGTGTCACAGCATTAGTAGACAATGGTCTAGCTTCTCTAAGGTGTACAGTCTGTCTCTCATCAGAAGAGGGCTGTTCCTTCTTCCGATCATAGAACTCGGTGCCTTTTTCTTGCAGAGGTTTGGAGCGTTTCTGATTTAAGTTCCCAGCAAGCACTCGAATGTTGCTATTTGGTCTTTTTCGTGTGGCTATACCTAGACTCGGTTTTCCCTCCTGGTTAACACTAGTTTCCTGTGCCAAGATGGTAGGTTCTGTAACCCCACTCTGTTTTCTTTTCAAGGTGCTAAGTGCTGAGACGTTTTTGTTCACTTGCTCAGATTTCCTTTTGAAAACAGGTATGAATGCCGGGGCTCTGTTACTCTGTAAGCAGAGAGTTTTGCTCTGAATTTGTGCATTTTCTCTGCTGAGCTTTGTCTCTTCCAAATGTAGCTGTGGTGCCTTGAGAGGCCAGGAGGGCTTTCTGTCCTGAAAAGACCCAGGCTGGTGGCAACCAGCTGAGAACAAGCCCGACCTCTGCTGGCTGACAGAAGGCTCCACCTTGTGCTCGGCGGCTGTTGACTGTGGGATGAAGTTTAGAGCTCTGGTGGGTTTCACCAATGTGGCTTGGGTTAGAGAAGCTCGGAAGAGCTTTTTAGTGGTCAGATTGTATGGTTTGACTTTGTTTTCCTGAAAGGACAAAGATTAGGGAAACTTAAAGATGTAATAATAATATAAGTGAAAAGAGAAAAGAAATACAAAGTATTGGAATAATACAAAGTAACACTAAAACTCATAGAACAATTGAGAAAAAATATAACTGTACATTTCTCATGGCACATTATAACCATAAGTCAATTGACTGTAAAACTTACACACAGCTTCCATTTGTGTCTACACTGTCTTCCAGATGTGCTCAGGCAAGCTTCTGGCTCCTAGTGCTCCCTCTTCTCACTGCTCTAAGCTGTGGCCTCTCCTCTCTTTAAAGTTGCATCTCCCATGAGCAGTGTACTCTGATACTTTAGTGTCCATGTCCTACCTCCCTGAATAGATATTGGCATCTTGGAGTGAAAGAACTATGGCTTATTTACTCTGACCTTTTCTAAAGTTACTAAGAAATACTTGCTGAAAAAACTCTAATGGAAGTATGGGTTCATTTGCATGGGATCTTTGAGATTTTGACTTCAGGCAGAGCTGTGTATCTTAGGCCTGATTGTTTTCACTGTCTGCTACAGTTTCTGGTGCCTAGCAGTAACTCAGCAAGTATTTGTCAAACTGACTAGTAAGATACATCAAAGAGATCCAAGCATGTCCTCTTCTTTGAAAACTTTTTGTATGTATAAAATTAAACTTTCCCATGCTCATGTTGAGCACACAGACTGACAGTGGAACAATACAGAGCAGGTTAGCATTAGATTAGCACCCTGCACAAGGAGGACAGCCACATTCATGAAGTGCTCCATATTTAAAATAAAACAAACAAAAATAAGTAAAATGTTAGCATTGAGCCATTCTAGGTGCATCATTCAGAGGCTTCAAGCATACTTATCACTGAACTGGGTGTAAGAACTATCACCAGCCATTTCTTCATCCCACACAAAAAAACAAAAACTTTGTACTTTGTAAATAATAATTCACATTTCTTCTGACTCTGGGACTCTGGTAACTCCTGCTTTATTTTCTTTTGCTATGTGTCTGCCATTCTAGATGCTTCATATAGGGTTGTAAAATGATTTCTTCAGGGTCAGGCTTATTTCACCTAATATACTTTTTTTCCCCCCAAGATTCAGCTATGTTGTAACATGTATCAGAATTTCCCTTCTTGAGACTGACTATTCCATTGGAGGTCTATGACAGTTTGCTTTTCTGTTCAATTATTCAAAAAACTTTGTCCTAGTATTTTGAAATAAATCTATACTGGGCTTTAGTTTTTGTAAAAGAACAAGTGTGCTAGTTAATTCTTGTCAACTTGCCACAAATTAGAGTAATTTAGGAATAGGGGATTTTAACTAAGGAGCTCCCTCTATCAGATTGACTCATGAGCCTGTTGTGGAGGTATTTTCTTGGTTAATCAGTGTGCAAGGGCCAGGCCCCTGTGGGTGGTGCCACTGCTAGGCAGGTAGTCCTGGGTTCTATAAGAAAGCAAGCTTAGCAAACCTTGGAGAGCAAACCAGTATGCACTATTTCTCCATGGTACCTGCCTCTGCTCCTACTTGAATTCCTGTTCTGAGTTTCCTCAATGATTGACTGTTATTTGGTGGGACAAATACTCCTCTACTGCCATGATGCTTTTGTTCATGGCATTTAGCAACAGAAGGTAAAATGTAGATCATAGATTTATCTTCTTACCCTTACAGATTAAAAATGTCACAAGCAAAAAATGTAAAAGTTATAGAAATATTATGCAAACCAGAACAGTTAATTTTTCCTTCTTCAACAGAGTTTTAGTTTTTGAATGAGGCTGAGATGAGACCAGGAGTTTTGGGGGCTCAGAATTATAAGCAGGCACAGAAAATTATAAGATTGATCCAATTATCTACCAGGCATAACAAGGCACATTAAAATGAAGTGGCTTTAAAATTAAGAAAAACCAGGACTTAATATATACACGTTGGGGGAACACAATTCTTATGCCTCTGAAGAATAAAAAAGGGGGTACAGAATAGTTTCTG
This sequence comes from Uromys caudimaculatus, assembly GCA_028551405.1. Classification (NCBI taxonomy): domain Eukaryota; kingdom Metazoa; phylum Chordata; class Mammalia; order Rodentia; family Muridae; genus Uromys; species Uromys caudimaculatus. The sequence goes on from CM052715.1 coordinate 67,070,077, forward strand.
TACAAGGGAACTAACATAAAACTAATAGTTGTCTAATAAAACCTTGCATAGCATTTTTTGTCAAGACATCATATGAGGAAAGACTACCGCCATCATCTCAGGTCAAGAAGGAAGGTTTCTCCTATTCACAGTGGGCATGATGGACTGGTGCTAACCCTCTATTCTACTCTACTCTTCCCGTTGGTCTTCTGGAACAAGCTCCTATAAAGCCTGAAGTGCCATTTTCTTATTTGCACTTAGGGTGTTGACTTTGTGATCGCCTGAAACACATATCAACTATTTGGAAGGAGAAGGGGGGGGCAACACTTGTGTCATCTTTGCTAAAAAGTTCAACTGAGTTCAGCTACTACAAGGCAGAAACTTCACTGTCTACTCACTAGATTTCTGGGTGACCAGTGCAGACAGACATTGTACTGGCTGGTTTTGTGTGTCAACTTGATACAAGCTGGAGTTATCACAGAGAAAGGAGCTTCAGTTGAGAAAATGCCTCTATGAGATACAGGTGTAAGGCATTTTCTCAAGTAGTGATCAAGGGGGAAGGACCCTTGTGGGTGGTACCATCCCTGGGCTGGTAGTCTTCTTGGGTTCTATAAGAAAGCCAACTGAGCAAGCTAGGGGAAACAAGCCAGTAAGAAATCCCTCCATGGCCTCTGCATCAGCTCCTGTTTCCTGAACTGCTTGAGTTCCAGTCCTGACTTCCTTTGGTGATGAACAGCAATGTGGAAGTGTAAGCTGAATAAACCCTTTCTTCCTCAACTTGCTTCTTGGTCATGATGTTTGTGCAGGAATAGAAATCCTGACTAAGACAGACAATATCTGTTCATCTGCTATTGAGAGTAGCAGATAACCTACCAACACACTTCCCCACAGACCGCTGTCCTCGCATTATACATGCTATGTAGCCACACAGATGCCACCATAAGAAAGATTTCTCAATTTGGTTGAAATTCTACCAAATACCAAGAAATATTTGTCAAAACTGTTGGAGTCACTCTGGAGAGCAAATGTTTTTCTATTGCCCTGAAAGCTAAGTTGGAATTAATTATTGACAAGCAAAGAAAACTTCCTTTTTCTAGATCCTTGGGTTTCACAAACTGTATGATTTTTTAAAATGTACCCATTAATTGAGATACCCAAAGAAAAACTCTAGACAGATTTGGATAAGGACAAATTGCTTGCACTCTGAGAGAATGTGTGTCTGTGCCTGAGTTGCATTCACACCAGCTCTTCTTTGCCTGTCTGGGAAGTGCGTGTCTAGCGGGAAGAGTTTCCAGGAGACTGTTCTGCTACCTAGGTTCTCAATGTATTATTTACTCATTGTTTTAATTTTTAAAATACTGTACATAGCCAAAAGGGAGGAAACTTTTAGGTTTATATTCAAAATGTATAGAAAAACAAAAAGGACATATGTGAACAACAGATGAGATCATAAATAATTCACATAACTCTTATATGGTAACAAACTGAAGTTCTGTGAAGCCATGAAGCTTGGTTGACCTTTAGTTTCTAGCACTGACAAATGATATATACAACTTTGTACAGTGGTAAAAATTATATAAACTAAAAGTTTTACAGATATACAATGGTGGTCCACTATTAAGGTGACTGTTAAAGGAATTTAAGAAGTCTACCATTTATCTGGGCAATGTGCTTGGATTTGTACTGAGGGGGAAAGTCCTTCTGTTACATGCAGACATTTGGTGTGGGAGAATCAGGACCGACTCTTCTTCCTTCCTGTTAACCATTAAAATATCCATATCTATCAGTGTGTCTCTCCAGATAGGTTGAGGCAAAAAAGAGATATGATAAGGCTTAGCAACACACCACACACACACACACACACACCACACACACACACACACACCACACACACACACCACAACACCCCCCTCCTAAACACACATACACACACCCCCTGTGATTGCTACACCTGGAGATAAAGTAGTCACAACGTTCCTATACTAGCAGTAACAGGCAGAGCTGTAAAATGTCTGGGGAGGGGAAAAAAGAAAAGCCAGCAGAATGACTAAGCAGATCTTCACTATTTACTAAAGCTGGGTGTGTTCGTGGCACCACACTTGTCTGTCTTGCTTCAGGCAGAGCCCCTGGCTTATAAGAAAAATGGAAGCTGGAAGAACATGTTAGCTTTAAATGACATAACACACAAGGGAGCAAGTGCGCAAATCCAAAATGTAGACCATGCTCCTAGGCAAGGGCTCCTGTTTTTAGCAAGTGACAGCCATAAATAACGCTGTATAATAAAACAGATTAGCATATATAATGACCAAACGATCTGAAATGGTCCTGTTTAGATTTTAACTTGACAAAACTCTTAAAAATAAATCTTTGTGATAAATGAGAACCAGGGTATGACCTGTGTTTGGTGATACTAAAAAGAATTATCATTCATTCTGGTGGGTATAGCAATGACATTGGGCTATGCAAAACTGCTTTTTAAATGATGCATGTGATTGAAGTACATTCTACAGGCTTTACATAAGATGAAAGAACATTTTATCTGATATTTGTTTCAAACATCCATTTACACCTCACTTATAATTCATTCTCTCTTAAGTGTTTTGAAAATTTCCATAATTAAAGCAAGCTTAGCCAGACTAAGCACTCTTACTAATTTAATTTTGCAAAAGATGAGCTGTCTTTAGAGAGCTCAGAGGGGTTGTGCAGCCTGCTTTTGTCACCACGAAGAGCAATGGTCTCTTGACAGGGCTGGCCACAGCTGTGGGAACCTGCTTCGGCTGCCAATTTCTCTGCTTCCTTCACAATCAACCCATGTAGCTAAGGGCCGCCTCTGACAAAGTATGCCCTGGACTCCACCCTAGAGTGCTTCTACAGTCCAATCAGAGACAAGTCCTCTCACCACCCCCACTGTCACCTCAGCCCTCTTTCAGCTGAGGACACTAAGGTACAAGATCAAAGATCTGCTCCAATTCCACAGTGGCAAGGGATTCTGATCTAGACAGCCTGTTCAAAGCTTGAGTTCTTGTCACCAATCTAAGATTCTTTTTTTTTTTTTTTCTTCTTCTTTTTTCTGTTATTGGGCTAAGAATCTGTCTGGGCCTCAGTTTTAAGTCAAAAATGTATTTAACTTTATGTTGGTTAAGATACTTTTGTTCTGTGCTGTGGGCCCCTTTGTAACATTGAAGCAATTCTTAATTACAACAATCGTTACCGAGAATTAAATGAGATAACATACATAAAAGCAGCTGGCACACCAAATAACAGACAAAATTGAATAAATTCTTATTGTCAATAGCAGTGTGAAGATAAGGATTTCAGTTAGCACTTAGCAAATTGTCTGGATTTACTATTCATAGTACAGATAAGAACTTAAAGTATGAAGTATGCAATAAGTAGTCAACACAAGTGCATGATGTAAGTATCTATTCAGCAACAATTCCTTAGATTGGGTTTGGCAAGCAACCAAACTTTAAAAAATATTATGCCAGCTGGATATAGTAGCGTATGCCTTTAAGAAATGCCTTTAAGCACAGGAGGCCGGTAGATCTCTGTGAGTTCAAGGCCAGCCTAGTCTACATAGTGAGTTCCAGGACAGCCAAAGCTGCATAGTGAGACCGTGCTCAAAAGAAAAGTAACACAAGAGTTACACCTATCTAAAACCCAAGACTATAATACAGGTATCAAATAAGACATTTGTCCTCTACACTCCCTTTTCAGGAAGTGCCCTTGTCTGTAGCCACAAATGCTCAACTTGATAAGCTTTGCATTTCAGTGGGGTGGTCCTTGACCAAGAATATAGTCCATAGGCTGGCTAGTGACAGGTGATGTGAATGTCCATAGGCTGGCTAGTGACTGACAGGTGGTGTGAATGTCCATA
>CM052715.1:67074032-67087578 GCA_028551405.1 Uromys caudimaculatus
TGGCTAGTGACTGACAGGTGGTGTGAATGTCCATAGGTTGGCTAGTGACTGACAGGTGGTGTGAATGTCCATAGGCTGGCTAGTGACAGGCAATGTGAATGCAACCAGACCTGCCTCACCTGGGGCTATCGAGAGAGTTCAGCGGTTAAGAGCACCTGCTATTCTTGCAGAGGACTCAGCTTCAGTTCCCAGCACTCACATGCCAGCTCACATCCACCAGCACCAAGCATGCACATCGTGTACAAACAATTATGTAGGCAAAACACACAAGAACACAAAATAAATATTAAACTTTTTAAAAAGATACCACTGGCTCTGGTAAATTGGAGCTGAGGATGACAATAGAAGCTGAAGGAAATGGCATGTGGTGTAGTGCTTGGTCACAGAGCTCAGCATAGACAGGTCTGTTCAGCAGGGCAGAGGGAGCCACAGTCAACAGAAACCAGCTCAAGTGAAAACAGCTGACCCATAGCATAGTCACAGAGAAACTGTAGCCATGTGAGTGATCTCTGCAGTGCTTGTGGCTCCTGGTAGAAAAATTATACACGATTTTGGAATGCACATACTTTTTTTTGTTTGTTTGTTTGTTTTTTTTGGTTTTTCGAGACAGGGTTTCTCTGTGTAGCCCTGGCTGTCCTGGAACTCACTCTGTAGACCAGGCTGGCCTCGAACTCAGAAATCCACCTGCCTCTGCCTCCCAAGTGCTGGGATTAAAGGCGTGTGCCACCACTGCCTGGCTGCACATACATTTTTTAAAAGTGAGACAAAAGTATGGCCATCATAAAGAAATACCCCGGTAATTTAGACTATAAATTAAAACTGCTATTACAAAACGCCATTGAGAGAACGAAATCATGTTGCAGAATGGAGAGAGACAAACTGCTCTACATAGCTGATAAAGAACTTAAACCTAGCACATTGCCAGAATATCTATAAATGAAAAATGGTAGACAAGCCCTTCAAAGCAGATATCCAAATAACCAATATACATTAATAATCAAGTACATGAACATTAAAAGCACTAATAAACATGTCTGCCAGAATTGCTGAGGTAGAGATTGACAATCCCACATATGAACAGGGGCAAGGAGCAACAGCAGGAGGATCACAAGACACTGCAACCACGTTGGGAGGTGCCTGTCATGTGTCCTAAACTTGGCATATAATACTGATTCTACATTTATGGGATACATGTACACAAGTCTAGAGGCTGTGCACTGGAATGTTCACTGCCACATTATTGCAAGCAGCCCTCACACAATCCAGCTGTCAACCAACAATATATACCCTGGATGAATAAACCAACGACGGCATCGTCACATAACTACATGGGAATGGAAGTGCATGACTCTACCGAAGGGGAACAGCATGGATAAGTGTCACAAACACTATTTTAAGGCAAAGAGTCAGACATACAAACACAATTCTTTCATTTGCATAAAGTTCAAAACTGGGCATAACTAAAACCTAGTTTTTAATGCTGTATACTTAGTAAAGATCAAGAACACTCCCCAGGACACGCCATGTTACCTTTCTGAACACAGTTATAATAGGGAGGGTGAGAGCAGGAAGCTGCGTTGGATCACATGAAGAATTAATCAACACGGTGTATGTGTTGACATCAGGGGTTGTGTCTAGGCTTATTGCATCTTGTTATGCCATGTTTGGTTGATATCACTAGGAAGCCTACTCTTCTCTGAAGGGAAATGGAAGAGGAGTGGATCTGGGGACTGCATGGGAAGTATTATATAAGATGATCATCATCACCACCACCACCACCACCACCACCACCACCACCACCACCACCACCACCACCACCACCACCACCACCACAAAAGCCAGATTCTAAAACTCTCTTCCCCTAAGAATTTTCAGTCCTAGCAAACATAAAAACTCAGAATCTGATTTCAAGTTGTGTCTTCTTCCCTGTTTCTGCTAAATCTAGGGTGCAGCAAAAAACTCAAACAGCAATTTCTTCTTTCACTTCTCTATCTGCAGGGAGCCAGATATGCTGGTTTACTGAAGTCAGTCTAGAGGCAACCACTGGCCACTGCTTTTCTCCTGCTGCTGCTTTAAGGAAAGTCCTCTCCTGACTCCACCTAGTGGGCAGCAGATGCCCAACCGCTACTGCTCAGGCCTGTACCCATAGTTCATCCGTCCGGATGGACACTTAACAGAGCTCTTTTAACCTCCAATAACCCAGCTCATGCGTATCTAGATATGTATGGACCATATCAGAAACTACTGTGTACTGTATGAAATATAATAATATCACATGGCGGCAAACAGATAACTCCCAAGAATAACAAACAACACCTGTGAGATCCTGGACTGGGGAGGGCTCTTGAGAAAAATTCGAGAGACCCAAAAACGGGTGGTTAGTGTGTCAAACTGGATGAGATGAAGCGCGCCTTACCTGCAGATGTGGTCTGGTTAGCTCCTGTGTGAAATAGCATGGCTTAGTTGTCATCTTTACGGGAAGTCCACATAAATGTGGCAGTTTGGATTTTAAATCTGAAAGGAAGCTTTTCAACACCCCATCCAGATCTACTCTTGGGAAGAACTGGATGGGCTGACTTCTGATGCAGCGGAGCGGGTACCTGAGCACCATTAAAGAACAAGGGGAACACAGCTGTTCTGAGCTTTAGAAAGGTGGTAATGTCGACAAGACAGCTAAACACTTTCTGTTTTTATAGTCTACAGACGCCAAAGCCAGAAGGCTTCCTTCTATTTTAGGGTTATTCTTATTAACAAATCGTGTGTGTGTGTGTGTGTGTGTGTGAGAGAGAGAGAGAGAGAGAGAGAGAGAGAGAGAGAGAGAGAGAGAGAGAGAGAGAGAGAGAGAGATGTCGTAGGCTTTGATATGGCACAATCAAGGTGATCACTGTGGTGTTGTCATTATGTAAGCAGAACTGTCAGTAGAGTAGATTACAATGCTCCAGAAGAGATTAGGAATGAATGTGCCATCAGCTGTACAGAGTAGAAAGACAAAACAGTGGACAACAATCTGCTCCTATCTCTAAAGACAAGGAAAAACTTGGCACCGAAAAGAAATGCATCACCAATTATTATCAAACTTCAAAAGCAGTCCTTCAAGGAAGTCTCTTTTTCTACTGAGAAATCTAAACAGTTGGATAGTGTTGGTGCCCACTTAAAGAGAATTGCTGGCAGGTGTCCATTGTAGGTTTAATGTGGATTACCTGGGTTAGGAAAGAGCACAGGGAGAACACCATGGCTCTTCTATTTCTAAACCCTAGGCTACCAGAGTGGTGAGAGCCGTCCTAAATAAGATTTAAGAGCTCCACCTAAACACATGTGTTCTGTCTCTGTGTATATTTTTAAAGCAATATTAAGAAAGTCATTTTCCTAAGTCAATGCAGTCTGTTTTAAGTGCAAGTCAAATCTTCTAAAAAAGGAAGAGCTCAGTAACATTTAATTTAACCCATTCAGTAACATCCAAAGAACACTGGGGGGAGCTCTTGGCTAAGGAGAATCCTATGACCTGTTTCTTACATTCTATTAAGAAATACGTGTGTGTACTTTTTTCTATTCTGACTTTTCTTTTCTCATCTAAGTTTTTTGCAGTAGTCTTTAAGGAAAATTCCTTATATCCTTCAATGGTCGTAATTCCAGCACTGAGGAAGCTGAGGCAGAAGGATGACCACTTTCAAGGATAGCCTGGGTTACCTAACGAGTCCTCCTTCCTGATGCCAAGGTGGTGGTTTCATATTAGAAACAATTAAGCTATGATGTGTCTTTTGTTGAAAGATGAGAGGGCCAGAATGCAGCTCAGCTGTAGAGTGAGCGCCTATCTTGCAGCAAGTGCTGGATTGAGTCCTATCCTTGGCATAAACGGGATATGTGGTGTATGTTTATAATAACAGCACTTGAAAAGTACAGACAGGAACATCAGAAATTCAAGAATAGTCTGGGATATCTAGTAAGTTCCCAGCCAGGCTATATGGGACCCGTGTACAAAACAAAAACACCCAAAAGAAACAGCACAAAAAATCTTATTAATCATACCCTCTAAGCTAAACTTAAAACAGCTGAGCAGAAAAAGTGGCTTCATTAAATAATGACAGCGTGATAATGACAGCATGGGGCATGGCCAAGGTCTGGCCCATCAGGCAGACAGAAAAGTATCTGTTATCACTAGTGCGCAAAGGATACGTGAAGGTCCTTTCGTTAAGCATTTTGAAGTAGATGCTGCAGTATGTTTTCATATCTCCACAGTCTTCTGGAAGTTTATAGCCATACTATAAATTAAGCACACAATGTAAATCATTTTGGAGGAGGCTATTCTTACGTGGCAAGAAAAGAGATCAAATGATATTTAGTGTGACACATATTTGCTTCCTACCAGGTCATCCCAGTGCCTCTGGAAATCTTCAAAGGAATGAAAGGGACAGTCAGGGGGTGCAGTATGAAGAATATTTATTATCTGCCCCATTTTCATACTATGAAAAATGAAATTTGATACATTATGTCAATGCTTAAATATAGTTCAATGTTACTTGATAAGTTGTGATTTAGAAAGTATTCCAAAGACCTAGCAAATATGCTACTATCCAAATATAAACAACAAACTAATCGCTTGTACCTAATTCAAATTACAACTGCATTAAACCTTTTATCTTATGATGCATATTTTAAGATATATTTAGCATGCTTTGAAATACAAATAATCTGTGGAGTCCCTTAAATTAACATATACATTACTTCACATATGTACATGTTTTGTGGTGAAAATACTTAAAATCTATTTTTAGAGATTTCCAAGAACAGTCTTTGATACTAAGTATAGTGTGTTGTACAATGGATGTTTTTAACTTATTCCTCATGTCTGAGATTATCATTAATAAGCATTTCTTTAATCTAGTCCAAAGTTCCAGCCTACCTTTTGTAACTGCAATTATACTGTTCTTATGAGTTTAACTTGACAGATGCTACATATGAATTTGTCTGTTTAGCTTATTTTACTTAATATCACTTGTTCCAGGCTTAGTATCCATACTGTCACACATGACAGGATTGCCTTCTTTGTTAAGGCTGCATTTTGCTACATTGTTATTCAAACCACATGTTCTTCTATTGCACCTAGTGGGACACTTAGGATGTATCCACATTTCAACTACTGTAAATGGAGCCGCAATGAATATGAGAGTGCAGAAATATCTGACATATTGATTTTATTTCCTTTGGATATATAGCATATAGATATTATTAGGATTAAAGATATGGTAATTACATTTTAAAAATTCCTTTTACCTTTGTGAGAAATTTCCATATTGTTTTATACAATATTTGTACTAATTTACATTCTCATGAACAGCGTGCTGATATTCCCTTTACATATGATACTTATATTATTTCTTTGATTTTCTTAACTTTAAGGATTTTATACCTAACCGCATTGCATTTCCATCCTTTCTCCCTATCTCTGCCCTTCCTTCAACTCCCCTAACCTCTCAACCCTCTCTGAAATCTGATCTCGTCTCTATTTGTTATATATATGTGTGTGTGTATGTGTGTGTATTAATGGATATATTACCTACTGAATCCAATTAATACTGTACTTATTTACACATGCTGATGCTTTAGGACTAAAAAATAAAACAAACTCCAAAATTGGTTCTCCCTCCCTCAGCAGGCCTTGACTGCCTACAGTCTTTCATATAGAGGTGTGACCTTAGGAAATTTTCTTCCAATCCACATTGGTGTGTTGAGTGGTGTGGTCCTTGCAGGTTTTGTACAGGCAATTACAGTGTTGAGAGTTATGGGTGCAGCACTGCTGTGCAGAAGTCCCAGTCCTCTGTTTCTAACAATCATTCCACCCATATTTCCACGATGTTCCCTGAGCCGTGCAGGTGTTGTGTTACAGGTTTCCCTTTGGGGCTGGGGATGCAAGTCCCTTATCTCTGTATTTTGATCAGATTATGGATCTAATAGTCTCTGATGCAAAAAGAAGCTTCTTTTATAAGATGTGAGAGCTGCACTTATTATCTCTGAGCATAAGGATGAGTATGTAGAAGACAATTAGAAGCTATATTACTTTAACAATATGGGTTTCTTCCAGCTATAGATTCTTGGGTAAATTTACAGTACCAGGCAGGAGTTACCTCCAATTGAATAGCTGCAGTTCTAATTAGACATTGCTTGGTTGCCTTCTGGATACAAGGGCCACTATTGCATTGATGTCTTGCAAGCCCTGTTATTATTGTGGCTTCTTAGGCTTTACAGTTGGGTTGGACTCTTGATAACTTTTCTCCTTAGGCACCTGACATAGCACCTTCTAAAACATGGCAACCAGCTTCACGGAGTCATTATGCAGCCAGGAGTAACAGACTACCTGATCACTCAAGAGAAGTAGCTCCTGCCTGACACTGAGGTTTTTGTTAAATAGTCTAAGTCTCCTGGGGGGAGCATTACACTGTTGTGTGGGGTAACTGCATCAGAACATATTCTATCTATCTATCTATCTATCTATCTATCTATCTATCTATCTATCTAATATGTGGAATATAATACATACATACATACACACATACATACATACATACATACATACATATTGGTGGTTTGAATATACTTGACCCAGGGAGTGGTGCTATTAGCTGTGTGCTAGTGGGAGGAAGTGTGTCACTGTAGGGGTGGGCTTTGAGACAGTTCTTTCCTGGAAGCCATCAGATCAACATATAGAACTCTCAGCTCCTCCTTGCACCATTCCTGCCTGGATGCTGCCATGCTTCCTGCCTTGATACTGGACTGAACCTCTGAACCTGTAAGCCAGCCCCAATTAAATGTTGTCCTATGTAAGAATTGCCTTGGTCATAGTGTCTTTTCACAGCAATGGAGACCCTAAGACAGATACATAGACAGACAGACAGACAGCACAAGCTTTTAGTTTAATAAATTCCCATTTGTCAATTGCTAGAACTAATTCCTGGGCCAATGGAGCCCTAGTAAAAATGTCCCTTCCTACACCTGCATCTTGCAGGGTACAGTCTGTTTTCTACTAGCAATTTCAGACTTTCAAGTTTCTCACTGAAGTCTTTGATCTATTTGGAGTTAATTTTGTGCATGATGATAAAAATGAATCTAGCATCCTTCTTCTACATGTGTACATCCAGTTTCCTCAGCACTGTTTGTGGAAGATGCTGTCTTTCTGTCAATGTGTATTTTTGGCATCTTGGTGGCTCTCACTATGCACATTTGAGCCTGGTTCTTCTATTCCATTTCATTGATCTACATTTCTATTTTTGTACCAGTACCATACTGTTTCTTTTACTGTCGGTGTATAATATAACTTTAAATCTTGATTGGTAACCTCTCCATTATTTTTTAGATACAGGATTGCTGTCATCATTCATGGCTTTTTGTACTTTCATATTAAATTCAGAGTTTTTGTGTCTGAATGCCATATAAAGTTTAATTGAGATCGCACAGGGATACTTTCACTTATTATTTGTACCCCTTTAGTTTACTTCCCTTGTCTTAATACTCTAGCTAGGGCTTCAAGTACTATACTGAAAAGAAATGGCAATAGACCACATCACTCTCATTTTTTATTTTAATGTGATTGCTTTCATTTTTTTCCATTTAGGATGTTGACTAGTAGGTGTGTCATTATATAGCTGTTATTATGTTGAAGTATTTATTCAAGTTCTACTCTCTTTAGGACTTTTATCATCAAGGGATGTTGGATTTTGTCAGTATCTCTTTCTATATTTATTGATATTTTTCTTTTTAATAATACCATTTATAGCAGATATGAGGTGATGTCTCATTATGACTTCACTTTGGATTTCCCTACTATTATTGCTGATGGTTTTTTTTTCATGTATTTATTGGCCATCTGGATATCCTTTTTTTCTCTACTTAAGTTGGGTATAGTGGCTCCTGCTTTTAGTCCCAGCACTCAAGAGACAGAGGGAAGGTGAAATTCTTTAAGTTAAAGGTCTAATAGTGAGTTCTAGGACAGCTAGGCCTGAGCAGTGAGATCCTGTCTTAAAAAAGAATTAATATCTATTTCTTTGTTCATTTGAAAATCAAGTTGTTTTCTTGCTACTGAATTGGGTTCTTGTATGTCTGCCTTGATGTAGATGGAGTGTTTGCTTCCTCCTAAATTTAATTAACATTGTAACCATTTTAAGATTTAAATAGGTTGTAAAGATTCTGATCACAATGAGTATATTGATGCAATTATCTCAGGCTTGGGTTCCTTATAAAATAGTAATTTTTGCCTTTTTGTGTGTCTTTCTGACCCTCTTTGCTTATTCACTGGGGAATGATGATGAAGAAACTCTTACCAGAAATTTAATGTGCTGGCACTTGGATCTCAGACTTCCTAGCATCCAGACTTACATGGGAAATGTTTGTATTGCTTGTGAATTATCCAGTACCTGGCATTCTATTATAGGAGCATAAAATATTCTAAGAGAAATGTGGTTTAGAACTACTTTCGCCTCCTTCATGGGTGATCCTCATTCTTTTGACTGTTTTCTTTGGTGTGCAAACACTTTTTAGTTGTTGTTGTTGGTTTTTTTTTTTTTTTTTTTTTTTGGTTTTGGTTTTGGTTTTGGCTTTTTCGAGACAGGGTTTCTCTTTGTAGCCCTGGCTGTCCTGGAACTACCTCTGTAGACCAGGCTGGCCTCGAACTCAGAAATCCGCCTGCCTCTGCCTCCCAAGTGCTGGGATTAAAGGTGTGCGCCACCACTGCCCGGCAGTTGTTTTTTTTTTTTTTTTTTTTTTTTTTAAGATTTATTATTTTATGAATGTGAGTACACTGTCTTCAGACACACAAGAAGAGGGCATTGGATCCCATTACAGATGGTTGTGAGCCACCATGTGGTTGCTGGGAATTGAACTCAGGTCCTTTGGAAGAGCAGTCAGTGCTCTTAACTGCTGAGCCATCTCTCCAGCCCCATTTTTTAGTTTGATGCAGTTCTACTTATCCATTTCTACTTTTGTAATACAATGTTTTGGGCAATATAAAAAAACTCATCCTCAGATCAAAGTCACAAAGTTTTTCTGTACAGCAATATGTTATTAGAGTTTGTATAAAGTGAGAAATAAAGATCTAATTTAATTCTTTTACTTGTGGATATAGTTTTCCCAGCACCACCTTTTGGGAAATACGATCTTCTCATTTTTGTCTTCATGAAAGTGTTAATGAAAATTCATTGATCATAACTACATATTTACTTACAGACATGCTGTTCTGTTCTCTAAGTCTATATGTCTGCGTATATGACAGCATCATATGGTTTTAATTACTGCAAGTTTGTAGGATGGTTTAAAATCAGAGTGTGATGCTCCTGAGATTACTTTAGTCCCTTAGGGCTTTTTATTTCTATATGAAATTAACTTTTCCCTAGTTTTTGAAGAATGACATGTTTTGGTGGTGATTTTTGGTGGCAATTACATGACATCTATAGATTACTTCTGGTATTGTGGACATTTTTACAATTCTAATTCTTCTAATCCACGACTGAGTTCTCATTCCAATTATTTGTGTCTTTGTCAGTTCCTTTTAGAAATGTTCTGTAATTTTAACTTTCACTTCTTTGGTTAGATTCATTCTACAGTTTCTTTTGGGTAGATATTTTGAATGAGAGTGTTTCCTTGTTAATGTATAGAAAAGCTGCTGGGTTTTCTTATTGTTGGTGGTGTTTTGAGAAATGGTCTTGCCATGTAATCCAGGTTTGTCTGAAATTCACTATCCTCCTACGTCAACTTACCACATTCTGGAATTACAAGTGTGCACCACTTGTATATTTATAAGTTGATTCTGGAGCATGCATCTTTTAAAATTCACTTCATAGTTCTAGGTTTTGATGGGATCCTTATGTAGCTATTTGTAGCATCAAATTGTCAGTCAACAGAAATGGTTGCCTTCTTCCTTTCCAATTACAATGCCTCTCTTTCCTACTGCACAGGCTAGGGCTTCTAATACTATGCTGAATAGAAGCTGTAAAAGTGACATTCTTGTCTTGTTCCTGATCTTAATGGAAAGCTTTTAACCTTTTACCACCAAAAATGGCCTTACTGTGGCTTACTATGTATGATCTTTACTTATTTTAAATCTTAATAACTGAAATGGTGGAGAAACACTGAGCTGAACTGCTGTAAACAATGTGTCAATCACAAATACACACAAAACTGAATTACAAAATGCTTTCACCAGTGAGAAGTCTGTGAAGAAGTAAATAAGTCAGAATCATGCCTTTCCCCTCAATATTTTACCATGCATAAGCTCTTAATTTTCCTGAGCAGTTAAAATTTCTTAATAGTTTTTTTTGTCTCAGAAACAATTCATTTTTTTCTAATGATAATACAAAAGAACTGTTTAAATTTAATTATAATAAATAATTATTAGGTAAAAATCATACATTTTGGTATTAAGACTATTATGATATTGAGAAATTTGGTAATTTAGTATTTATTAAAAGAAGATCTAACAGAAATATAAATGCAAAACAGATTATCTTAGTAATTCAAAGGGGGCAAGTTATGGCTTCTGTTCCATAACAAAACTGCTCCAGTAGCTTTCACTTTTGCTCTTATGTATATAAGTGTTTTGCCTACATGAATGTATGTGCACCCATGTGTGGCTGCTCAAGAGGCCAGAAGATGCCAGATCCTCTGGAAGCACGTGGGTGATGAGAACTGAACTAGGGTCTCTGTAGAGCAGCAAGTGTCCTTCATTATTGAGCCATCTCTCCAGCCTTGCTCCAGTATGTTATAGTGTTACAATTATGTTTTTAAAGTTCAAAGTAGTTATAGTTTTGCATAAAGTATTAAGGAAGCAAAATTATAGAACATTACTATATTTTGAGTCTACTCTTGATGATTAATCTTCATTTTCAACTCAACTGAATTTAAAATTACCCGAGAGGCTGCTGAGGAACACTTCCCAGTGTCTCTGTGAGAAAAATTCTAGAAATGTGTGTATTACATTTCCACAGTCTGAGACCCAGACAGAATAAAAGGGAAGATATAGAGCCTGCCAAGCCTTGGGCTTCTCCATTTTCTGCTTCTTGGCCTTTGAGGATATAAACTACGCTGCCTCATGACTTCCACAACATGATACTTTGAACCAACTAAAACTGTAAGCCCAAATAAACCTTCCCTCCCTCAAGTGTGTCTCTAAGATAGTATTGTCACAGTGGTGAAAGGTGGCCATCACACTAGCTCCACATTTACCTGGGCAAAATGTAGCACCAGTTGCTTAAAATGGAATGTCTCTCGATGACAGCATTCTGGTTGGCATGAAAATCCTCTATAATATGCTGAGAAATATCAAACTCCTGTAGCTTTTAATTGAAATAAGATTTCAATATGTAAGTCCTCAAAGAATTTGGCTCAGAAAAAGAAACATTAAAACAATACAAACTGACAGTGGTTTATAAATGTTTTAGAGATTTACTGTTTTAAAAATCATGTATATATCCACTTTCCATGAGATAATCAGTGTTCCAACATATCCTACCTCTCCTCTGTACAGTACGCCAAATAGGCTAGGTTATGCTTGCCTGTTCATCTTCCAAACCCTAACTTGTATCTTACACTAGATCCAATCAATTTTATTATGTTAACTTATAGAAGTCAAATCCGTCTAAAGGATTTGTATCTCTGTGAATATGTTTATATATGTAGAGATGTGTGCATGTGTGAGAGGAGGCCAGAGGAAAACCTTGGAATGCATTCCTTTTTTTTTTTTTTTTTTTTGACAGCCAGAAAGGCCCAAGGATCTACTACTTGTCTCTGTTACTTCAGTGCTAGCATTACAAATACGCACCACAATGCCAACTTTTTAAAAAATGTGTATGGATGTAGGGGAGTTGATTGCCTAGGAAGGCCAGAAGAGGGTGTAGATGTGATTGTGACCTGATATGAGTCTTGAGAACTAAATTCAGTTTTCCAGAAAAGCAATACATTCTTTTAGCTTCTGAGCCATCTCTTTAGCCTCAAGAGGTAAATATTTTGATGTGATCTACTGTGCTTGAGAAATCTGTTCCTTAGCTATGCTATGAAAAAAGAAAAAGAAGGAAGGACAGTAGAAGGAAAGGACTAATAGATAAAGATGGCCAGGGCAGGAGTGTCTCCATACACTGGTACCAGGTAGAATGACTGGCTTGAGAGAAAACAGAATCTGAAACAATTCTTAAGGCAGGAATTAAAGTAAAAGGTTTAGAATGTGTGGATTCTCACACACATCTACTTACACAGCTTGAGTATATACCAACACTATTCAGAAGTTGAAGCCACACTAGTCCTTATCAACAAAGATTATTCTGAACACTAAGAAATTGCTCAACTATTAATGTACATCTCAAGAGAATGCTAACCCTTGTATTTATTCACTTCAGAAATATTTAAAAAGTACCCTGTGCAACTAAAACCAAATTCATGTGAAGGTACTCATAAGTAAATCTTTCTTCTACCTTATAACAACAATCTAAAGAATTTGGATTTAGTTTTCTAAGCAATGTTGATATTTTACAGATATTTGGGTTGGGGGAGCTTTGATTTAGAAATAGGAATCTATATACACTGTGAAGGAGCAAGACTGGAAACAAGGCCTATGTGGAGATTAGTTGAAAGGCTGAGGCAAAAGAATAGATCCAAGTCAGAAAGCGGACGTAAAGATGGGGTCATTGCAGAGACCAAGGCAAGTAACAGATTAGACAGTGGGAGTGAAAAAGAGAAATACCAAAGTAACAACGGAGTCTACATGGAGGAAACTCACTGTCTTTACTGACTTTGATGGCAAAACGATAAATACAAAGGAAGAAGAGATCTACTGGGGTTAGTGACACACATCCACTTTTAGATATCATCAAGTCTACGTGTGTGATAGTTTAATGTTCCATAAGCTCAGATGTTTGAATACTTGGTCACCAGCTGGTGATGATACCTGGGTAGGTTTAGGGATGTGGCTTTGCTGAAGGAAGTATGTCACTGAGGGTCATCTTTGAGATTTCAAAGTATCCTACCATTTCCAGTTTGCTCTCTTTGCTGTACTTGTAGTTCAATATGTGAACACTGCCTACCATCTGCTATTTCTACAGCAGAAAGCAGACGAAGTCTTGAGTGAATATTAACCCGGGCACTGTCATGTCAAGGACTCTAAGGCCTCAGACACAGGGAGTAAACAACCTTTGCTGGCTGAGGCTCAGAGGCCTGGCAAAGCCTTCATCTGGTCCAAGTACAAGTATTTGTGAACAATTGACCAGTGTATGTAGAAACTATCAAACACTGCTTTCTCCTCCAGGATGAGGGTAGCCTGAAACTCTTACAGAGACCTCCTGAGATTAGCTAAAACTGCCTCCTTGTACAGCTGCATGCCAGAAACCAACTGCCTTGATACAGATGTATAAAATAAATGCTCCTTGTTTCCAGGTTCCTGCTACATTTGGTACCCTTCATTAGACTGAGTACAGCCCATCTGATTCCACCTAGCTTTTCTGTGCATGTATCTATGTTTGCTCTTCCTTCCTTCCTTCCTTCCTTCCTTCCTTCCTTCCTTCCTTCCTTCCTT
>CM052715.1:67088078-67207872 GCA_028551405.1 Uromys caudimaculatus
AAAAAAAAAAAAAAAAGAACTAAACAGTACAAAATAGTGTACATGTTTCAATGACATCAAAGACAAATTTGCTTAGACATCTCTTTCATCTGAATCTTAAAGTATTACAGCTCTTATCAAACTCTATCAAACCACTAGCCAATCAACGATATTTAACTATTGTTTTTATTCAATATATATCACAGATATTAGGTATCTGTGGTGGTTTGACTAAGAATGGCTCCCATAGGCTCATATATTTGAAAGCTTAGTCACCAGGGAGTGGAACTCTATAATAGAATTAGAAGGATTAGGAGGTGTGGCCTTGTTAGAGGAAGTGTGTCACTGTGGGTGGGCTCTAAGGTTTCAAAAGCCCATCCCAGGCCAAGTCTCTGTCTGTCTCTGTCTCTCTCTGCTTGTGTATCAGGTTGTAGCTCTCAGCTACATTTTTAGCACTGCACCTGCTTGCTTCCATGCTCCCTGCTGCTGCCATGCTCCCTGCTAATGGACTAAGCCTCTGAAACTGTAAGCAAGCTCCCAATTCAATACTTTCTTTTATAAGAGTTGCCCTGGTCATGATGCCTCACCACAGTAACAGAACAGTAGCTAAAACAGAATCTAATTCTACCAAAGGGCACCCAAATGTGACCAAGGAAACTATAGCTAAGTAGAGAAACTATGATACTGAAGAGTGCTGAAAGAAAAGCTCTGTATCTTGACTCTCTCACTATCTTTGTGACCTGCAACAGTTATTTAACCCACGTCACAATTTGCTTAGTTATAACAATTTTAGTCTTCTGTTATGTCTCTAAGCCATGTGAACACTTGATGTACTTTATCTCATTACCTGCTCAAATCTGTATAAGCTATATATCATTATCTCCAATTTACAAAAAATCTGAGATTAAGGGATATTAAGTAGAATGCTCAAAGAGGCACTGTTATTAAATGAAGATTTGAGAATTTTAATGTGATTTAAAGCCAACTCTGAATGTTTTAGGTGTGTAAATATTAATGAGTATTTTGTAAATGTTCTTATCTTTTTTTTTTTTTTTTTTTGGTTTTTTTGAAACAGGGTTTCTCGGTGTAGTCCTGGCTGTCTTGGAACTCACTCTGTAGACCAGGCTGACCTCGACCTCAGAAATCCACCTGCTTCTGCCTCCCAAGTGCTGGGATTAAAGGCGTGCGCCAAAATGTTCTTATCTTTATGCTGACTTTTCTTCTGACCTTAATAAAATCTTTGGGAAGAAACACTTTGTACAATACATAATGATACTCAATAAATAACTGACTGTAGAATAAACACAAATTTGTTTCCAGGTGCTTAATTAAAACTTTAAAGCAACAGTTAATATTACATAATGTCTTTCTGAAACATGCCCATTGTGTAGTTAGAGATTAAATTATAATCTGACGATATCAACTTGTGGCATTTTATACATATAAATTTCTATCTAGACACTTATCTGAGTTTTAGGAAAATAGTATAGTTTAACACAGTCTAAAAATGAAGAAATTACTATTATTGGGAGAAATGTGTGGATTATTTTAAATTACAAAATAAGGGCTGAAGTACCACTTCTTATAATGAATCATGATAAACTATCTTTAAAGGTTCTCTAAATAAGATCAAGGATCAGTGTTTAAAAAATTACTGGAATTTCTACTCAGAAGAATAGGTTTTAAATACTGAAATTATCTATAATTTAAATTAGAAGGTGGTTTTTTAGGCCATTCAAGCTTCAGTTCCTAAAAGTTCTGCAGTAATGACTGACAAGTGTTATGCACCTTCTATGAAAGAAAGGTTAGAGAGACACAGACCCGGTCCTCTAAAACATCCCAGCATGATCCACTTGTATAAATAACAGTACGAACAAAGAGAGATGAACGTGAGAGCTGCACAGTCTTCACGGGGGTGATGATGAATTATGTCACGCAAGACAAGCTGGAGAACACATACTGAGCTCAGAGAACAGCTTGAGGCAAGACTTGAAAGAATGGAGAACTGTCCACCTTGGAGAAACAATTAACCCCAGCTATTGGGAAGAAGTGATGGTAGATGAGATTACATAGAAGGAAAGCTTGAATCAGTTCCATCACAGGAAGCTGGTGGGATTTCATTCTATAGTCACTGGAGAACAGAGCACATTTTTAACATGGCAAGAGATGTATGCAAGACAAGCTGGAGTGGGGAGTGGCATCTAGCAACAACGTCTGTGACATCTGTCGATCAATCACCAGGATTGACTAGGCTGATGAGGTTGGCTAGGCAGGTGTCCCTTTCCTCCCTTACCATTTAATGTGTGTCCTACATAGAGCTTCACGCTAGCTTGAGCAGCCCTTACTGGTAGAGGAGAAGCTTTGTCTGGCCAAGGGTATGAGTAGCTGCGCTCCCTAATAGAACTCCCAAAGAAGTGTTGAACTCACACTATTGGCACTTTGTGTCAAATACTTCTTTGCTGGGGTGGAGGTGGGCTTGTTCTGTGTATAGTACATTCAGAAGCATTCCCTGCTTCTGCCTGCCAGATGCCAGTACCAAACCACACCCTCCTTCCCTACACCTTGGTAACCAAAACCAGCTTCTAGGCATTGTCAAATGTTTCATGGAAAGCAAAAGCAATGGTTCCTCCTCCATCCTCCTCTGTCACTGAGGAACCAGTGGTACCCCATAAAGGAAGCATGTACAGAGTGACGACCAATGCATAAGGCTCTATGTGAGAGGCTATGGGAATAGTAACATAGAAGACAAAGATGGAAAGCATTCGTATAAAGAAGAGATGTAAAAATGCTACTAGAATGTTGAGGGCAGATGAGCGTATTTACCATGACATGAAACCATTTTTAATATCTGGAAGTGAAAATGTGGCAAAAATGGATGTGTCTAATGATATTTTTGACAGGAATAATATGATAAAACCTTTGTTAGTTGAGCAAAATGATATTGGAGGAGATTAGAACAACATAGACATGTCAAATATTTAGCACGATGCACGTTGCTTATTAATAATATAAAAATCTGGTTATGGTGTCTCTTGACTACAATCCTAGTACTCAGGAGGCTAAGGTAGGAGGACACTTACAAGTTTAAGGCCAGACAGGCAGATGCCAACTGCTAGCCAGCTTGAGCTATAAAGTGAGACTGTTTCAAACTACCAAAGCCAAACAAACAAATAGGAAAACCAAACAACTCCTAAGCCCTTTTAAAGGCTAGCACAAAATAACATGCTTCACTAAGACATTTAGTTTAAGTGTCTACTTGTACTTCGTTCACCGTTGCCCCACGAGTCTCTCTTGTCTACCCTGTCTCCCTGCTGGTTCTCTCCTTTTGCTGCTCCCTTGGAATAGTCCCCTTCTGTATCCACATATGTGTGTGTGTGTGTGCATGTATAACCTACCTGTGAGAGAGAACATGTGTTTAGCAACAAAATCTTTTCTATCTGCTTCCATGTTAACAATTAAAATCAAGTAGCATATTAATAAGATATATTAATTGTATAGGAACTATAAGAACTTATAAAAATCAAATATTTTGTACCTCAGGTGGTGGCAATCTGATAGTATAGACTTCTATACTTAGACAAACTTGTGTTTCTGTTACGTTGATGTCTAATACTGAAAAAGAATTAACCATAAGTTTTCTGGAATTAATATTCCGTCCTACCAAATAAAGCATTTATAGTAACACATATTACTTTATATATCAGTGTATACATTAAGAACAGTTTTTATACATATAGTAAAGTTCAAATAATGAACCATAGGTTTGGCAGTCTACAAATTACACATCTAAGACAAAGATTTGGAACAATATGGATATGTGTGGGTGGGAGGTCCTACAACAGGGTAATAGTAAGAAAAATAATACCTCCTACAGTTCAAAGGACACTCACTAAATACTCTCTGTGCATCTGACATCTATCACTAAATTCCAGTGAGGTTTCACACCAGGCTTCCTAAACAAAGCTGTGCTGAGATGTCAGAGGAATGGCATCTGAAGAGAGAGCTCTGGGAGCTTCAGGGAAGCTGACCACACTATTTCTTGAGCTGGGGAACAGTGATGAGGCTTCATTTACTTTGTAAATCTTTAATGAGTACACACTTAAAATTTCTGAGTTTTATCTAAGTATATTACATTTAAAAAAAATAAAAACAATCTTATAACAGGAGCCCAAGAAATTTGCTCTTCTAATTGTTGTCTTGCTGCTTTAGCTAAGATCTCATGCTAGCATAATAAAACTAAATTTAGGTAACAAACTGATTCATCTGGAGTGAGATCAGAGTGACTGCTACTGTCTGAAACACAAAACCAGTGCCAGACAGGAGACACAGTTCAGCAGGGCAGGCTGCTCTGCTGCACTAGCTGTGGATTACAGGTGAGGATTTGAAAACTATGTTCAATGACGGGGACCGTGACATGTCTGATTTACTGTCTACTGGGGCTTATGATCCCACCCCTCTGCCACCTCAGCACTTCTATATAGGGACCGACCTCTCTTCAGTGCAACTATGCAACAATCAAACAATTCGATTGGATGTTACAATACAGTCTATCTTTAAGATTAGTCACGTTCCTTTAGAGAATATTTTCAGGATAAAAATAAAATTCTAATAGAAATAAGCTTTAACATAAGAAATACAATTGATAATATAATTTAGAAAAATATATTCAAATACTTGCAGAATTAAAGATTTTCACAATCTTTTTCTTAAGTAGAGAAATTAAAAACACCTTTTCTTCTAATTAAGTGAATTTTTTCCTCAAGTAGGCATATATGTATATATATATAAATATAAAGAGAAGTAACTTCTTCCTGGGTGAAATTCTGATTATAATTATGTGTTAGTATCTTCTGACACACAGTAATCAACAAAACTGTGACAACATGAGTTTTTAAACAACTGTTAATCATATTAATGCTTTGTTTATTGTTTTATGCATTTTTACTTACCAACTGCATTTTGCTTTCCCATATTAGAAAGAAAATCTTTTCCTTAAAAAATTCACAGGATATACCATATTATTATAATGCTGAAATAATCATTATTGATAAATATAACCATTTGAAGAAAAGTATCAAAGCTATAAAAATTATAAAAACAAATATGACAGCTCATAGAAAAATATAATCATTCAAAAAGTATCTCTTCATTGAAAAGGACCAAATTACCCAGTACTTCATTCAAAAATTTGTGTCTTGCTATAAAATACTTAGAAAACCATCATACTTCAGCAAAAATTCAGGATGGCCCTTCAGGTCCAACACTACTGACAGTCTGTGTTACTTTATCAAATCCTTATTACATATTTATTCTTTTTTTTTTTTTTTGGTTTTTCGAGACAGGGTATAACATACTTATTCTTAAGTATCAAGTATTAATAAAAGCATTTTCAAGCAGCATCAAGAGGCCTCTGTATATTATCCCCATGTGAGAAGATTATTGTGGGCTTGTCTGAGAATGTTTAGAGTTGGAGCTAAAACTCTTCTCTAAAAGTAAGAATCCTTGAAATAAAAACCAGGTATACTAGAAGTAACCTCACGCAGAAAGTCCCAATGACTGGCAAACACAAAGTCACCTTGTACCAAGAGATGACCTGTTCTATTCCAGGCTGGAGCAAGTCTAGCCATGAGTGAGTACGAAAGGCAGTTTTGAAGAATTGCAGGAGTTACTCTTTGTGGAGCCTCCATCTAAAACATTAAAAAAAAAGATGGCCAAATTAATAGAATTGCTATGTATATATAAACTCAGGTAATGTCTTCAGGTTCACATTAATATCCAATAAATTAAGCAATTCTAGATGAACAATTATAGTTGTTCCTACAGCTAGTACTGTTTAGTTATAAGGCTAAAAACCTTAAAGAGATACTCATTTTGAAGCTACCACTGTGGCAATGCTACATGCCCAATTTCCTGCTCATGCTTAAGCCTAAACTCAAGAGCTGTGCTGAGTCTTCAACCATGTATGCTGCTCCACACAGGGACTCAAGCAAGAATGATATTGTGGTTTATTTCATTTTGTTCTCTGTAGTTTAACATTAGAAATGTCTAAGTACAAAAGTACACATGCAACCAAATATATATCTATTTATTCAGAATTAATCTTTAATATTAAGGCTTTCGTTGCTGACTCCCATGTAATAGGAATCAGATTTATCCTTCCACTTGAAGTCTCAAAAAAAATCTGGGCAAGTTATTTGAAACAGTCGTTCATCAAATACTGGACATTATGGAACAAAGAATTATTCTCCATGGGGGGGGGGACCAAAAAGATGAGTCCTCTCTTGTTGGCTTTTCCTCTACAGAGGATAACATTCCCCATCACTCCCTCTGGCTTATTGTATAAAGGGTGTTTTCAGGCTGTAGTCATGGAAGAAGCAATCTAGAGAGTCTGTTAGTCTCTGAAAATTGAAGAGAGAGCTGAGGTTCCACAAGGAGCCAAAGAATTTAGGAAGGCTGGAGAGGCCAGCTCTGCAGAGAAGAGACTGCAGATGAGTACAGTGCTCCCTGCGTTTTCTGCTGAGTAAGGACTAGCACCCGTGAGTGAATTGCTGAAGGTTACAATGAAATTCAAAGTTGTTTGCTATATAAGCGTGGAGAAAAACCCAGAAAAATTGTGTTGGAATTTGTAAGAAAGACAAGCAGAAAAGTGAGAGAGACAAGAACTGTCCTCCAGTGTGATCACTGGGAAATCTACACTTACAGAGATTGCAATACTCTGATTCAGTAACTGACACAGAGAACAAGAATTTAATAGATTTATCATTATCAAGCAAGGAAACCCATTTAACATTAATAGACTACTTAATACAATAAGACCAGAATACATACTCTTGTCAAGATGACAAAGGATGTTTACTACATCTATGATAATTTATACTCTTGAGTTTAAAAAAATCTCAGTATTTTTTAAAAATTAAAGCTTTATGAAATATCTTTCTAAATAATAAGAGAATGAGAAATCAGCAGCAGAAAGATCTCTGGGAAAACCCCATTTGGAAACCTGTCGTCAATTTGTAACAGATATTAGGAAGTCAAAGGGACAACTACTCAGAGAACAAGCACAACTCTAACTATGTCTGTCAGAAAAGAATGACTTCACAACTCAGTGGTATCAGTGATCACTTTAAGCAGAAGAAAGGAAATACTATAAACTAAAGGCCAAAAAAAAAAAAAAAAAAAAAAAAAGCCAATGAAATACAAAGTGGTAAAACAATAGAGAAAAATCAATGAAACAAACCCCCCTCCTTAACCCCTGTTGAGGTCTGGACTTTTGCTAGCTATTGTAATGTGAAGTGTGGGTCCCCAAGACCTGGAGTCTGCACTCAGCCCCTGTGACCCTGCCCCTAAGTTATTTCTGATTGGTAAATAGAGATGCCAACAGCCAATAGCTGGGCAGAAGAGGCATAGGTGGGGTTTAGGTTTCCCAGACTTGGGGTTGGAGAGGAATGACAAAGGAGAAGGTGAATGGAGGAGAGAAGCCACCACGGGTTAGGAGGAGGAAGGAGATGCTGCCATGGGTTATGTGAGCCATAAAAACATGGCCCTGAGGATTGGCCAATTGGAGTTAAGAGCAGCCCAGATGATACATAGTAAATAGTAAGTAATAACTTGGTGTTATCAATAGGAAAATAGATTCTAACAGTATGGAGGGTAGGCAGCTGCTCAGCTCTTGTGTTGTTGAAGATTTATTGTAAATATAAAGGCTATGAGTGTGTGTCTTTCATCCAGGAACTAAAGGATCTAAGGCAGAGCTGGGATTAAAGCAATTTCCCATCAGTGACTATCAACTCTCTAGGTAGACTGATCAGAGAGGAGTAAGAAAAAGAAAAGAAAAAAAATCAAAAGATCACACATATAACCAATGCTAAAAGTCAGAAAGGATACATCACATCAGATATTATAGCAAAAGAAAATAAGAGACTGCCAAAACAATTTTGAGAGTTTAGATGAAAAGGACGTTATCCTTGAATAAATAACTTAATATTCTTATTTTCTGTTAAAATAAAATTGCAATTAAACTTTTCAGAATCTAAATTCCAGATAGCCCTATGAGTTTCATAAAACCTAAATTTAGGCAAGAAATAATAAAATTAGATGACTTCTCCCAAAAAAGCTTTCTTGTTTGTTTTGTTTGTTTTTTATTTTTTTGAGACGAGGTTTCTCTGGGCCTTGGCTGCCCTGGAACTTACTCTGTAGATTGGGCTGGCCTCAAACTTATGGAAACCCACCTCCTCTGCTTCTCAAATCCTGGGATTAAAGGCATGTGCTACCATGCCTGGTCAAAAATAAATTTCTTTTAAAGGAAGGGATATTTGTTTTTCACTAGATGGTTCCTGATGGCAGGTATCTTAACTGATCCACAGTTAAGATGGCTGATGTTAACTGTCACATTGACTGACTAGACAAGTACTCAAAGGATGAGGAAGCACACTTCTGGGTGTGTCTGCGAGATTTTCCAAAGAGAACTGACTGAGGGGTGGGACCCATTCTGAGCAGTGCAGAGCTATCCCCACAGGCTGCAGTTGAGGCCGGGCTGAAACACTCCAGCAAAGAGTAGAAAGCTGGAGAGCGCAGGCCTTCTCTTTCTCAAGAAGAGCAGCTCTTCTCAGCTTCTTCACCCTCTCACCACAGTGTGAAGCAGTGATGTACGGCCCAACCCCCACACCAACTTTCTCTCTTTAAAGAAGCTCACCATTAGTAGAACACAATCTATAATTTTATTTCTCTCTATATTAGCTATGTAATTGTGGCAATAATTCCATCTCTCAGAATTTCACTTCTTTTCCTGTCTAAAAATGCAGAAAAATATTATTTTCCCTCTGTGTCTCCATAAATGTGCACAAAATAATTGTTTGGAAAAATCTCGGTCTTTTCCCATGCATAACAATAACTTGTGAAAAAGATACTGCCAATTTTGTTTGTTGACTGAGCTGGCTAGACTTTGGCTATTTATTTATTAATTGATTGATTGATTGATTTTTGGCTTCTTAACATAAACTAGGGTCATCTGGAAAGAGGGAACCTCGACTGAGAAAATGTCTTCATCAGATTGGCTGCTAGGCAAGTCTGTGGATCATTTATTATTGCTGTTGTTGTTGTTATTATTGTTATTATTATTATTAATGATTGAAGTGAGAGGGCTAGCCCAGTGTGGGTGCTGCCACCGCTGGGCAGGGGGTCCTGTGTTATGTGAGAAAGCAAGTTGAATGAGCCACACTGCAGGCCTGTAAGCAGAGCTCCTCTGTGGTCTATGGTTTAGTTCCTGCCACCAAGTTCCTGCCTTGACTGCCTTCCTTGGCTCCCCTTGATGATGTACTATGGTATGGAAGTGTAAGACAAATAAACCCTTTTCTCCCCTAAGTTGCTTTGGTCATGGTGTTTTATCACAGCAATGGAAAGCAAACTGGGACACGGATAAGAGAAGTAGAATATACAACCAATATAGCATCTATATTATTATTATTCTAAACACATACCTTAGCTCCGTATTTTTCAATATAGGCATTAAGTCTCCCAGATTTAAAAAATGGTATCTATAACAGAAAGTCCACATTTGTAAAAAAGACTTAACATAGACATAAAACAAAATACTGTTACACATAAAGCTCTTAAGCAAAATACAACAGAGGGCATAGGTTCCGGCTATCCTTCTATATTTCTATTCTCTATCCATTTGAAGAAAGACACTGTGGTAACCACTTTTTCCCTGAAGTAGGACCTGTGACAGGTACATTGTCAAGGTGAAGTTGCCTGATGACATGATCTTCAAGTCATATAAAGGGAAAAAGAGCAAATTAATTTCATATAAGTACTGAACCCCTTTTAAATATACAAGACATGGTAAGTCATGAATAACACATTCTGTTTAAATTTAAAATGTTTAAGGAGTATTATTTAACTTAGTAGATATTTTTTTGCTAAACAAACAGGGTATCAACCTGTCTTCTATATATGTTTACACCCATAGATTAGTGCAGCCCTCAGTACAGGGTATCAGCCTGTCTTCTATACATGTTTACACCCACAGGGTATCAACCTGTCTTCTATACATGTCTACACCCATGGGGTATCAACCTGTCTTCCATATATGTTTACACCCATAGGGTATCAATCTGTCTTCTATATATGTTTATACCCATAGATTAGTACAGCTCTCAGGCCTCATCACAGAAGCTTCTTCATGCAGTAGATGGTGACCAATACAGAGACTCTCAGCTGGTGAGTGTACAGAGAATAGGTGACTATGAACTGCTCAGCCCTAAATGGTATAATGATATCATACTTCCTACACCTAAGGCTCATGGGACATCATGAGGGGTGGACAGACAGAAAGACTGTAAGAGACAGAGGTCAGGGAGGACTACTGTGGAATAGTTTCTTCTGGGTATTACAGGACCAGTGGACTCACAAATTGACAGAAGTTGTGTCAGTCTGCACAAAATTAAGACATTCAACATGCCAGCATGGATGTGGGGAACACACGAGGCCCCACATTTAGCTGAGAAGCTATTGAGAGTGATGGTTCCTAGGGAAGGGAGAATCTGCTTTCTTTAGGCGCGTGGTACCTGTTAGGTGACCATGTAGTAGATGGCCCTATACCACAAATGTATGGGCAGCACTAATTAGAGTCAGTGGATTGGTTTTTTCTTTTTAAGGGGATATGAAGTTGGGAGGAGGAAGGGGTTATATCTGGAAGGATTTGAAGGGGAAGACTGGAGGGAGAATGTGATAGAAATGAGTTGTATACATATACAATATTCTCCAAGAATAACAAAAAGTTGATTTACTGAGATGAGAAACTTAAGTATCACTAAAATATTGATAAAATGCATTAAAGCAAATTATGTCATAGACATTGTACTATAACACATTGTGTTTATTAGTGGTCTCTATCTTAGCATTTATGCCAGATAAAGTTAAATATTAATTTAGAATCACAAAATAGATTTAAACATCAGGCATATCAGTTAGTGGGATATTCACTCACACTAAAATATGGAGTAGTTAATCCTTGTAAACCATCTTTAATTTCTGATGCCATACTTGAATTATTGTTTACCGATACTGTTTCAAATAGTCAGAGATACTAACCGACATCACTACCGAAATTTGGTTTAATATTCCAGGCACAGGTGTTGTAAGAATATCTTCATGCAAAAGTAGCAACTGCCTGTGGAGAAGAAACGCATTATTTTCAAACTGAACTTGTCTACTTCTACAGCTGTACGTTACTGGAATGCTTAGAAATCGTCTAAAATCTCACTTTCTGCCTATTTTGTTATTTCAATGGTCTCAGAGGTAATTTGTAGTAAGTATAACTAAATTACACCCAAAAAGGAGGGTGCAGACCTCCTAATGCACTTTGGGGGATACAAAACAGGGTAACCCCCAGACTGCTTTCCTCACTCTGCCCTGAGCATTTTGTCCTGTCCAGGCATCTTACTGTATAGTTCAGGATGCCTTTAACTTGAGGTCCTCATTTCTCTGCCTCTAAACTGCTGAGATGATAGGTGTGCTCTGTTACATCCAGCTCGCTCCTAGAAACCTTAAAGGTTTAATTCTTTAAATTTACATTTAAAAATATTTACTTAAATATATAATCTTGTCTTGAGTCCTTCTTTGAGTACCTCAGTTAAAGGAACTAATAAATGTGAGTCCTTAATTATCAGGCTTCAGCTGAGCGGCTCCTTAAACTTTATCTTGGGTCAGGTATTATATGATAATTCTTAGAGAAATATTCTCCATTGTCATGTTTTGGTATGAAAATTATATTAATCTTTTAGTATCTTTAAGTGACTTATAAAAAGCTGATAGTAAATTTTCATTACGTAGCATCTCTAAGTTTTGGGGAGCCTGACTTAATTCATGAATTTAAATCTCATAGAGAATTAAAATTTATTTTTTGTGTTATGTGCATTAGTATTTTGCCTGCATGTATGTCTCTGTGAGAGTGTTGGGTCCCATAGAAGTGGAGCCACAGACAGTCGTGAGCTTACATGGGGGTACTGGGAACTGATCCCAGGTCCTCTGATGGAGCTGCCAGTGTTCTCAAATGCTGAGCCATCTCTCCAGCCCCAAGAATTAAAAAAAAATTAAACCACACAAGAGGTCACAAATATAGAAGCTCAACATCGAGATATTTACCTCAAGTAGTTTAAGTCCCTCTTTAAATCCAACATACCTGGGTTTTTTGCTTTCAAAGAGTATATACAGATTTAATAAATGTTTGGAAGAAAAACCTTCTAAAGTAGTAATAATGGGGGTTTTAAGGTTTAAAAGCTTAGCTAGAAGATGTATGTTTTTACCTGCACATCTTTATCTGAGTGCTCCTAATGTCTGTCTCTACCACCCTGCTACTCAATATTATCTGGACAGCACAGAGTTTGTGTAAATCTGGAAGGATGATAAAGAACAGGGACTGCAGCCTGGTGTCATTCATATTTTCTTCTTGACTGTGTTTCAGGAACCAGACCTTCAAAAACAAACGACAGTAAAGAGTGCATAAACAGTTTTAGCCATAGGCTTTAATACTAACTCAGTAGATAATATTTGATGTCATTTTCAAATAAGGAAATAAAAAATAAATTAGTAAGCTTTAGCCACGAAAACATCACCATTTCTTTTTTTTTTTTTTTTTTTTTTTTTTGGTTTTTTCGAGATAGGGTTTCTGTGTAGCCCTGGCTGTCCTAGAACTCACTCTGTAGACCAGGCTGGCCTCGAACTCAGAAATCCGCCTGCCTCTGCCTCCCAAGTGCTGGGATTAAAGGCGTGCACCACTACTGCCCTGCTAAAACATCACCATTTCATCTCCATGGCTTTCTCACCAGTTCTAATCACTTGTATTTAGCACACTTTTATTAAGATATTATTCACCAACTACTCACAGGGGGAAATATTGAGACAAAGTGTGGAACAGAGACTCAAGGAAAGGTCATCCAGAGACTGCCCTACCTGGGAATACATCCCATATATAGTCACCAAACCCAGACGTTCTTGTGGATGCCGGAAAGTGCTTGCTTTTGGAAGCATGATAAGCTGTCTCCTGAGAGGACCTGCCAGAGCCTGACAAATACAGAGGCAGATGCTCGCAGCCAACCTTTGGACTGAGCTTGGGGTCCGGGATGGAGGAGTTGGAGAAGGGACTGAAGGAGCTGAAGGGGTTTGCAGCCCCATGGAGGGAGCAACAGTGTCAACTGGCCAGACCCCCCTGGAGCTCCTGGAGACTGGACCACCAACCAAAGATTACACATGGAAGGACCCATGGTGCTGGCCACATATGTGGTAGAGGAGGGCCTTGTTGGCCATCAGGAGAAGAGGCCCTTGGGCCTGAGGGTGTTAGATGTCCCAGTGTAGGGGGATGATAGGGAGGGAAGAGGGGAATGGGTAGGTGGGTAGGTGGGGGAGCACACTCATAGAGGCAGGGGGAGGGGGAATGGAATAGAGGGTTTCCAAAGGGGAAAACATTTGACATGTATATAAAGTAAATATCCAAAAATAAATAAATAAATAAATAAAAAGATATTGTTCACCTACTATTAGCCAGTTAACGTAAAGTTCAATGCTTTTTCTTTACTACATTCATGGAGTTATGCGCCATGCAATAAATTAGAACACTTTCATCACTCTCCCAAGATTCTAAATCTTCAGTTCTGCAACACAAGTTGATTGGTTAATTTAAATTCAAATAATAATTTTTAAATCCCTAATTTGTTAAATTCCCAAGCCTTTTCTAGGTACTTGCCATATTGTGCTTAATAATTTTATTCTACTGATCCTGGCTATCCTTAAAATTTTGTTTTCAGAAAAACAAAATCTTTCCTTTCACATAATTTAAATATAAAAACAATAGCCAAGACCTCTGCTATTTTAGATCCTGTCTATAAACTACTTCAAGGTTAAAGAATATATATATATATACATATTTACATGAAAGAAAATGTTAGCTGGAATCTCTAGCTGTTACATAGATTTCATTCCAATAATTTACTTGGCTTTAAACCTCTACTTGGGGCGCCTTTTAAAGCTGCTAATTCACATTCTGCCTTTGGTGTGTGTATCATGCACCTCACAAAACTGGAATGTAAATGCAGAGCAGGCTAGGGAAGGTGAGCTACCCTGAGGTGCACATATACACCAGTAGGAGTTAACCTGGACTCTAGAATGTTAAACTTAATAGGAACATGTTCTCTCTCTTTAAAAAGAAATGACTAGCCGTGGAATCTGATGTGTAGGTGAACTTTGGTCTAATCTCTTTAATCAAAAGCCTTTGTTTTCATTGGAGGAATGCTGACCATGGCCTTTGGCTTGAACACATCTAGCTCACTTAAACCACAGAAGGAAGCATTTGAAATTTTCTTCAGTAATATTTTAGTGCTGGATTCACTTACGTTTCTCCCGGGGCCTCGGAATAAGTTCCCTTCCCCCTTTTCGGCTCCACTTTCTCAGTGACAGCAATATCTCCAACGTCTTTAAAAACAAATTTTAAAAGGTGATTCTAGAAATGTCCAAAGCTTTTTAAAAATCAAAACACATAAGTTTTAACAGAGCAATAATCTCCGGGTCCTAAAGCTAGCTCTGTTCAACACCGGGGTCTTGGGTGTGGTCCTCAGGACGCGGCGCCCTGAAGTTCCCAGGGCAGACAGGAGGGTCTCAGGATCCTAAACGCCATGCTTCCTAAAGCCTGGTGCCTCTCACATAATTCAAATATAAAAACGTATAGCCAAGAGCTCTGCTATTTTAGAATCTAATCTCTCTATAAACCACTCCAAGGTTAAAGAATATATTTTTATTTTCCGGCCTCCCTTCAGGAGGCGAGGGAGGCCAGACCGACATCAAAGCCTGTTCCCTCCATGGCCGCAGCAGCCGTCCGTCCCTTTGTACCTCAGTGTGTCGGCGCTCTGTCTTCTCAGCACTGTACTGCAGCCACCGGCGCCACCGGGATGCTCTGTGCTCGAGGCAAGCCTCGTGCTCCAGTCAGAACCTGCTCTCCTCAGACAGCTCCCGCCAAGTCCCTCGCGCTCGAAATCCCATCAGGCCTTGCGCTAGGGTCTGGCCTCTCCCATCAGGCCCTGCGCTATGTGCTCCTGGGAAGTGCCCTGCTCCCTTCCGCTCTCTGGTCACTTCTGTGTACCTGACCCTGCTGCTCTCCTGTCACATTTCTGGCTCCTGTCAGGACAGTGGCACTCCAGGCAGTTCCCTGCTCCCTGCAGGGTCCGCACTGGGGTCAGGCCCCAACAGGCTAGGAGTTAACTCAGCCTAAGCAGCACCCACTCATGTCCTGCCATGCCAAGCAGAAGGCTCTTGTCAGAATCGAACCGTTATCTACTCTCTGCTCCCATTGGGCCATGTGCTCCCACCAGGTCTAGAGCTCCCAGAGGCCCTGTGCTTCTCGATGCCTTATTATGGCTCTTGGCAGCTGTGCCAGCGCATTCCTTGATCCCAGCATGCCCTCTGTTGACAGCATGCCACAAAGCCTTGTTTTCTGCCACAGTACTTTGGTGCCTTCCTAGTGTAGGGAGCATTTTTCAGCATGACCTCCTGTATCAACATGTCCTAAGTTGTTGGTTCTACTATCCAGTACATGCAGAGCATGTTCTTTACCACTCAGCACAAACCATATGCTTTCCCTCACCAAATCCAGAGTTTAATTAGCACCTTGCAGGTCACTGAGATGCCCAAGAGTGGGTGGTGCCCAGGTCAGGGCAAAAGGACGCCCATGAAGCGGCAGCCTACACAGTTGGCTGAAGTGAGTAGATGGCAGGCTGTTAGGTTAGAGGACACCTTTCTGTTCAGATTCTCTTTGCTCTGTGCAACTTCCAGAACTCCTTTTGTGGGGATAAAGCACCACCACCTTAAGGTCTTTAAAAGCTTGGAATGTGCACCTCTGACTCATTTGACAGATAGTTATTAAGCACACACCATTCTCGGTTGCTCTTCTAGGTGTTTGCTGATGGAACATTAAGCAGTGTTTTCTGGCCTAGAATAATTTACTCAGAGTAGGAAAAAAGTAGTAATGCCGAATGAGCTCATGCTTGTTAGACCCACAGAAAATGAGAGTTGGGAAGTCATGAGAGAATTGTTTGCTCTTTTTGATAAGTTCTTTTGCAAGACTCCGAAGAGCTTTCTCCTTGCAGACATGCGAATTACTGTGACAAAGTTTACCTGTAGTATTCTTCAAGACTGCAACAACTCAGATAAGATATGCTTATCAGAATTCATGCCCAGAAAAAAATCCTCCACCAGTGAGTTCACCCTAACTGCTGATTAAGGCCTCCAACACTAATGGATTTTTGTATATAAGCAACTCACATGAAGTTCTGCTTCTTAAATATACTAATAGTTTATCATGATACTATAATTCTGAATGGAAAAAAAATGTCTCAGAAAGGCCACACTTGCCGGGCAGTGGTGGTGCACACCTTTAATCCCAGCACTTGAGAGGCAGAGGCAGGTGGATTTCTGAGTTCGAGGCCAGCCTGGTCTACAGAGCGAGTTCCAGGACAGCCAGGGCTACACAGAGAAACCCTGTTTCGAAAAACCAAAAAAAAAAAAAAAAAAAAAAAAAGAAAGGCCACACTTTAGTGGCCTTTTTATTGGTGATGGATTTGATTTTGAGGACCACTGAGAGAATCCCCTAGTTTCTGGCCTGAGTGACATCATTGTCTCTAGTCCTGTGATTGTCAAGAATCCTAAACACTTTACATAATTACGTATGATATGTGGAATTCTATTCATATTATTTTAATATTGTTCCTCCTTGCAGCAGGGGTCTCTGCGACCACCCTGGCCAGCAGAGTGACAAGCCAGAGTAGGTAAGAAGCTGGTTTGGTTCATCACGACTCAGTAGCCAGTGTCAGTTCAAATTTCTGAAGTTTGACCCCAAGTAATTTATTTTAGGCCTATTTAAACACAGCACAATTTGGTGAAAACGTATTCTGATGATAATTAACTCAATTCCCTGATCACAGCAGAGTATACACAAATCTTCTTCACTCTTTGTAAAGTGCATAAGAATAGGTCCTACAGATTGACTGAGAAAAACAAGCCTATGGTAAAGGCGTAGGGGAGTACCCAGTACCAGAAACGTCTCTAGCCCCATAGATGGAGCAACGGTCAGCCGGGCTAGCAAACATTTGCTCCCAGCCTTCTGTGTGGGTAATGGTATAGCATTCCTTCCGTTAAGAAACAACTCCGTGTACTTACCATGCAAACAAAAAGACCTCCATGCTTCCTATGGTTTATGCTGAAGACAAAGGAATTGTAAACTAAATTTAGCGTTTAAACCAATACCTAGAATAATTAATTACTTTTTCTGCCCTGCTCCTGTCCCAAGAAGGACACACAGGCAAATGTGCCAAAGAGTGTTCTTAGGGTTTGAAAATGAAATGTTCACCTTTGGCTCGTGTGTGGTTGGTCCTCAGCTATCACGCAAACTCTAGTATTGTAAGCAGATCTGGAGGGAGTGGAACATGTGGGGACATATTTTAGAAGTTAGACCTGGTCCCCAGGCCTTTCCTCTATGTGTGATGCTCCTCATGAGCTAAGTATCCTCTGCTACTTGTCC
This sequence comes from Uromys caudimaculatus, assembly GCA_028551405.1. Taxonomy (NCBI): domain Eukaryota; kingdom Metazoa; phylum Chordata; class Mammalia; order Rodentia; family Muridae; genus Uromys; species Uromys caudimaculatus. The sequence continues at coordinate 67,105,621 of CM052715.1, forward strand.
CATCATGATGTTTGGTCCAAGTTCATGGGACCAGGTGATCATGCACTGACTTCTCTGTAACCGTGAGCTAAAATCAATAATTCCCCTTCTTCAAACATTTGGTTATTTGTTTACCACTATGCAAAATTAAGTACTATAAATGAATTTATAGCAGTGTCCTAAATATAATAACTTGTTGTTGTCTGAAGTTACTGTGATCAATGGCTCTAGATCACAAATGAACTCCAGATGCTTTAAAAAAAAAGTCTACCTTTTAGATTATCATTTTATTACAGTGTTTCTCCCTTCCCCCCTCTAAACCCTTCCATATATCCATCTCAACTCTCCTTCAAACTTATGGCTTCTCTCTTCATGAATTGCTATTAGGAACACACACACACACACACACACACACACACACACACACACACACACACTGTTCAGTTCATACACTATTACTTGTATATATGTCTTCAGGAATGACCATTTAAAATTGGATAACCAATCAGTATTCTCTTCCCTATGAAGGACCATGCCTCCAGATATTTTTACTGGCTGTGTGGACAGATATGATAGTTTATTGTACTTCATTCCTCATTCTGACCCTGAAAAAAATCTCAGTAGGTTTGTTGGTGTTTATGATTAGTCATGGGACAAAACAACTTCAACCCATAGAAAGATGTTTTATTTTTAAATGAATACATATTTTAGAAAAGCTGGGAATTACTTCCGTTAGATGGACAATTATCAAGCTATAACTAAATACGCACAAGAGACAGATATTTCTGGGAAGGAAAAGCTATCCTACATTAACATGATATTCAAAAGTTTTGTGGGTGGGCTGGTGTCCATATCACTCCATTGGGGATCCTGCCTGGCTCCAGAAGCAGCCTCTTCAGGTTCCATCTCTCCAGTGCTGTGAGTCACAGCAAAGGTCACTGCTATTGATTCTTGGATGCCTCCCTTATCCCAGGCCTCTGTCTCTTCCTGGAGATGCCCCTGCCTCCACACCCCTGTCAGTTGCAGCTTTCCATTCATTCTCATGGCTGTCTGGCCATCTCTCCTGTGCCTCCCCACATCTGATCCTGAACCTCCATTCCCCTCTCTCTCTCACCCAGTTCCCTCCCTCCATCTGCCTCTCATGACTATTTTATTCCCCCTTCTATGTGAGATTCAAGCATCCTTGCTGTGCCTTCCTTCTTGTTTAGCTTCTTTGGGTCTGTGTAGTGTGGCATTGGGTATCCTGTATTGTATAACTAACATCCACTTATTAGTGAGCATACCATGCACGTCCCTTTGGGACTGGGTTACCTCACACAGGATGACATTATCAAGATCCATTCTTCAGTTGAGAGACATCTAGGTTGTTTCCAGTTTCTGACTATTACAAATAAAGTTGCTATGACCATAGCTGAGCAAGTATCTTTGTGGGCCATCTTTTGGATATACTCCCAGGAGTGGTATAGCTCAGTCTTGAGGTAAAACTATACCCAGTTTTCTGAGAAACTGCCAAAGTGTTTGTACAAGTTTGTACACCTACCAGCAGTGGAGAAGTGTTCCCCTTGCTCTACATCCTCAACAGCATGTGCTATCATTTGAGTTTCTGATCTTAGCCATTCTGACGGGTATAAGATGAAATCTCTCAAGTCCAAGTGGATCAAGGACCTCAACACAAAACTGGGTACACTAAATCTCATAGAAGAAAAAGTAAGAAATACCCCTGAACATATTGGTACCGGAGACAGTTTCCTGAACAGAACACCAATGGCTCAGGCTCTAAGATCAACAATTGATAAATGGGACCTTATGAAACTGAAAAGCTTCTGTAAGGCACTCTCAATAGGACAAAACAGCAGCCTACAGACTGGGAAAGGATCTTCCCCAACCCTACATTTGACAGAGAGCCAATATCCAAATTTTACAAAGAGTTCAACATGTTAGACATCAACAACCCAAATAACACAATTAAAATAAGAGGTACAGAGCTAAACAGAGAATTCTCAGCAGAGGAATCTCAAATGACTGAGAAGCACTTAAAGAAATGCTCAAAGTCTTTAGTTATCAGGGAAATGCAAATCAAAACACGATATTCAAAAGGCACAGTTACATTCGTATTTTCTGTGTTCATGTCTAAATTGAAGTCCATTTTAGTAGAAAAGTTTATTTGATAAGGGAAGCAGGGAAAGAAGGGGTGGGGGCAAATACTTTTTAGAGTTAATTTTTTTATTTGTAGAAGATTAAGAGTGGAATAGATTTTCTAAATGTTAATTACAATATTCTTGCTGTAGTAGTCAGATGACATTTGTAAATATTTGGGAACTTTTAATTCCTTAGGTTTCTGTGTGTAAATTTGCCTGTTTACAGCACCTTGCCAGGTAGACTGCTTCCTCATGCCTGTGTTTTAGAGTAAGGAAGTCTTATTGAGTAAGAATAACAATTGCACTGGGTGATCTTTATTGATGCCAACGTGCTAAGTAAGCTCACTGTGAAGCATGAACTAATAATGGCTTGCAATAGTTGCTGACTAGGCCATTATTATACCTTTATCATACATCTGATAAAAGTAAAGGTAGGATTCAGGTCACCAAACCTAAGATGGCTTTGTTTTTCTGTGTACATATGTACTGGTTTGGGTTTGAATCGATATGTGCACTGGTGGGTGTGAAGATGTGTGCTCATGTGTGTCAAGGCCTGAGGTTGATGTTGGGTGTCCTACTGAATTGTTCTCTACCTTATTTATCAAGGCAAGCTCTCCCATTGAACCTGAGCTTGCCATGTTGGCTAGTCCAGCTAGCCAGTGTGCCCAAGGCATTTTGTGTCTCTGCCTCTCTGCCTCTATAGAGCTCAGGGGGCAGGAGGCTGCCACACCCACCCAGGTTTTAAGTGGATTCCAGGCATTCACACTCCTGTCTTCATGTTTGCCCAGCAAGCATTTCACCCACTGATACCTCTCCCCAGGTTCAAACTTTTGTTTTGAAATACATAAGAAGTTATTTGAAACCAAAGTTTGAAGCACTGAATTCTAGAGGCTACCTATAACCTCAAGAGAAGGCTGTGCTGGAGGTTATAGGGAGATTCCGTCCTATGACTGTCCTGAGGCTGTGCTGGAGGTTATAGACGGTCCTAGGGCGTCAAAGGAGAAGGTATAATATGATGCATTATATGCATATATGTGAAGAAAGGAAAAGTCAGAGATCAATAATCAAAGGGTGGAAAAAATAAGAAAATTATAATAAATGCATTTTAAACAAAAATCAATGAAATTTAAAAAAGAGAGAGGGGGGAGAAAGAAACCCAGGTAAACAAGAAGCTGATCTTCTGTCCTTTTAATAAAATGAGAAAAACTGGCAAACTTCTAGCAAAACTGACAAAGAAAAAAATAAAACCACAGCACACCTATTACTGATGTTGAGAATTCCAAAAAGGATGTAACTACAGATCCTACATTATTAAGAATAATTAGTAAGAGACTAACATGATCATGTTCACACACATAGATTGACCACACAATTAAAAAGTTCAAATGGGGCTTGGATGATGGCTGTGGTAGATTGAATATGCTTGGCCCAGGGAGTGGCACTATTTGGAGGTGTGGCCTTGTTGGAGGAAGTGTGTCACTGTGGACATGGCTTTAAGACTCTTCATAGCTGCCTGGAAGCCAGTCTTCTCCTAATGGCCTCCCGGTAATGATGTAGATCCGTCAGCTCCTCCTGCACCATGCCTGCCTAGATGCAAGATCCCACCTTGATGATAATGGACTGAACCTTTGAACCTGTAAGCCAGCCCCAATTAAATGTTATCCTTATAAGAGTTGCCTTGGTCATGGTGTCTGCTCACAGCAGTAAAACCCTAACTCAGGCAATGGCCAAGTGGGCAAAGCACTTGCAGCACAGACCTGAGCACTCCAGAATCAGAGCCCCAGAACGCACTCAACCTCAGAACCCACGACAAACCACAAACAATGATGCATGCCTATAATAACTTTGCTACTAGGAGGAGATATGCCATGGAAACAGGCTAGCCTGGAGTTCTCAGGCCCAAGAAAGGTAGCCTGACTTACAAAGAGATAAATGTTGGGGGGCCCTGTCTGAAATAAAGAGAAGTGGTGATAAGAACCCAACATTGTCTTCTAGTGGCACATGGTATGTCTGAATTCACACACACATGACTATAGACAGATCATACTTACATACAGCACACACACACACACACATGCACACACACACAAGTTCAAATGATCACAACTCTTGCAGTATGAAACATATATTAAATAGTCCTTTAACTACTCAAAAAAAAAAAAAAAACCCTCGGAAAGAAGACTGCTGACCCATAGTAGACCCATATAATTATTTAACTAGCAATTCCAAGAACTCTTTACCTAAAAGTATTCACCAAATCCCTTAAAAGAAGGCGACAGGTCCACCTTGTGATGTGAAGCTAGATCCCTTCAATATTCAATCCTGCATAAACTACAGCAATGAATATGGAGCTGAGATAGCATCATCTCTCATAAACACAGGCACACGATTGTAAACAAAACATAAATAGAACCCAGCAGTATACACAAAATTGCGTATCACACACAATGATGAGGTTTATTCTAGGAACACAATGCTAGTTCTATATTTAAAACAGTGCATCTCCTCATAGGAAATGGCTAAAGAAGGGAAATCATATGACCATTTCTACTGATGGAAAACAAGATTAAAGCTCTATCCCTCCTTGTGGTAGAACTTCTCAGAAAGCTGGTGGTCATGGCGAAGCTTTTCAACTTAGCAAAGAACATCCATACTTGTTATCCCAGCACTGGGAAGGCAGGGGCTGGGGGGCATGGCATGGGACGGGGCAGGGGGGAAAACGCTCTTTGCTTCTTTGAAAAAGAAATAGCTTCATGTATTTTATATGTCTGAGTGTCCTGCCTGCATGTGTGTCTGATGCCTGTGGATAGCAGAAGAGGGTATTCGATTTTCTGGAACTAAAATTATAGACAGTTGCTGGGAATTAAACCCTTGTCCTCCACAAGAACAGACACTGCTCTTAATTACTGATCAATCTCTCCAGCCACTCTTCCTGGTTCTTAACTACAGATACAACATGAATGTCTGCCTCAAACTCCTCCAGATATGCCTTGCCCACCAGGTTGGACTATACCCTCAAACTGTGAGCCTGAAAAACTGTCCTTTTTAAAGTGGGTTTTCCCAGGTATTTTACTGCAGCAACAAGAAAGTACACTAATATAGCCACCTTTCAAGATGGTTCTAGTCAATGAGATAAAGGATTAAAAAAAGAAAGAAAGAAAGTGAAAGGCATAAGACATTGTCAGATGATATAGTGGCCAACAAGGAAATCTTAACCTTATGCAAAGAAACTGCGTTCATTTAAGTGCAGACTTAAGAAAAGTATAATAACTAGTTATGTGATTATATATTGAAAATGAATATAGGGTGTATATGAGAAAATACAACACCATTTATAATTGCTAAAAGATGAACACCTGTGACTGGCCAGATAGCCCAGTGGTAAAAGATACTTGCCCGGCAAGCCTGGTGACACGAATTCAATTCTTAGAACCTACATAAAGGCAGAAATGGGGAAGCAAAATTGTCCTCAGATCTTCACACACATGCTGTTGGTATGTGCACCCCCACACACTCACCACATACACAGTAATAATAAGGAATACCTAAAAGTTTATGCAAAAACAATAATTTAGATATATACGCAGTGAAGCATACAGAACTTGTATGATGAAATTAAAAGAGCTGATGAAGAATATCTAAGAAGAATCTGCACACAAATACTCCATGCTCATATATCAGAAGGGACCACAGTAAACAGTCCTTCCTAACTTAACATACAGTTCTAATGAAAAACATTCTTTTAAAAATGTGTCTACACGTGCGCCTGTGTGTCTACATGTGTGCCACATACATGAAGGTGACATTGGAAGTCAGAGAGGACTCTGGGGCAACTGGAACTGGACTTACAGGCAGCTGTGAGCAGATTTATGTGAGGGCTGGAAAATGAGCCTAGGTCCTCTGCAGGAGCAGTAAGTACTCTTAACCACTCAGCCGTCTCTCCTGTTTCCAAAGGATATCTTCAGTAAAATCTCAGCAATGCACTTGTAGACATTGTCTTCCACTGTCCATCTCCTCTGTCTCCTAATGACTTCCCATGAATTGACTACCAGAGTACAGAGGTCCATTTGCTGTCACCACCACAAAAGTTTATTGTTCTTTATCTAAAATGTATAAAAGGGTCATAACTTTCTTGCTTTTTTCCCCACTTTAGTCTCTTGTGAAGATCTTCATGAGCACATAAAATGAACACCACTCATGTGCTCTCTCTTGCTAATGAGCTCCTGTATTTGTTTGATTGCTAGGTACAGCCAAATAATCCACACATTAATTACTGCAGGGTATATGCAGGACATTTCTTACTCCTTTCCTTTAAAGTCTTCTCAGCAAATAATGCTTGAGCAATTTGATATAAGAAAGGGGAACTCCAGTATAAGTCCTTTACTTTACACAAAGAAAACAGAGCTTGGAGTGTATTGCAGTTGGCACCTAGCGAGGTGTGCCTGTAGTCCAAGCTGCTCAAGAATCAGAGACAGAAAGAGCTCTTTAACCAGGAGTTAGAAGCAGGCTAGGCTACACTGTACGTTTCCAGCCAGACTGGATCACATAGAAAACACCAAAACACAAAGAACTAAATAAAAATTGATTGTCTTCAAAAGTAACACCGTTTGCTTTGACAAGGACTGAGGTGATGAGAGGAAAGGCCCGAAATGGGTTAAAAACAACAACGATAACACAGTTCTGACAACAAACTAGCAAACCCTTAAAATTATTTTTTATAAAACAAAATACTCTCAAAAGTCAAAATTACAAAAGCAAAGAAACACAAAATCCAGGCGGCAAATCAGCACATGGAGAGCTGGCTCCGATTCCGACTTCCTCTTTGAACACCTATTGAATGGAAGTCTGGACAATACAGAATAAAGACAAAGCTGGCCAGCATATTGAGAACCTGGGTCTCTCAGGCGCTGCACTGGTAATGTGACATGGAAGTTGACTTAGCAGTTTCTGACAAACTGATCGCACAGCTCCTTGTATTTCCCTACAGCCACCCTCCTTGGCATTTATACTAAAAGATAAAAAGTTACATCCACACAAAACCTGTCTACAATCGCTCATAGCCACTTTTCTGTAGTTAATCAAAAGCTGAAAATACCAAAATGTTCCTTAAGCAGTAACTTTCTAAACAGACTGCTGTAACTTGGTACATCTGCACGGTGAAAGATGATTGGAGCTGCTATGGTCGAAGGTTGGCCCCTGGCAGCCCTAACAAGCTAGGCTCAGTCAATATTCCCCAATAGGCCAACGAACAAACAATACTGAATGGCAGAGAGCACTGGGAAAGGGACAAATTAAGAGAGCTAGCCCCCTCCTCCACCCTGCCTCAGTTCATTTTTGTCTGAGGTAAAGTTTAGGCTTAAACAGAAGGTAAAGGTTAAGCATGACTAAGCCTGTCACTGGCCCATCTTAGCTCCAGTCTCCCCTGCAATGGGCTTTGACAACTTGTCACAACTGTGTGAGATCCTTTCCCTGGGAGACAAGTTCCTTTTCTGGCTGACACCAGACTTCAGCCCTTTCCTTCTCCCAGCACGAGATTAGTATGGAAATTCCAATTTTGGGGACATTGCCTCAGCAATCTGACGGCTCCTGCCGGGATGGTTATAGCACTTCTCAATGAAGACGATGAAATCACCGTTCATAGAGTTCAACATCTGGGGTGGATTTCAAGGGCAATAAGACAAGTGCAAAAGCTGACCCCAAATGTGTTACTGTGTGATTCCACACATATACTATCTTATGATGACAAAATAATACAGGAATGAGATAGATTCCTCATTACCAGGAGGTAGGAATAATACAGGAGGATGTGAGTGTAATTCAGGAATACAGCGCCAGCTAGAGCTTGTGACAGAGCAGTTATGCTGGGGTACATGGAGGTCACACACATACGCATACACCAGTCCTAAAACTAGAGGGGACCTTGCTGTATTGGTGTGCATTTCTTTTGTTCCTTCTCTTCATAACAAGGTCTTGCTATATAACTAAGGTAGGCATGGAACTAACCAGGTAGCCCAGGCTGGCTTCTAACTTGCTATCTGCCTGTCTTTGTCTCTAGAGTGGTGTTTTTGCAGGTGTGAGCTGCTTTGGTTTGGTATTGCATAGTTACATTAATATGTGGTCAGCCAGGCAGTGGTGGCACACACCTTTAATCCCAGCACTTGGGAGACAGAGACAGGTGGATTTCTGAGTTCAAGGCCAGCCTGGTCTACAGAGTGAGTTCCAGGACAGCCAGGGCTACACGGAGAAACCCTGTCTGGAAAAACCAAAAAAAAAAAAAAAAAAAAAAAAAAAAAACATGTGGTCATTGGGGGAACTGGATGAGGGATACAGAGAAAGAGGATGTACCTGTTGCATACTTGTAACTTTCCATGAAAGTTGCTTGAAGAGTAAAGGGAAGCAGAGGCAGGCAGATCTCTGGAGTTCAAGGCCAGTCTGGTCTACAGAGTGAGTTCTAGGAATGCCAGGGCTACACAGAGAAACTCTGTCTCCATCCACTCCCCACAAAGCCCCCATTGAACTTCTTGGAAATTGTTACTACATTATATTTTAGTTGGTTGCTGTAAAATAAAATATTCATAGGTTGTATGTGGACTAAGCTGATTTGTATCCTAATACAACAAATTTACCTTAGAAATATTTATGAGTAACAATTACAATCAGAAATGTTTCCTTGTGGTTAAAAAGAAAGAAACAATGAAAATAGTTTGGAATGCTTTGAGCAATGTTTTCTTCCCAATGAGCAGGTCCTCCTGGCAAAGCTAAGGGAAAGGGAACTTATCTATGTCCAAGCACCTACAGAGTTCAGGACCTTCCTGATTTCCTGGGAGAATCACTGATGTGGCTATTATTAATGTTATGTTTTTGGAGTTAATTGCCGTTGTTGAAAAGACCTAAAAAAAAAAAACTACGAAGGGCTTTTAAAATAAGTAAATAACTTCACTCTTCTGTTTTCCCTCACTTCTGTTTTAGACTTCTGTATTTACATATGCTATTGATTTCCTGTCAAAAGGATAGAGGGACTCCAGCGCTGTGCCTAGTGTTGTTCCTTATTTAGGACTTAAATTTACAATATGATGGAGGATAAGAGAAAGTCTTTGCCATGTCAGGGTCTTGTGACACCAAAGTTATTTCAGGTTAAAGAAATTATTAGATGCTTCTAATTTTAGTGTAGCAATTTCCTTTATTTGCCCGTTAGATGAGCCACCCCCAATTCCCGGCAGATTCCAGTGAAGCAAAATGCATTATTTGGGGCCACACATTTATTTCCAGACCTTAAGCTGTGACATTTGCTTAAGAGACTCTTTCCAATGGTCTGTGCTTAAGGGAAACCACACAGAGGGTCCCTTTGGCTCACTGCAAGTTTTGTTCCAAGTGATTATCAGGATGTAGGGTCGCTTTGTTAGGAAATACGCAAGAGTTAATGTGAAGTCGGGTCTAAGGGAAAGAAATTAAGGCTGAGAAGGAGTTTGCCCTAGCCCTAAAGCTTCCTCTTTAGTTTGGTGCTCAGACCTCTGATCGCGCTTCCCTGGCTCCCGGTGACCCCACACACTGCTTCCTGCGCAGACTCAGAAAAGCGCCTCCCCACCCTACGCGCAGGCAGCGGGTAAAAGTGAAAGGCACCTCTTATAGCCAATCTACACCGCGCGCTGGGCTGGGAGGGTGGGGGGTAGGAATGATTGTACTAATGGAGGGCGTCGGCTGAGGGCGGGTGCACCATACTGGCCAATCCCCGGAGGCCTTGCAGTCTGTGCCCAGTTTGAGGCGCCACCCCCGCACGGTCTTGGGCACCAGGCCCGGTGGGGCTGGGAATGTCCCGGGCGGAGACAGCTCAGACCTGATCATAGCACGACCCTGCACGGCTGTGTTTCAGGGCCCAGAGGCTCACTGTTCCGAGATGGCCGAGCAGTCAGACAAGGATGTGAAGTACTACACCCTGGAAGAGATTCAGAAGCACAAAGATAGCAAGAGCACTTGGGTGATCCTGCATCATAAGGTGTACGATCTGACCAAGTTTCTCGAAGAGGTGAGCTGGGCATGCACGCCTCAGTGGGGCGCGGGGAAGGGTGGCCCCGGCTGTGGAAATCCCCGGCGTGACCTGGGACCGATGTCTGAAAATGCGTTATCTGAGTGCTCAAGTGTTTGAGAACATTTAGGAGGGCCTTCCGCGTCTGCACACCTGTGTTCGCTTCTGAGCATGCTCACCTGCTTGTGCACACCTGTATCTGTGCTTCTGAGTGCCTTGGGTTTGCACATCTGGGCATGCCTCTAGGAGGTCGGGAAGCATCGCAGTGTGCGCTGTTTTTGAAGGCTCCGCTGGGCGGAGTACTTGTGGGCCAAAGCTGGATCCCTACAAGGTGCTCAGGAATGTCCTAAATAAATGCTAACCACTTGCTGGGAGAGTGCACAACCGCGTAAGGATTTTGAAATCTCCTTTTTTTTTTCTTTCGTTTTTACATAAGGCTCTTTCCATATAGAATAGAGAACTCCATTTTCGAATGGACTTCTAATATCAGCTGGTTGGAGACCTCTGGTCTTAAAAGCTGATTCCCCGAGAGGCTTCCCTAGAGTCGGAAGCCCGGGGGGGGGGGGGGGGGAACTTCCAGGGCCACTCTGATGTCCAGACCCATAAGTTCACTAGTGTTCATTCAGCAGAGCCTGAAGGATGTAGCTCTTAATGGAGTAGTGACTTGTCTAAGAGACGCAGTATCAGGTGAGTGACCCAAAGACTCCCTAGTGTGTGCCTTGAGCTAGGGAAGAGAGGTAGGCAGCCTGGTACAGTCAGAAAACTAGAACGTCATCTTTAGGCTACTTCGGAAGTTGTAAAACGACTTAATTTAGAGGAAAACACTGCCTCTGGCAATGCTGATCTCAAGTTGTAGTTTTTGCTGCCCAGCTCAAGGGGCGTTTTGCAGATGCATTGTTACTTTGAGTCACAACGACCTCTACACCCCGCTTCTTTCCAATAAATAATACTGCTTATTCACGGGGGTGATTTGCATGTTTGTTTGTTGGTGGACTGGGCAAAAGTAGTTCAGTGTTAGTTAGATTATAATTTACATCAAGGGACATTTGTTTTGCAGAGAATTTTAAATACAGAAAAATCTTGACAGTTTGGAGTTGAAATTTCGAAATACTCGACTGTTAATGGTAAAATAGGGCTCCAATTTAGTGAGGAGTGGTTTGCAGTGTGGACTCAGTCTGCCTCTCTTCTGCTGAGCCCAGAGCAGGTTTGCATCTTAGCTTCTCAAACTAACAGTCCTGTATTGTTAAGCCAAGGGCAAGGTGAGTGTCTCTCCCATGGAACTGCCCCCCCTCCCATGATATATGTAATTCTGGAATTTTATGATAAAAAGCATCCCTTGACTTTGTGTCTGTAAAAAGAAAAGGACAAAACACTGGGATAGTTTATACGATGTAGCTGTTTTAACTTGTCTCATTGTCCTTTCAAACAGGTCCCTAGACCTTGGGACTGTTGACTTTTTAGGTTACCTCCCTGTCCTGTACTCAGTGGATGTTCTAACAGCAACAACCAGCACTGTCTCCAGATACTGCCAAATGTCCCACAGGATGTACAGTTGCTTCTGATAGAGAATTGCTGCCCCAAAATAATTATGTATGACTTTTAAAACTAGATCTTTGAAGAAGGTAACATGGATGAGATTATTAAATTATACTCAGAGCCATTGATTCTCTTGATTTATTCTCATGAGGCAGGGAAGAGGTGAGAGGACCCCACAGATTTATTGAACTCAGCTGAAGGGCTAACAAGAAGCTGCTTAGCTGGGAAACAAGCTGGAAAGCAAATTCCTTTGTTCTGCCTCCGTTTTCGGTACCCTGTCTCTGAGAATGGCTTGAGAAGAACTCTTCTTGAGCAAAATGGAGAAGCTTCCTGCAAACTAGTCATCTAGGACGTTGATGGAGAGGTCAGAGTTTTTGAGAAGCACAGAGAATGGTTGGGTCCTATTGATTTAAGCGTTAGAAGGACCGAGGACCTACCTGGTTTTGTAACCCCTGTTCTCACGGTGTGTGAATGTTCTACCATGTTGAAATGGAGCATTTTCTGTGATTGTCAGGCTTCTTGGTATATCCAGATTCTGCCTGGTGTTGACATATGTCTCCTCTTGACAGTTGACAGTTTTGTAGCTTGCTATACTGCTATGACTGCTTGTTTCACACAGCAGCTTGGCTTCCTTCCCTAGTATGGCGTTGCCTTTAGAATCTCAGTGCACTGGCATGCACTGTACCGTTCCCTGTGCGTGATTGCTTGTGCCTGTTTACGTTACCACTTCCACATAACACCTCAAACATTTTGCCACAGTTCTTCTAGATTCCTTCAATTTCAATTATTTTGTTAGGTCTACATGGCTTAAAACAGAAATATTTTGCAAGGCTCAGAGTGTCTGGCCCTGTGCCCCACTTTCCCTGCCTCCCTCCCCGTCTACATCTCAAGGTTCCAGAAATTTCATGAGGTTCATGAGCTGAAGAATATCCTTGCTAATCCACAAGTGAAGAAAATGGGAGGAGCATCCCTCTTACCTTTCTGGAACTTTTGTCACCATGAGCTGTGTCTCCACAGGCTCTGGATTCACCCATCCACGGGGCCCTGCTTTCCCGAGGCTGCTTTGTCCTCCCTTAAGAATCCCTCATTTCTGCTGAGGAAGCATGTGCTGTGGTTGGCTGGCTCCTACTCTGCTGCCTGCCTTCTCTGTGCCCTAGATTCCTCACATGTAAACGAGAGACTAGCAGTGCCTGCTTGCAGCTGACATAGAATTAAAGCATTGACTAGTGCAGTGTGCATGCCTGTAATCTCAGCTCTTCCAAGACTCGGGAGTCAGGCAGGAGAATTCCCAAGAATTAGAATGGCCAGCCTGGGTGACGTGAGAATCTGTCTCCGGAAACCAAAACTAGAAAAAAAACCAATGTTTGTTGAACACAAACCCTGATGAGTTTTCCTGCTCATTTGGAAACTGCAGTCAGGGCCAGACTTGAACTGTGATTTCACCTTTGCAGTGTCCTGTGTAGTTGAGTGCTTGAGGTGTGTTTTCGGTGAAATGTAAACCGGAAGGCAATCTTGAAAAAGGAGAGTAGTAGGAAAATTATCTTTTTAGTCAAGAACACAGTTTGAAGGTTACTTGTGCAATGTGAACTCTGTCTTCCTGAGATAATGTTCTGAGGTTCAGAGGTAGAAATCCAACAGGGAGGCAGTCTAAACAGCAGCAGGGCTCTGATTCCTAGCTGGTGCCTGCCAACAGGATTATAAACCTCATTACCTATGTATTTTGAACCAGTTTTTTTCCTAGTCCTGCCCCCTAGGTTTTGAGTTTATATTTATGAAATTGAGTCTTGTCATATAAGATCTTGGCATTAGCCAGGTTAATGATTATAGAAATCTGAGAGACCATTATTTGGAATGAAAACAGGTGTTAAGGGGCAAGGAGCAAGTTTGCATTTCCCTGTTCTGTGGTCCAGCCAGGTTTAAGCAGAGCTGTGGAAGGGAGGAAGAGAACATCATGTAACAATCCTGTTGCCTTTCTGTTCTGGGCAGAGGGCGTTTGTAACATAGGTGTCTCCTAGACCGTTTCCAAGGCAAGTTGACTCTTCTTCCCACAGAGTATTTTTCTAGTGATGCTGAGATTCTGCGATTTTAAATTGAGTCTTGAATATTCATTGAAAGCATCCTGCCTTACAGAGGCTGTTAGCTTCTGACTCACTTGGGCTTTTTGGGGGTCTTAATGAAATTTTGCTTTTTGTGGCTGCTTACCTTCTGTAGATGAAGAATTCAGTGTCAGAGGACCACTGTCTCCCTGAGACATTTAAGATACCCACCTTTGTTTCTGAGAATTGGAAGGGCATAGGTCTTTACTCTTTGGTGTAGCCACCTGTACCTTTAATGGATGTAAAGTGGAAATCTTACTACTTAATGATGCGTTTTGGGTGGTGACTTAGGCATCCTGGGTAAATAGGTAGGAAAGCCATCTCTTTTAAGACCGCACCTATGTGTCTTTTAAGCATTTCTGCTGTTGGGGAAGGTGTTCTTTATCTGAAAAAAGATTCCAGTTTTGTTTTAACACAGTAAAAACCAAAACAAAAGCAACAGTAAAATCAAAACAAAACTAAAGGTGATGAAAATTTTGTAAATAAGGAAGTAAAACCAGTTATACAGGCCAGCCAGGGTAAATAGGGAATAGGTAAGACGCTAATCACTACTTAATGTGGATGCCTATTATTCTAGAAGACTCTAAAACCCTGGGAGACAACCCACAGCACCTCTCTTGTGTAACAGAATTTGAATAACTGTGGTCCTCCTCCACTCATGGGAACATGTTGGGCTGAGGTTGGGAGACTGGTTCTGGTCTTAGAACATTGGGAAAAATAATATGTGTGAAAACCACTTAGAAAAACACGGAAAGAGAAAGTGTTCAGGCAATTAAAAGTTTGGTTTTTTGTTTTGTTCAATCTGGAGATTGAACTCAGGGCCTTTAGCATGCCAGATAAGCCAGTACCCTACAACCCGTTCCTTGCAATTTTATTTTACTGTGAAGCAAGGTCTTGCAACAGGCTGGCCTTCAACATGTGATCAGTTCTCTCCCCTCAGCTTCCTGAGTGCTGGGATAACCGGCGTGTGCCACCTTACCCACTTCCATTGATTCCTGTCTTCTTGGTGTGATGGTATAGCTTCAAGGCAGAGAGTTATGGAACATGATCTAGGCTGTGGATTTGATCCTCAGCACTTGAAAAAAATTCTCTTTACAATTGGCCATTCACGTTAATTTTTGCAGTGTGTTAGGCCCAATATTGGTTTAATTGATAACTAATAATTATAATGTTCACCAGCAAAAGAAACTACTCAGAATTCAAATGTTCACCTGAAATATGATTTTTCTAGGAAGATGTGTCACACACAGTGGGAAATCGTCTCACTTCTAGAACCTTTAAATATAAACTTCAAAGCTTATTGGTTGGGGGAGAAGAGTCCACAATTACTGTGAAGAACTGGGTGACATGCCAGAGTGAGAATTGCACGCCACACAGAACAGCCTGGTGAATGTCCTCCAGTCAGTGCCACAAGTGTGAGCATGTGCTGCACTTGCTCACGGCTGGGCTTTACATTAGTGGAAAGGTCCTCTCCATGCTCCCTGGCACCTGCCAGTTTCCCCACTGAACTCTGTTCAGGATCCACCTTAGAGCTCATTCTCCTCCTGGCTGCAAAGTCTTATTATGCAGGTGGATTTTATCATACAGGCCACCTCCCTCTTGCGTGGTTTGTGCTTAGTCTACCTTGATTACTTACGAGAGGACCTTGTGGTGAAACATTGTGTTCTTTTACATTTAATTTCAATAAGTATATCACTGGTGTACTTGGGGGTTGTGGTCCTTGTAGGCACTTGCAAGGGCTTACATGCCAGAGGGTTAGTTTTGTTTTTGTTTTGTTTTGTTTTTCTCCCTCTCTGAGTCTTTTAAGGTCTCTCAGTGACCAAGAAATTTGCTTATGATTTTCTCACCTTTTCTAAGTTATGTGGGTGTGTGTTGCCATCAGGAAAAGAAATGGATAGATAAATGCTTGGCCCCTTTAGCGTGTAAATTCTGCTAACATTACAGTCTGAGGAATACACCTGACTGTCCCATGGAACACCAGTGTTCACCAGCACCAGCCTGTCTCTGTGTGGGGTGCAAGACTATTCTACAAGTGGCCTGAGAAACAGCAGATCCAATAGAACTTGAAAGGGCAGTGCCCCAAGCCACTTCCTCTCCCTTGAAAGAGTGCACTCCTGGTGTTACTCTGGGATATTGTTTTCTTGGGAATGTACTTTCAAGTGTATTTGTGAACTGCCTCCTGGGGCTTGTGCTGCTATTGGAACCAGGAGTACTGAGTTGGAGATTGGGTGGGCTAAGCTCTATTGTAGGTGGCCTCTCTGGTCATGAGGGTCTGTAAAATAAATTCTAGTCAGGTGAGTGTCCAAACAATGGTAATCAAATCTCCACAGAGGCTGGGGAGATGCTGGAAAAAGGATGGATATGGGGAAGGAGCTGGAAGAGAGGGAGTGAGGTGGTGTTAACACCCTTCAGGCCCACTTTGTCTGGATGGCTGACTGCTGATGCAGCCTGTTTGAATGGTTGCAGGCCTTGTGGTACCAGTTTCTTCTCCCACCATGGCCTGGGTCGCAGAATATATTCTGCCTGTTTTCTATCTTTTTACAGTGAAAGTAAATGTCACCTATGAATTCCCTCCTCCTCAGTGAAGTAATAAAAACTATTGCCAGGGACATTTACTGGACTTTTATAACATTCATTATGTAGTAGGCTGTAATGCCAAGTGCGTTTTGGATATAAAACCTTCTTTGTTTTTTTATTTTTTTTATTTTTTTATTTATTTATTTTTTTGGTTTTACGAGACAGGGTTTCTCTGTGTAGCCCTGGCTGTCCTGGAACTCACTCTGTAGACCAGGCTGGCCTCGAACTCAGAAATCCACCTGCCTCTGCCTCCCAAGTGCTAGGATTAAAGGTGTGCGCCTAAAACCTTCTTTGTTGGGGTTAGGGAGATTCAACTGGAGGTGCTTGCTACATAAACAGGAGGACCTGAGATTAATCCCCAGGACTTGTGTTAAAACCCAGGTGTGGCGGTGCACAGGGGTGATCCCGGTACTAGGAGGCAGAGTTGGGAGGATTCCTGGAGCTCACTGGCCCGTCACCTAACCTACCCAATTCCAGGCTGGTAAGAGTCTCTGTGTCAAGAACCAACGGAGACAGCATCTGGGGAATAGCCCCCAAGGTTTACTTTTACCTTCACACACATGTGCACAGCCATCCCAGTGTCACACAGAGGTTGTTCAGCAGTCTTGCCCAGTTTGTTCATGGCCACTGGGCCTGGCTTAACCATCTGAGTGATTTTTATCTGGAAAGGAACAGTTCCCACGTGTCAGGCATGTGTGAGGAGGCTGTGGAGGATTAGAAGAAGCCCTTTAATTGGCGGTCCTTGGAAGACACGTAGCTCTGACTTCGCCCTCTGGCTCGATGTGGAACGAGCCTTTGGTATTTGTTCAGATTGATGGTGGCACCTTGAGCTTTCAGCCAGTGAACACACGCTAGCATTCCTCTAAGGAAAGCACTTTGCAGAAGAAAGCAAAACTCCCTCTTGTGCAGGACAGTCGTTTCTTATCCTGTGAGCCCTTCTAATGACTTCCCAATGTACCGGGATTTAAAGCCTGGTGACTGGGCCCTGCCTGCATCTCTTCCACTTCAGCTGGTAACACTATCTCCTCTCCACCGTGCCTGTTGTTTCTCAAACCAGCTAGACTCATTTCTGCCTAAAACCTTTGTTCTTCTTCCCTCCCTGCCTGTCCTCGGTTCCTGTGTCTACTACCACCAAAGGCAGGTTTCAGCTCCATAGAAAGGGCAGTTCTCTGTCTTGACAATGATATTAGTGGGCCGCTGAAGTGAGTGAGTGCTTGTCTCCTCTGGATGGCAGGTTTCATGGGTGTCTGCACCCTGGACCTAGAGACCGCTCAGCAAATGATGCTACCTATGGATCATGAGAACGTGATGGACCGATGGAATGTGAGAGCCTTGGTGGAAGACAGCTGCCACCACTCTCTACACCTGTCGTATTTCACCCCCACCCCTTTCCCACCAGTGACACTTCGTGGTAGCATTAGGATCTTTTCTTTGTCATAGACACTTGGTGAAACTCGGCACTGAACCGTTCATTTATCACTCAGCACTTCTGGGACTTAGTTGTGAAAACCTGGCTTGTTGTATAACCACAGAGCAAAGAACGCTTGAGCCAGGTCCTGTGCTGTACGTCAGAGTGGAGTTTAGCACAAACTGCACATTCGGAGACGCTTTCCTGCCTCTTCCTGTCTAAGCCAGTGCCACCATGTTTGCTCGGGGTTCTCTTTTCTCAGTTGATGACATGACATTTCTTCTCTACCTTCTGAATTCTATTCTTCATAAACAAGTTCCCCGCTCCAAGCCATTCCCTTCATTATTCAACACGGTAATCCCCCCCCCCCCCCCGAATCCAAAAATGTACCTGCACATGGCTTCTCCAGATAGCACTTCCCCAGTGTCTCTGTGTGGTGGTGCTTTTGAGAGACCTGCCATCCCCTCCACTCTATTTCATCTGCTCCTTTCTCTTAAAATCCCAGGAGTGTTTTAAAGCCACTCCTGCCAGGGTCTCCTGACAATCGATGTGTCAGCTGAAGGCCATGCAGTTGTTTCCTGCTCGGCTTCCATCTCCCAGCTCCCCCCCTGTCTCCCTGGTCACATGTTTGGCCTCCTTTTCTTCCGTTCCCACCTATCTCTGACCTCAGTACATGACCCCCTAAACCAGGGATTTTTCATTCTTCCTGGACTATCCTGTCTAATGTCACAGCTTCCAATGTGTCATATCCAGGGCAGAAAGGCCTCTCCTGAGCCCAGGATTCGTGTATGCCTGTCTATTTCATGTCTCCACCTAGGTATCTGATAGACTTCTCAAACCTAACATCTAGAAAAGCAATACTGATTTTCTATCCCCGACTTTCATCCTTCCCCGTGCCAGTTGATGGCACTTGTGTCCCCAAGTCTTGAGTCTCTTGCACTCCATATTAAATCTCCCAGAATAGTCTGTTGGCTTATCTTTCACATTAAAGTTAGAATCTGACCAACTCTTACTGTCTCTGCTGCTCTCACTGGGCTATTCCCCTGTCATCTCATGCCTGGCCAGGCCTCCTAGGACCCTGAGTTTGCTCATCACAATAGGCTGACATTTTAGAAGTAAAGCCAATTTGTATCATTTTATTCTGCTTAAATGCTTCATGGTTAATGACTCTACCTAATTAAAAATCTTAGGCTATAACTACAGTATTCTGGAGACTGTGGTGCTGGCAGAGGGGCACATACATAGATTAGTGGAATAGAAATAGATAAATACAGAAATAGACTTGCACAGATATTTCTAACTGATTTTTCACAAAAATATAATGGCAGTTTTATGGGGGAAGGGCTGTCTTTAGCAAATGGTTCTGGAATGACTGGGTACCAGTGGTCAAAAATGAAATAAACCTTGCTCTAAACCTTCAACGAGTTTCTATAGTCCATTTTGAGCTAATTTCCAACCATTACCCTAGGAAGGTGTATCTTGCTGGGTTGGTGGCTTCCACCTGTAATCCCATGATCTGGGAGCCTAGGATTGATGTGAATTTGAGGCCAGTGTGGGCTTCCTAGTGTGTTCCAGGGCAGCCTTAGCTACAAAATGAGATCTCAAAACGACAGACAGACAGGCAGGCAGGCAGGCAGGCAGACAGAACCTAGCCTGACTACATTTTTCTGAGCTGGAAGTCCATCTAGATCCCTGAGTTCCTTAGTCTGTCTGTCTGTGTCTCTCTCTCTCTCCCTCCCCCTCTCCCTCCCTCCCTCTCCCTCCTTCCCTTCCTCTTCCCTCCTTCCCCCTCTCCTTTCCTCCCTCTGTCCCTTCCTCTCCCCTCTCCCCTTTTGTGGTCAGGTCACACCATGGCCTGGGTCTTGCTGGGCAGTTACTGTATCACTGAGTTAACTCCCCCCTCCCCCCTTCTGTGGTCACATCATGACCTGGGTCATGCTGGGCAGAGTTACATCCCCAGTCTTGTATTTGTTTTCTAGAGTACATGACCCAGAAACACATAGTTTGTTTATTACATTGTTGCATATCTGTTTCCACTAAAGGATGGCCTCTGTCTGGAGCTTTTCAGTCTTATTCATAGGCATCCCCTGATCTCTAGAAGAATACTGAGAAGGGACTCAGTATGTGTGAGCTGATTGAATGAATGAAATCTTAAAAAGTATAAAAGAGAAGAAAACTCATAGAGAATGGCTGTTGGGTCACATTGAGTAATTTCCTGGGAGCCTGTTTTATTTTTCCTTTGGCCATCTGCAGATTTCAGTCCAGTTCATTATTCTTAATACTTAACTGTGGAAGAAGAGCGTCCCTAGTGCTTTAGTGTGGAGGAGGAAGCAGGGAAGGTGGAATGGTACCACAGCCAGCCCTTTCTCTTCTATCTCTGGTGTCATGAGGTAGTTTTGGCTCTTTTGACTCCAGAGAGATTTCAGGTAGAGCAACAGCCTCTCTCAGGTCAAAGTCATCTGCCTCTTGGTCCCTGGTTTTGGTAGCTTTGCTAATCTTAATGAAGTTTGTCTGTCAAGAGTCCCTGTGACCACTGCAGGCTGATTAGCGTCTGTGTGGTTCTCCTGCTCCTGGGAAGCAGACCTGACCCCAGCCTTTCTTCTCTCTACTTCAAAGTCATGTGTCAGAACTGGGGGCTTTTGTGGCCTTCAGGAATCAGAATAATAATGATGTCTCCAATGTTTTAACTTGCTTTATCTTACCTAATAGACAGCTTAGTGAAGGTGGATTAAGCACACTGGTCAGGGCACACTGACCAGGCATACATATAGTCAGCATTGATTCATGGAATGGTTCAGTCCAAACACTTAATATTTTATTTTTAAAAAGAGGAATTTCTCTCTCCTTTTTCAAGGAGAGAAAACCACTAGTTATCTGCCAGCTCACAGCTGACACCCATATTACATAGGTGCCCTCCTCATAACTGACCTTAAAGAGCTCATTGTTTTTATGTTTCTGTGAACTCTTTGAGCCTCTGGCTTAGTAGAATTGAGAGGCTAGGAGTTGGACAGACTCCCTGGTAGAAGAAGCTGGCCTGGCCATCTTGGAGATTGGTGGTGACTTTATGAACTAGCCATGGCTTTGTTCCCTGTCTGTCTCCCTACCAGGGCTTATGTCTGTCTCTCTTAGTTTCTCAGAATCACAGTAGCTGATTAAGTCCATCGTCTTGATGATAAGGGGAGTTAGCAAGAATGGGGGTTCCTCGTATACAGTCACTATTGTGGATGCCGGAAAGTGCTTGCTGACAGGAGCCTGATATAACTGTCTCCTGAGGGGCTCTGCCGGAGCCTGACAAATACAGAGGCAGATGCTTTCAACCAACTGTTGAACTGAGCATGGGGTCCCCAATGGAGGAGTTAGAGAAAGGCCTGAAGGAGCTGAAGGGGTTTGCAACTCATAGAAAGAACAACAATATCAACCAACCAGACCCCCCAGAACTCCCAGGGACTAAACCACCCATCAAAGAGTACACATGGAGGCACCCATGGCTCCAGCCCCATATGTAGCAGAGGATGGCCTTGTCGGGCATCATAAATGCCCCAGTATAGGGGAATGCCAAGGCGGGGAGGCGGGAGTGGGTGGGTGGGTGGGGGAACACCCTCATAGAAGCAGGGGGAGAGGGGATGGGATCGGGGGTTGGGGGGGACCGGGAAAGGGGATAACATTTGAAATGTAAATAAAGAAAATATCCACTTTTTTAAAAAAAAGTAAAAAAAAAAAGAATGGGGGTTCCTTGGGTTTGGTGCTAGAATTGGCTTTCAACAATTTATCTGGAGTGGAGTCACGGGGTAGTGAGGAAGGGAAACTACATTATTAGTTGAACAGTCTTGGGTGCCAGACTTAATACTATTATGCTGCTTAATCTTCAGTTTGAGGGTCGACTATAAGGTTTTGATAAATGATCATGGGAAGTTTATTTACAAGGTATTAGTGATATCTGCTTAGTTCTCTCTCCTTTCTGAGTAGGCTGGAGGAGCAGCTCAGCAATTTTGCCCAGGATACCTGTATTTCGCAGTAACACCTCAAAGTTACTATCATCTGTGTGTGTGTGTGTGTGTGTGTCTGTCTCTGTGTGTGTGTGTGTGTGTGTGTCTGTGTGTGTGTGTCTATCTGTCTACATATCCATCCATCCATCTATCCATTATCCAAAGCCTCTTATCCTTTCTGTCATCTTCTAGCTTTCAGCTCCTGTCCCTTCCATGTGTATAGTACAAGGTGTCACGTTGGGAGGCAGGGGTGCTGGAAAAGGACACTGAGACAAACTAAGGAGGAAGGTGTTTATTGAGGATTTACTAACACCATGGACTGTCAGCCAGACAACAGCTTGGTGGCAGTTCTAAGAAGAGCTCAGGCCCCTGGCATCAGAGACAGCATAGCAAGGACTCTGCAGAGAGGAACTGGGGCCCCTGTAGCACAAGTGGGAATCTCTTCTCAGACTTCTCTGAGAGCGGAGGAGGTTTCACTGTGCAAGCCCACAGCCAGGCTCTTTGCCAGGCAGGAGACAGGGCAGAGGGTGGGAAACAAATGTGTGGCCTTCAATCCCAACTTTTATGTAAGATCCTCCAGTGAGAGATCCTAGCATGAAGTCTAGTGGGGGTGGGGGTGAGGGTGGGGGGGGACTAGCAGGCTATGTCTCAGTAGGGTACCTGCAGTAACTGAGAACAGAAGCTGGCGCTGTGGCCTGAGTAACAACTGGAGTCTAACAGGTAGTTTCCTCCAGATTAAAGCATCCCATCCTGAAGAGAGAAGGGGAGGCTCAGAGACTCAGGGAACTTACCACGCCTCACAGGATCACATGAGAAGCAAAAACTCGCTGAGGAAAGGAGGTGTAGCTGCCTAAAAGCTGCTCCTAAAAGCTGCACCGGGAACCCACATGTGCCCAAGGCACCAAGCTCCCTCAGTTAACCCGCTCACTCGTACTCCTATAAGTGATGCCAATAAGTCCGTTACAGGATGATGTCACTGGTCTGTTGACAATGCTCAACTTGGGATGAATAGACTTGTCCTCATATCTCCCTGAGAAAAATCACTCCACACTCTTCTACTAGCTGGGAAAGCGAAGTAGGGACAATAGTGTCAAGTGACAGTGACAAGCTACATTTAAGAAAAGCCAACTCTGTATCAGGAAGAGGCCATTTCTCCGCCTACCTAAAGCTGCCTATTTCTACCATTGTCCCAATTTTAGAGGCACGAGCTGAGGCTCTAGATGACAAAGCTCATCAGGGAGAATCTAGGGCAGGAATTCAGACAGCCTGACTGCAGACCAAGTCTCCACACCTCTGTGTTTAGACTGGGAAGAAAGTGAGGCCCTTAATTCTGCTCCCACAGGTCTAAGCCCAGGATGATCTCTGTGCCCCCAAGCAGTGCATATCTGGTCACCACTTGCCCTCCTCCAACCTCTCCAGGTGTTGTCTGGTGGTCTCTTGTCTGTGTCAAGGTCGTCCTTGAGAAATTAACCAGATTTTTACAAGTATAAAAATATAGTGGTAAAATAGACCTGATCCCTGGCTTTTCCTCCTTGCTCTTAGGGTTTGGGCCAGCACTCAGATATCTGAGTTAGTACGCAAGCCTGTGTGTGGGCTGGTGATTGCACAGGTCGAGCTTACCTTAGAGTTTGTCTAAGATCTTCAGAATGGACTAGCTCATGGCTCAGGCTGGGCTTGTGAGAGTTGGTGAGATGAGTCTGTGCCGCTTGGAGGTGCTGGCTCCTCCACAGACTGCAGATAAGCAGACAGAGGTGCTGGCTCCTCCACAGACTGCAGATGAGTAGACAGAGGTGCTGGCTCCTCCACAGACTGCAGATGAGCAGACATCTGAACCCAAACCAACCTCACAGACACCACACTTCATTGACTTAGAAAAGCAGACTCCAGAAATGAATCTTACTTAAACTGCTTTTGAATTTTTTGTTTTAACTATTTGAGATAATCTTTAATAAGTTTTTGCTTAGCCGGGCAGTGGTGGTGCATGCCTTTAATCCCAGCACTTGGGAGGCAGAGGCAGGTGGATTTCTGAGTTCGAGGCCAGCCTGGTCTACAGAGTGAGTTCCAGGACGGCCAGGGCTACACAGAGAAACCCTGTCTTGAAAAACCAAAAAAAAAAAAAAAAAAGTTTTTGCTTGTGAATTCTTGGGGGGGGGGTGATTTCTTAAGTCTAAAGAAGTGATTTCTGTTCAAATTCCCCAAAGAAAATTTTATGAAGAAACGTTTTTAAAGTTTTAATTTTATATATAAAGAAAGTTACTTTGTTCACATGTTTAAAATAGCAGTTGGCTTGAGTCAAACAAATGGCTGTGGCCCCATCCTTCCCTCCGGGTTGCTTCTCTGTCCCCCCCCCCCCTTTTTTTACTTGTAAATTTAGGAAGATTGTTCCAGAATGTCTTTTCAATCTCTACATTTCTGTGCTTTTAACCTTTCGCCTACTGTTTGGAGTCAGGCTCTTTGACCCAGATGTGTGTTTCTAAGCTTGGCTCTGAGCTACTGAGGAGGAGACCAGACTTTGCAGGAGTCTCAGAGCGTTGTGCTGCAAGGCTAGTCAGGCTGGCCTGGGCCAGTTCAGCTCAAGCATAGGTGACAGTCTTTTATTGCATTACTGTCAGGCAGCATTGCTGTGGCTTCCTGGAGTTGAGTTGTCATGGCTTTTAGCCTACATGTGCCTGGGTCCTTCTGCCCATGTGTTGGGTGGAGACAAACCCCTTTGGCATGTCTGTCATGCTATGATCTTCAGTCCTCAGGTGGTTCTTAGTGTCTCCTGTAACATCCTGGCTTTTGACGCCCTATATGCCTACTTTATTCTAACTATCACTCTTTCATAGTTTTCTTTGTTTAAATTAATTTCTTTGCTAATAATCTTCAGGCTCTCCCCATAGCAGCCAGTCACCTGGACTCTCTGACCTGTCTCACTTACCTACTCTTTTACTCTTTGAATTTCAATTTTTAACTACCCAGAAAGGACTTACTGCTTCTTTTTTTTTTTTTAATTCCCACTTTTCTGTCTAGATATCTATTCTATACTGTTCAGTCTACAATACAGAAGGCTTCTAAATAGTTATTTAATCTATATATGTCAAGACACACGCCCCTGAATTTGTTTGAAATTTCATGAGACTTAAAACTATATTTATGCTTCTAGGGATGGTATCTGACTCGGTAGTAGATGCAGTAATTAAGTTTAAACCTAAGTAACTGTGCACAGTGAGATAAGGGCATTCATTTGTCAAATCACACAGCTTTTCCGCCTAGAGCTGGGCATTAATTGTTCTACCCCAGGAGTCCACACATCTTGAGCCCTTTCATGTCCCCTGGGCAAGGGCCTCATCCTCAAGCTCAGGAGCCGAGTGGAAGAGATAAAGAAGACAGGGCTAGGACGTGGAGGACCCTGGAAGATTCTACAGTCCTTTGCATTCTCCTTCCATTAACCAGACTTTGATCATGTGTGGTACCCAGCTAAAGGGGAAGCTGGGGACACTGCTTACAATTGCTTAAGGTAAATACTACCGAACAAGAGAAAGACACCGGAGCAGCAGTCTTCCCTCAAAACCTTGAAGGGGTGAGCTTCTGCAGCCATGGAAGTATCTCCAGCATCACAAGGTTTTGATTTTAGTGCAGGAAAGGGTCACAGTGATTTGGGGTGAGTGTTCACCAGTGCTGTGTCTAAGAGGATGAGAGGGGACTCGAGCGAGGAGAACTGCTTGGTGACAGGGCTGTGCCCTAGATGAGAAGACCTCCTGGCTCTCCTGGACAAGCCCACAAAACTTTTCACTTTCATTGAGAAGACATTTGGATCTTGGAGGTTTACAACATGTGTTCTGAGAACAAAAATATTTTAGATCAAGTTTAAGATAATTTTATTTTATTAAATTGTTTGTGTTAAGGAAGAACACAGCTGACAAAAATAATCCCAACAATGTACCCTATTTTATTATTTTATTTTATTTGAAAATTATTTTTATTTTTACTTATTTGAAAGTCAGAGGGACAGGGAGATGGCCCTAGAGTGAGCCTGGAGGTTTTCCTCCTGAGGAAAGGCGATCTCTGCTGTGGTAGCCGTGGGCTGCATGTTCGACTCTAAAGTGATTTTAACTTCTCTAGCTGCATCTTTTTCTCCTGGAGCTCACTGCCTGTGTGTTAAGAATTATTATATCACTCAAATAATCCATACCTGAACTAGTATCTGAAGTTATTTTATCTTACCATTTCTTGTAGATCCATTTTTAGGTCTCTGAAAATCTGAAATTTTTTTTTTTACCTGTAGTTTAAAAAAAAAAAAAATTCTGCATCCTGTACATCGGTGGTTCTCAACCTGTGGGTTTTGACCCCTTTGGGGGTGGAAGGACCCTTTCATCAGAGTCACATACCAGATATCCTGCATATCAGATATTTACATTACCATTCACAACAAAATTACATATCATATAAAGTTACATAACAAAATTCATATCAAAATTACAGTTATAAAGTAGAAACAAAACAGATTTATGGTTGGGGGTCACCATGTCATGAGGAACTGTACTAAAGGGTTGCCCCGTTATGGAAGGTTGAGAACCAGTGCTGTGGAGTCTATAATACGTCTGTCTCTTATCATTTATCTTTGGCCTCCTTCTAAAAAGTGCTTGAAGTATAGCTTTAGTATTGTTTTACCATTCTTGTCTTATTAGCATAAAGGGTAATCCCAGGTCATGACTTTATTAAATGTATCCAGGGCTGTGTGACACATGGGTAGTTTTGTGCTTCAGAGAACACTTATTTTGCTCTAGTAGTCATCAATTTTCTTTGATGTATGAGAAATTCCACTCTCATTTCTACCGGCAAAGCAGTTGCGTGGTGTCTGCTGTATCGGCCTTACTCCCAGTGGCTACTGAAGCAGAGTCCTAAGGAGGAGCTGGAGAATGAAGTGAAGAAGGAGGCCTTCCGCGGTCAGGCTTCGCCACACAGACAGTACTGGTTCAGGGACACGTGGGCTTGCCTGCAGTGCCCATAATGTTTGGGCTAATTATTTTGTATGGCTCGGGGTAAAGCATTTCACACTGCAGTCTTAAAAAAGAGACAGGTGCTCTCACTGAGGTTCTTAGAACTTGGTTGTGAAGGACATTTTCATTTGGTCCCATGGGGGACATTTTACACATGCCGCTCTAGTGTTCCCATGGAGGAAGCAATCCCAGGAACAGGCGATCTCTTCCCAGACTTGGTGTTTTTCAAATGAACTTCTTTTCACTGGAGTCTATCTGGAAGGGTGTGGTGTGTGGACGGTCACGGTTGGCTTTGTGGATGAGCTGACGTGTCGTGGTCAAGCTTTTAATAGCTGGGCTAATTTCTCACAGCAATAACTTAACAGGAATTACATAAAATTATTAGGGTAGCATTATTAGTGAAAGAGGAAATGAGAATCTGAGGTTTTATCTGCATTGGCCAGAGGTTTCTAACTAGCACTTAATTCATTCTAGGTGAATGTTGTTCAGAGAAGATTAATGATCAAGTTTGGGATAGCCTTCCCTTTTAGAACTCTTACTTGGTTTTAGGAACCTTTTAGATATGTGATGTCACACTAGCTCACCGAGTGCCATGATTGGGATGCCCAGTTAATGCCGTCAGGGGCAGCCCCGCCTTCCCGCCAGTGATTGCCAGTGACTGTAAAGAGCGTGGGGTCTTTTCCTGTCTCTTTGCCTATCTGAAATGACCTGTCTTTGCCCGGGTTTATTACTATCATTCACTTAATGCTAGCTTTCCTACTCTGTTTATATTTCTCATTTTTATAGGTAGGCCCTTGAATTCTCGCTTACAATATATTGCTGAATCTTGAATTTAATAATATAAATATCTTCAACATGTTTTTTAGTGAAAAAGTTAAGAAACCACTTCAGATATTTAGTGATAGAACAATGCTTAAAGCAGTAACCCTTAATTTATATTAAAATAATATGAACGAAAGGTTACATAAGCTTTAATGGCATCATTTTCAGAACATCTTCATGTCCTAGGATTGGGAAGATCATAAAACAGGTTTGGTTTGATCCTGATATTCATCCCGCAGTCACAGAAGAGTCACTTGGTCCGTGGCTCATGTGTGTGCCTTTCCAGGGATGAGTCAGCTACAGAAGCTTTTCCTTCTGAAGCGTTTAGCTTTGTGTCAAAGGCTTTGTGTCTCTTCTTCTGGGAGTGTATTGAACATCATGGCTGTTGCTAAGCATGATGTTTATTGACAAATTGTTAAGAGGATGAAATAAAATTACTACAAAAAACAAATAACACAACAAAACAAAAAAACCCTGATAGGTGTGTGAGGTGAGGGATAGGCTAGTTAGCTTGATTGAATCACTTCAAAATGTTTGTGTATTTTAGAACATTATGTCATCACAGAGAGAGAGAGACAGAGACAGAGAGAAGAGAGCGAACTTGAACTTATTCTAGTTTAGTGTAAAACTGGGGAGAAATCGTTTCAATGTTAAAGGTGAAAACCATGCACCTGCCCTGTGACAAGGGTACTTGGGAGCCATGTGGGTCATCATATTTGCCCTCCCAGGGAACTGTGCTCCAAGCCGTGCTGCATGTTTTGGAGGCACTGGGGATTCACGATTAGTCAAAACTGAGGCTTGAGCAATGAAGGACATGGGTCTTCTGCGTTTTGTTTCTGTTTTAGTTTTTCCCTTTAGCCCAAACGAAATACATGCTTCTTCAGGATCAGATCATATACTTTTATTTTTAATTCTTTTTTTCTCCCATCTAATTACTACTAATAGGTCCACCTATTCAATCAGACAAGATTGGGCATGTTCTTTCTTCTAGGCCCCACAGTGCTTTACACATAGTAGATTTTAATTTAATGAATTATCAGTGAAGTGTGAAGTCCTGTGACCCGGAGGGTAAGAACTATAATAGTTCAGAGAAAGGAGATTTGTATGAGCTTTTTGGAGTGAGAACCCCCAGTTCCTCAGCTGCCTGGCATATGTAATGATCCTAAAAGTAAAGGTCTGTGCTAATCTCACGTGTTCAGTCAGCACATACTTGGCCCTTGAAATCGGCAGCAAACACAGATGAATGGGACAGACTGAAGTCTGAGTCATGAGGAATCTCACAAACAAATTGATAAATGTCTTGAAAGTTTAACAGTGTGAGCTGTGAAGGGCAGTGAGGGGAAGGGAGGAGGCCTTGTTGGGGTGGGAATTCAAGGATGGAGTCTGAAAAGTTCCTATCGGAGTAGAGGACATGGCCACGGTGACTGGAATTGTGCTAGCAACATTTTCTGAAAACAAAATGACTGGGAAAGATTATAGCAGCAAAGAGAAATATGCTTGGTGTGTGCTTTGGACATTGTGGCAGAATTTTCAAGTAGATAGGTTAGGATGTGTTAGGAGCCGGGCACCATGTTGTCAGAGAGGCTGTTACTCAGTGGTACTCTTTAGTGGACAGGTAGGGTGCAACCTGGAGAGATACTACAGGTGGAGGTGGAGCAGGGCCAAGGACTGAGCTCCAGTGTTTGCACATGAAGATTGGATGGCTGTGGTGGGCTGGAAGACTAGGTAGGAGAACGGGTCAGATGAAGGCGGTTTCAAGAGACCCATGATTAGAAATTTTGCTGAGAGCCAGCTGAACTTTAAGGAGCTGGTAAGCAGCATTAGCTCTTTGGGATGCAGTTTGGAAATGCTTGGGACTAGGACTGTTTCAGGCCTCCAGTTTTGGAATATTTGTATATTCACAGTGACATCTGAGAGATGAGACTCACAGCTATGAAACTCAGGTGTTTCAGGCACTTCTTGTGTTTCGTCATAAGTCTTTTGTTGTACCGCCAAACACCATGAATTAGAGGTTTTTTTTGTTTTTTGTTTTTTTTATTGTGCAAGTTCAGTATTTATATTGCAGGAAGATTGGGACAACCCATACAAATAAATAAAAATGTACATACATGCATACATATATACATACATACATATATACATACATAGTCTTGTGACCCATTAAAACATAAATTCCTTTCTGTCATAAACACATTGCCCACAACGAATTAGAGTTTTATTCTAGGACCTTGCTTCTATAGATGGGGAAGTCCAATCTAGCCACAACACTATTTGTTTTACAGAAACAGAGATAGACAACTTCTACATTTTTCTGATGCCCTTTAAAAACAAACAAGAAGCCTGTTGTAGCTCTCTGAATCAAAGCCACTAAATTGGAAAGAAGTTCGGTTATCATTGCCTTCAAGGTTGATGAACTTATCTTTTTGGGCTAGAGGAACAGAACAGGCAACACTTGTCTTTATCAGAAGTTTGCAGATTTTCACCTAAGAAATTTTGGATTTGAACAAGAGACACATTCTCCTGAATATAAACCCTGATGGGGAAGTGAGCAACCACAGATCGCATCTAGTAATGGAGGCCCCGTGCTCTGTATATCGCTGTGGAGAGTATGAACCCGCGTCAGCTTCTCATTTTCCCACCATTTCTCAAGCCAGAGTCCTTTTTCTTTCTTCTAAAGAGACTGAGCTCTATATAGATGTAATTGTTGTAATTGAAAAAATCCAGAGGGTTCTTCTGGATCTCTTAACAACCGTGCACCCCCACAGAGTGGTGTAAACATTTCTGGAATGTCGACAGCCTTGTTGCTGAGGATAGTCTTCATTCTTGCAGGATACCCAGATCGCCTGAAATAATTTTATATAATTTAATACACCTATGTTTTGACGATAACCTCTTACCTGAAGTCAAATTGTAGAATTTTCCAATTGGTGTATCACGTCAGCACTCAGTAAGTTTTAGATTTGGGGTTTTCCCTATCAGGAATGCAGGTGTTGTACCATGACTTCCTGAATGTGTCTTTAGTGCTGACTTGGAGGCGTGGCTGGAAAACTTCTCCAGTTCTGGACAGCACTAACTCTTAGTGTTTCAAGACAGAGTTCCTATTTATGTATTTATTTATTTTCTCTTCTCCTTTTCCCCTTCTCGCTCCGGCCCCGCTTGCTCCAGCCCCACTCCCTCCAGCCCAAAGATTACTTATTTATTATATATAAGCACACTGTAGCTGTCTTCAGACACACCAGAAGAGGGCATCAGATCTCATTACAGATGGTTGTGAGCCACTATGTGGTTGCTGGGAATTGAACTCAGGACCTCTGGAAGAGCAGTCAGTGCTCTTAACCGCTGAGCCATCTCTCCAGCCCCTTCTATTTATTTTCAAAAAGTGAAAGCTATTTGGATCAGAGTGTATAAGGGCAGCTAAAGAAGTTGGGAATTCACATAAATACATGGAAGGAATTGTGCACTGGTAAGGCTGTTTCAACAACCAGATTAGACCTGACTGGTCTCTGTGGAATTCCTGTTCCCAGCGCCTACAGCTGTAAGGCTATGGTTTAAGTCTTCTAAGCATCCAGTTATCCATCAGATGTCTGAGTCACTCCTCACTAAGCGGGAATCCCGTCATCTACTGAATCACACCCTTCCCTTCACACCTCCTCCTCACGTCCATCCATTCTCTGTCTGTCTTACCCTAACTCCTACCCTTCATCTTCATATCCTCACCATCTTCATCCTCAGGGTGCTTTGCACTAGGAGCTGTCCTTTCTGGCCTGGGTTATTTACTGTGTCCCAATGTGCCCTCAGGACTCTTCTCAGAGTGAAATCTGACTTCCTCACCTCAGTTCCTTCTTCCGTCTGTTTCAGTGACTTACCATTGCTCAGCAGATAAGGATCAAGATCCTTGAAGAGACCTGGAAGCCCTTGGCCTGGCCTAGCCTAGCTTGGCCTGACCTTTTCCTTCCTGGGCCTCTGGCTGGCTTCGTTCTTGACCCTGGACTCGGGATCCCCTGCATTAGAGGGTCTTTCTGCTGTGACCCCAGTCCTCACAACTCCAGCTGTGTTTGCTCTTTCCTTCTCCATCGGTGACAGTCCTTGTCATCCTGACACCTACCCTGTGATTTCAGAAGTGACATTCATTTGTGATTCACAGTTGAGCATTGTTCATGTTTGCCTGTTAGAATGTGGTTTCCAGGGGCAGGAGCCATGGTCTTTGGGGACACAATGCAAGTATTTGTTTTGCCCTATGAATTAACTAGAGCCATACACTGAAAATGAAATATTCCTTTGGGAAAAATTGGAAACCTTCACAGAAAGACTGGCTGTGTACATTCTTCTTCCCCCTGGCATCCCTTCCTCTCCTCTCCATGCTCTACAGCTGCCTGTTGCAGTCAGAGTTCAGTGGGTGGAGGACAGATCTCTGACGTGGGCATCACCTGTACCCTTGTTCTGTACCATTGCACATTTGAGGCTTCTCCTTGACTCTGGCAGAGAAATCATCAGGTGTTTGTTACACTGGACATGAAGTCCTTCTTCATAACTTTTTCTGTGGGTCACTCCCAAATTCTATAACATGCCCAGAAGGCAGGACATGAACACTGTGCACAGTCCAGTTGTTTATTGCAATTAGAGTCTTATTATAGTAACGCCTGTGCTTATGGAAATTGCTGCAGATCTACTAGCAACAATGAGAAAATAACAAAAGAATCGCCAACTTCTAGACAATTGTGATTTAGACTCAATTTATATGACAAGCATGTTCTCTTTTTCTGTGTGCATCTCATATTTCAAGAAAAATATTAGATATTACAAAATGTTAGTCCCTTATCTTTGTTGTCTTATCAAGACTTGAAGTTTATTTTATCTTATCACAATTTTTAAGGCTTTGATTTTCTTTTTAATTCTTCCAAAAAAAGTTTTTAGGGATTAAAATATTTCAACATCAGTTAGTTTATTTGGTATTGTGTTTTTACTAAGCTGTTTATTTACACACATACATATGTAGCAGTGGCCAGTGAGACCAATAATTGCCCAAAGCGTTTTCTCTTTTTCCCTTAGAAAATTGCCTGAGACCGGGTTTTGAGAGGAGCTTCAGGTAAACATGTGCTTTGCTTCCTTTCCTTTTGGAGCTCATGTTGAGGGCTGCCCTTTTTTGCCACTTAACTTCCAGCTTACGATTATCATGTGACTGAGATGGAAAGTGGGCTTTCTCCACCGCAGCACTGTCAGTCCAGGATTCTCACGACTCCATAGCAGACCAAGACGAACCTCAAAAGACCACCAAGGAGCCAACTCAGATGCAATCACACTAGGGTCTTTACTCAATCTCCCAGCTTGGGCTCACTGCCCTCACTGACACTGTAGGATGGGAGGGTGAAGCCACGTGCCCTCAGCCAGACAAGATTTCATAGGAAATGTCCAGCAAGCGAGGGGTTTCTAGCCTGACAAACATCTAATTGAATGCCTATTGTAAGCTGACAGGTGGGTGCTCTGAAGCAAAACCATGGACAATCACAGTCTGAAAGTACAGCTGAAACAATCAGACTAATCCTGATTGGCTGAGGCTAGGGAGTAACTCTGGGGTATGGGTGAGAGACAAGCTATGGTTCTTCCTGGAACTTGGGTGCAGCTTGGGTTCAGCTGCAGATCAAGTTCTCAGGCCCTTTTTCTTTTAAAATGGAGGCTGGTCCCAAGATGGAGTAGGTTTGGCCTCTTGATGACATCACCTCTTTTGTGTCGCTTTGGAAAACAGGCCGTCCTTGGTGCACAGTGAGACTCCAGCAGATCTGCTGAGGCTTACTCGTCCTGAGCAGGAGTCCTAAGTTGACGAACTTGAGAATTAGGTCATTCAATAAGGACCAACGGTGTGCTACCCATCACTTTTGTGCTCTGAGGACTTTGGTTACTTCATATTTCCCACCTGCCTGCCTTTCTGCTCCTCGGTCAGATCAAGGTTCACGGTTCCAGATTGTGCCAGAACAACTGGAGGAGAACACATTTCAGAGAATTAGAGGAGTGTTTATGCAATGTGAGAAGTCATGTTGAGGACAGATACTAATACTGGGAAGTGTTTAGTATAGACACTGTTGTGTTTATTGAACATATGTATGTGTCTGACACATTTTAAAACATACCCTGCAAAGCTTTGAGATAAATACTAGTATTTTCTTCCTTTTATAAAACGTTATGTGTATGTGTGTGTGTCACATGTGTGTAGATAGGTGCACATTGATCCCCTGGCACTAGGATTATAAGTGGTTGTGAGCCACTGTGAGCGCTGGTGTCTAAATCTGGTTTTCTCCAAGAGGCAAATGCTCATTACTGCTGAGCCACCTCTCCAACCCCAATTACTAGTATTTTTTCAAAAGTATCTTAGTTGATGTTCTATTGCTGCAAAGAGACACCATGACCAAAGCAACTCATAAGAGAAAACATTTTTTAATCAGAGGCTTGGGTATAGTTTTAGATGCTTAGTCCATGGATATTATGACAGGAGGCAGACAGGCATGACACTGAAGCAGTAGCTGAGAGCTTTACATCCTGATCTGCAGACAACAGGCATAGAGAAGACACTGGGCCTGGTGTAGGCTTTTAAAAACTCAAAGCCCATCCCTAGTGATACATATATTCCAATAAAGCCACACCTCCTAATCCTTCCCAAATAGTTCCACTAACCAGAGACCAAGCATCCAAACATATGAGCCTATAGAGATCATTTTCATTCAAACCACCACACATAGCATGTAGTAAACACTTGGCTCGTATAGTCTCTTTATCCTGGAACTTCATCTGCTTTGTATTTAATAAAGTTTTAGTGCTAGATGTGTGCAAATAAAGAAGTATAAGGAACAGACACCTTTTGACAATACTGAGTATCCTTGTTATTTTCTGTTACTGGGAAAAACGAAGGCCCAACTGCAGTCAGCTGCACAGGGAGGTGGCTTTTGTACCCTAAGGACTTGCTTAAAGGTCAGGATGAATTTGATCCAGGTACATCTTCAAGCTTAATTTAAAAAGTGTTTTGTTTTGTTTTGCTTTCCTGCCAGAATGTTTGGAAGATTTAACCAAACGCTTGTTTGACTTGGGAGACTCCAGGTCTTGTCACTGGTTGTACATCATAGACTCTGCTCCCTGATGCACGGCTGCCCTCTGTATTAGCAATGAACTGGAGCATCTTGTGAGCACTAAAATGATTCTGCCAAGTGAAAGGTTCTTCCTGCCCACCTGTGCGCGCGCTTTCTCTCTCTCTCTCTCTCTCTCTCTCTCTCTCTCTCTCTCTCTCTCTCTCTCTCTCTCTTTCTCTCTCTCTCTTCTCTCTGTAGATGCTCTGGCTATACGGACAACAGTTACTTACATTCCTCTAGAAAGAGTATCGTGCCATCCTGGGCCTTCCTGCCTGCCCAGTGGATGGTATTGGCTGCACATTGCAGGTGTATATAGTGTGTCCTGAAGGGAAACTTTGTGCTCTCCTCTCTCCTCTCTGACCAATGGTCTCTCCTTGGTCCATACTTACGCTGAGAGTCCCAAGTTTGAAATCTTGAGTAGAAGGCTGAAGAGACAGTTTAGGAACAGTCAAAGGGGGCAAGTTTGGGGAACTTTCTGGAAAAGCAGAACAAGCACTGCAATATTATTAAGGCTGTCTATATAACACTGGTGTTGCTGGGTCTGTAGCTTGGAGACAAGTAATATCAGAGGAAGGTTCTGCTGCACCAACCCCAAGGACACGGAGAGGGATGTTTAGAGTCCACGCTGTAGATGCTTACAGTCAGTGTGTGGCTTCTGGAGTAGGCTGACTGATTAGATAAGCTAATTGTTTCCTTTTAACTCATCTGCCTGAAAAGATGTTAGCATTCATGCAACCTCTTCTTTGAACAGCATCCTGGTGGGGAAGAAGTCCTAAGAGAGCAAGCTGGGGGCGATGCTACCGAGAACTTTGAGGACGTCGGGCACTCAACGGATGCACGAGAATTGTCCAAAACGTACATCATCGGGGAACTCCATCCGGTAAGTCGTTTCTTGGAGAAGTTTCTTCTTCTCTTCCAAGGCTATTGTTTGATATTGGGAAATCTAGATTTGTATCCACAGAGAACTTAAAATGGAATGGGCAATTTCTTTTGATTTAGAATACTTCATTTGAGATGGGAGTCTCAATAACTAGCCCAGGCTGGCCTAGAGCTTCCTCTGCAGCCCAGGCCGGCCTGGAACTCACTTCTCAGGCCTTCATCTCTCAAGTGCTGGGATTATAGGCATGCATTACCATGCCTAGCAGGATACCATGTTTGTGATAAATACATTGATTCAACCTTTCTTTACTTTGTGGTTTCTTTTGGTTGCAGTTATTGCTAAACTTGGGGTCAGAGTGCTGTGCTCCAAGGCCTTGCACTGGGAATGGTCCTCAGCCTCTGAGAGTCAACAGAGAGAGATTCAAAGGGCAGAGCATCAGTCTGTGTAGTTTGTTCTACAGCCAGGAGAGTGAAGGGTGGTCATGAGCACCGTTTCCCTAACGAGATAAAGAGCCAGCAGCCCCAGCTCAAGGCAAACCAAGAAATTTTAAAACTAAATAAATATAGGCATATCCCTATTTATATATGATTCTTGCTGTATATGAATGATGGTTTTTGTAAGAACTGCAAAGGAAGGAAAGATAACAATAGGCTCTTTTTAGAAGGCCCCAAAAACCATTTTAGTGTATTCTGTTGAGCAGTGTGTGTGTGTGTGTGTGTGTGTGTGTGTGTGTGTGTGTGTGTGTGTGTGTTTGTCTGTGTCTGTCTTTCTGTGTGTGTGTGTGTGTGTGTGTGTGTTGGTGTGTGTGTGTGTGTGTCCGTCTCTCTCTCTCTCTGTTTCTGTCTGACTGTCTGTGTCTGTCTGTCTCTGTGTGTGTGTGTGTGTGTGTGTGTGTGTGTGTGTGTGTGTGTGTGTGTGTGTGTGTGCGCGTGCGCACGCGTGTGTGTCTGTCTGCTTGTGCACTGCCCTTTGGTTTGCTGGGAGGTTATATATACTTTTAGAGAGTCTGCTACTCTTTTTTTTTTTTTTGAGACAGGGTTTATCTGTGTAGTCCTGGCTGTCCTGGAACTCACTCTGTAGACCAGGCTAGCCTCGAACTCAGAAATCCACCTGCCTCTGCCTCGCAAGTGCTGGGATTAAAGGCGTGCGCCACCACTGCCCAGCGAGTCTGCTACTCTTACCTGGAGGATTATCAACCCACACATTTCCATAGTCGTTCTTCTCAGAACTAACATGGATGAATTGCCTCAGTGAGGTCTGTCCTTGTAGAAATGCCTCCCCATCCTGTTCTCTTAAGTTCTGTTGCTATGAGGCGAGGATGGCTTTATTTAGGTCACCTCTCTGCAAGACTTTTCTGTGGTCAGCATTTAGATGCCCTTGGATTTTGACACCCTCAGTCTGAGGTTTAAATAGTTTTTAATTATATTGCTGGAAGGTTGCAGGCTTCTCTGAGGCCATTGCGGCAGAAAGATGCATATCTCTGTGAACTTGAGAGTAGAGAAGAAAGGGACAGGTTTGGTCTTCAGTTGTCTGAATTAAAAGTTAGTTCAACTAGTAAGCCTCTAAACAGCTCCACATGTACATAAGACAGTCATGGATCCGTTCTAAACTTTGGGACTGTGGATGGAAATGCTTCTTGTTCCCAACTCTACGGTTAATTTTTGTTGTCAAACCACGTGGATCAAATTTTGCATTTAACTTTGCTGAAGGCCAAATGCTAATCATTGAATAGTTTTTTGTTTTTTGTTTTGTTTTTTTAATTCTCAATAAAAGTCAGCTTTTTGGAAACGAACTTTCACAGATGTCCTATGATTCTTAATGCCAACTCCCTTTTTATCCCTTACAGGATGACAGATCAAAGATAGCCAAGCCTTCGGTAAGTTTCTCCACATATCTCAAAGGAGTGGTGGATAGAGGTAACTATGTATCTTCATTGTATTTAGTACATGTCAAAATGAGGCAAAGATCACAGATCTTTCTAGGTAAGGTAATTATGTAATTTACTGGTTTTGCAAACCTTAGCTTGGGAGTTTTTTGTTTGTTGATGTTTTTTTACCAGTCCCTGCTTTTGAGGAGAGCTTGTGTGTTACTTTGTACAACAGTTACTTTGTAACTGATGGTATGGCCTATGCCTCTTCCTTCTCTGCATCCCTGTGTCTTCGTAGGCGTTCAGAAAAGGCTAGTTTTACATTGGCATGCCATTCTTCAGATGAGCTGACCTTCTCTCCCACGTTTGCTCATTAAATATGGAGTAATTTATGAGAACAGCCATCTGAAGTTCCTGAAAAGCAGGAAAAGTTAATTCTGGAAGTAAGAAAGGGTCAGTTAAGGTTTTACTTCAAAAATGGCAGCAAGAAAACTCAGCTTTTCCATTTCTCTCTGTGCTTCTTCTCAGTATAGAGGGCGCACACAGCAGGCGAGCCTCTCTGAGCTTGCAGTGACTGCTGGACAGTCCACTGCACGGCCTCTGCTGTTTTCAGTGCGAGGCATACAGTGATCCTACAGTGTGAGTGCAAATGCGGTGATTACTCCAACTCTCACCCAGTGCAAGAAAAGGCCTTTGTGTGCTTTCCCGTGCACAGCAATTACACTTCGATCTTCCCCTGTTCAGAACAAAGGGTACACTTAACACTAGTGATAGTAGTTCGTCACAAAGATTAAAAAATAATGGTGTCTAGAATTTGAATGCTGTCTGTGTCCATTGCTCAGAACATGACTTTTACATGTTCTCTGTGGCTGCTTTATGGCCAGCTGAAATTGCGGAGCACCTATTTATTGTCCCCCCTCGAAGTCTGTCAGAGGAAAAGTCTGTTTCTGTCCTGTTTAGTATGTAACGGTTCGGTTGTAAGTCACCTGCAGGAAAACAAGGCTTTGGGGAGGTTTGTTTTGTGAGGTCTGGTCTGCTGCCGGCTAACCACATCTCTAACTGTTGTGCACATGCAGGTGTGCAGTAGTAAGCATGTCTCATGCCCCAGACCACTGGAGACCACCCTCAACCATTTGTTCTCAGATGCCTTCACTGTGCAGCCGGGCATCTCTGTTGGTGGAGTGCTTTGCCTAGCGTATGCAAGGCCTGGGTTTAGTCTCCAACAACTGTCTGTCATTCTGCTCGCCCCTAATCCCGAGTGCTTGGGAAGTGATTACAGGAGGACCAGAAGTTGTCCCTGACTCTATAGTGAGTACCAGGCTAGCCTGGGACATATGAGCACCTGTCCCAAAGAGTAGTGTCAAGGGGAGGAACCTGTGTGTCCTCACTGTGTTTGCTATTCTCTATTTTGTTATTAGTTTTCTGTTTGAACTTGCAATGCCTTTGAAGTTTGGAGTGGCTGGTGGACTGAGAACACTTATTAGCATCAGCATTGATGAAAGTCCTCCTGCCTGTGTTTGCTCTCAGTAACACGTCATTTCATCATGTGTAATGTACTGGGCGTGGAGCCTCTCCCTGGAACTGCATCTACTCAGTGTTTAAAGCAGATACTTTTACTGTCAAGATTTTACAAAGGGACAACTTTGTGGTGTCTTATTGTTCCACGGCAAATAAACAGAGCCCCCTTTGTTCCTGACCGTGACTTTGCTTAAATAGGAGCACAGCTGGAAAAAAGCAGGGTGACCCTTGCTAGTTATTTGAGAGGCTGGAAGCAAGTGACACAGAAAGAAGTGTGTTGCAGCTTTTCTGGGTGCTTTGTTATTTCTGCCAAACAACACTGGATCCTTAAGAATTTCTCAGGGTCACGTGTGATCACCTGTAGCCAAAGAATGTGTTCTATGGTCTGATGTTTTTCAATAAACATCATGCTTGGGACTGGAGCTAGAGCTCAGCTGTTGAGCACTTCACAAGTATGTATTAGTCCTCCATGTTGAGAAAGAGTGTTACTTAGGATGTCTAATTAATTTTGAAAAGAAGATGTACCAGAGAGTATTAGCCTGCCCCAAAGAAGCTAGTTTGCCAAGTTAAAGTATTTATAGACACAGAAATTACATGTCTTTAAGTGTACCTAAAGCAACCACATTTGTTCATATAGAAGGTATAAGCTGTATTGGTGCCCTTGTGTGTTATTAACTTTCAAAGCACCATGATCTATAAGGTTGTTTTTGTCTGAGATCCCCCAGACCTCGAGGCCCTGAAGCTCTGGTGAGCTGCTGCATGAGAGTCACATGCCCAGCCTCTGGCTTGTCAGTTGTAGTCTCTTAGGTTCCAGGAGACACTGGACTTTCAGGAAGGCTCCACCGTCAGTACTTCCAATAAAGGAGGGAGCTAGGTTAGATGAACTTAAATTGAGATAACTGATTTGCAAAGGCTTTGGGGACTTGATATATATGGAGCTAATCGTGATGCGTACTGGCTCACATAACGTTTGCAGGTCGTTATGCATGCCGTACACAGTTGTTAGCCTTTTTGCTGTAAGTTTGAAGCCTCCCAGGTTTCACGGTAAGCAGGTGGCAGAGCTCATTGCTGATCCGTTTGAAAAGTTCTTTCCCCTGACAGCTGAGCCCTGCAGAGAAATGGCTGCTACCGAAATGGCGCTTCTTCATCTCAGTGCTAAGTGGTGATTACAATTTGAGCCCTCAAGCTTTCTGGGCTTTAAGACTATGAAGAAAATAGACAATCGAAAGTTATATGGGTTTTTGTTTTTGTTTTTGTTTTTTTTAAGTTCTATTTTTTGGAGGGTCATTATTGCCAGTGATGGTGGTTGTGGTGGCATGCTAGCAGCATTTTATTTACGTGACATTTAACATTGTTTAATGTTTATTTATTTTGCGTGTGTGTGCACACGCTTGTGTGCCACAGCACACATACAGAGGTCAGAGAATAACTTTCAGGAGAACTGGTTCTCCTTTCACCATGAAGGTCCTAAGGGTCGGTAATGTCCAGGCTGTCAGTCTCTGAAACGAATACCTTTGCCTGCTGAGCCATCTTGCCTACCCTTGTAACAGCATTTTGAATGGCATGTTTGAGCCTCAGCAATATTTTAACCTGACATTGGTGCTTTTACATTAGCAATGCAGACACCAAGGCAGGGGCGTCAAGGAAAGGCCACCTGAGGTTGCACAGGGTCTCCTGAAATGCTTGTGCCCCTGCGTGTATCATGAGCTGGTGGCCTTTCCTGTCTGCTTCCTCACACTAACTTTCCTTGCATGCCATAGTGTCTTCAGTGAGCTCCTTGGTGTCTTACATGATTGTGTTCTTCTCATAACTTACTACCATTGTTTGCATATTTAATTGTCAGAGTTTGTCATAATCGGTGTTAATCATACTCATGAAAAATAATCTCGTTGTGGTTCTATCCTTACTAGGATTTAAAATTGCTTAAAATAGTAACAGATGTGAAGTTTTCTTTTTAAATGACTTGTTTTTCTTCCCCCACTGTGTCAGGAATCTTAAAGGTGTGTCCAGGTTGGTGTGTGCTGCTCTGCTGCTCTGCTCATGCGTCCCTAAAATGGGTTTGCCTAACATGCCTTGCAGGGGCACTGCTGTGCCTTGCTGCAAACAGCTGCTTGCTTTACTGATGTTTTTCGTCTGCACAATGCTATCAACATGATTTTCTGATGGGCCTAGCTTGTCTGTAGCTTCTTTTGTTGAAGCCCTAACAGTTGTGCTGGTGTGGAATATTACAAGAGTGTTTTCTAACATCTGTTAAAGCCTAACTGTGTGTACTTCTGTGGGCTGCAGTTTGGAATGGTTTGGGAGTATATGCATTTCTTTGTGGTCTTCATGAGAAGGGCTGTGCTCAGAAACTGCTGGGAGGTGAACACAGAGCTTTATTTGTTGGTTAGGCAGAGTGGTTTCTGAGTTAATAGTGTCTTCCAGGTGCCATCTGGTGAGTTAAAGAAACCTCAGAAAAGGTGATCTAGCATGTGACACAACAGTTCTTATTGTTTTGTCTTGGTTAACACACTATTAATGTAATTTAGGTGCACTTTTATGCCCTATCAGTTTTGAATGAAATAAATGACATTTATTTCATATTCTATTCTTTGAAGAATTTCCCTTCCAAAAGACAGTGATGTAGCTTTTTCATGTTCACGAGTTTTTATGCTGAAGTTTCAGTTTTTTATGTTGAGATCCTTAAATATTAAAAGTGTGGATTGTTGTGTGTATTCTCTTAATTAGCATTTTGAAAGTATGAAGTTTATGTTCTTAAGTAATTTAAATATAGTTCTTAAAAATATTTTCTTGAAAAATGGTAAATTAGGCTTTTTAGTAAGAGGAACTTGGGCACAATTTTGCCTTTTAACAACTTTTAAAAGATAGAGTTGAGTAAAATATGGTGGTTTTTATCTTAGAACAGGGTTTCAGTCAGGGGGATAAATGCTCAGGCTGAACCTAACATCACGTTTCTTTTGTGTTCCAGGATACCCTTATCACTACTGTCGAGTCTAATTCCAGGTATGCAGTGCTGTCTGTTTTGTTTCTTTGTTTCTTTGGTTGTTTTGTTTTGAGACAAGGTCTCTTGGAGGGCTCAGGAGCCAGAGTTGCCTGGCACCTCCCCATCTGACCCCATGCTTGGATTCCCACTATGCTCACAGCTTCCAGTCTGGGCATGCACTCGCTCCCAGAACTTCGGGGTGTTCCTTCCTAAACTGTCAGCTGGAGCTGCCCACACTTTCCACAGTGGTCCGAGATACCATCACCCTCTGGACATATCTATACCAAGGACCATGGAGAACAAGTGGGGTTCCTTGTCCCCATGGCAGCCATTCCCTTGGGGGATCAGGGCTGTGGTTGTTTTTTTGTTTTTTGTTTTTTGGGTTTTTTTGTTTGTTTGTTTGTTTTTTGAGACAAGGTTTCTCTGTGTAGCCCTGACTGTCCTAGAACTCACTCTGTAGACCAGGCTGGCCTTGAACTCAGAAATCCACCTGCCTCTGCCTCCCAAGTGCTGGGATTAAAGGCATGCGCCACCACTGCCCGGCTGCTGTGGTTGTTTTTGCAAGCGAAAGTTCAGTTTCATTCTTCCTTGACACGTGAGTACCTTTTAAGACTGATCTTTATGTTTCTGTAAGCATGGCTCAGTTTTCAGTTGTTGTTACTCAAGCTGAGCCCACTAATCCAAGTCCAGGGTGACTCTCTTGTTACAGGGGCCAGATTTCCTCTCCATATTCCAGCCCAAGCTCATTTTTTTGGCAGTTCTGCTGTGTTGACTTATATAATAATGGTCTTTTTGTTGTTGTTTTCATTTTTAGACTCAAACCCAAAGGTACATACCTATATTTCTTTATATCAAATTGAACCACCCCCCTCTTGGTGTGCCTGCCTGCTGGGAATATTCTAGAATACATACCACCTTCTTTTCATTGGCAGGCTCCCTCTTTCTAAAGTGAAACTGAAAAGCCCCACTACACCCCCACTCATTTGGAGATTATACTTTTAATTCCTTCAGACTTTACATCTTTTAACTGAAGTTGCTCTTTGAGTGCATTGGTTCATGAAGATTATTTGAGATTATGAGGGAAGATGGATGTATCTATTTTTGGGTGCTAAGTGTAGGTATTATATTTTGTCCCCTAAAAAGTTGAAATTTAGAAATTGAAATCAAATTTATGACTCCATTAAAGCTCTTCCAAGCCACATCCTTTATTTTACCCATTTTCTCCAATGTATCACCTATTGGAAGCTTATACACGCTGGACGATGTATAAGTTAGACCTGCCTTTGAGTTTGGGAGTAGACAATAGATGCCAAGATTGGGTTCTCAGAGGAGGATCTGAGAATGAGAAAGCTGGGTGCGGCTCAGTACTCGGGCTTCAGGTTGCCTCCTGTGGTGCAGGGATGAGGGGTGGGGCTCTTGGCTGCAGAGCTTGCTGACAGCATACTCAAAAGAAGAACGTTGATCTGACTCTCATCTTAG
Source organism: Uromys caudimaculatus (assembly GCA_028551405.1). Classification (NCBI taxonomy): domain Eukaryota; kingdom Metazoa; phylum Chordata; class Mammalia; order Rodentia; family Muridae; genus Uromys; species Uromys caudimaculatus. Next base: position 67,149,010 of record CM052715.1, read on the forward strand.
TGACATCAAAATGCTTGTTTAGTTCTGGTGGGAGAACGAAAGGTGTCAGGACCATTCCCCTTTGTGGGCTTATGATAGGGAACCCAGAGTTTAATTTCAGGCAGTGTTTGTTGAGGGAGCTGTTAACAGCTCTCTGTATAAATGCCATGGAAGGAGATGGAAGCAGAGTAAGGGTGTTAGTTTTCTTGTGACAACGGGGAAAGCAAGCAGCGAGGCCAGCACTCTAGGGCATGCATTGTGCACAAGAAAACATGAGCAAAGCTGAGCTGTCCTTTTAGCCAAAGTGGTTCTAGAGGTAAGGAGAATATTCTGTGTTAGTTTTCCATCAGAGGGGTAGGGGGTGAGGTCTCTGCATCGAGGGTCGCTCAAGCATCTTTTTGCTTATGTGTCTTTCTAGTTGGTGGACCAACTGGGTGATCCCAGCCATCTCAGCCCTGGCCGTAGCTCTGATGTATCGCTTATACATGGCAGAAGATTAACTTGTCTCTCCGAAGCCAAGGAAGGAAAAGGCTGCCCCAGAGAGGGGAGAAAGAAAAGAAGCCAGTGTCAATCACTTCCACTGACAGAAGCCTTCCCCCTGAGAATGTAATTGTAATATATCTGTCTCCCTTTCCTCCTGTGCTAGTAGAACAAACAAGGGACTCTTTGAACTCTTAAACTTTTCAAATGTGCCTTTTTACTCAACTTCATTTTGATGTTTCTTCACTACATAATTTACTTATTGTAAACACGATCTTTTTAAAATATACCTGGCTTGTAAAGTATACCATGTGTGCCTGTTTGTTTGGTATATTGTATTTAGTGCTTAGTGTTTTGGATTATTTAACAGAATTGCTTAATGTGCTAATTATTCAGACCCAGTTGTTTGTGTCTTGAAGTAAAGCAGCAGCCGTGGTGCTGACTTGTTCTTGTCTTAATTGCTCAATAGTAATTGCAGTCAGCCTGCACATGCCTATTGCATGTTTCTGTAGTGCATTCCTTTCTCTGACAAGGTAACTAAATGAAGCAAAGGAAGGAGGAGGAGAACGTAAGTCTCCACACCACCAGGAGGACCTAAGGGCTAGCATGCAGGTCTGTGGTAGCATTTTTGGATCAGGAAGCAGAAAGCTAAGGACAGAAACAGAAGTGTGTTACTGTCTTGAATAATCCACTCCTGCTAGCTAGGCCATAGAGGCAAAGGTTCCACAATCTCCTGAGACATTGCCACCAGGCAGGACCCAAGTGTTCAAGCACATAAGCTTGTGGGGACCTTTCACCTCCAAACTGTAAATTACCAGTGTTGTTTTTCAAGATTAAGAGTCAGAAATTACATCTCAAGGATTGATAATTTTGTACTTGAAATGTATGTGAACGTGGCCTACATGGTCTATAAAAGAGACACCGCATGTTCTGTATATGTGAAACTGGAACACAAACCTGCTCATGCACTGAAAAAGACTCTTGTAGCTGTTTGTTCTCTGCTGAAACGTCCGTCATTCCCCAGAGAATCGCAGTTTCACAACTTTGAAGTTCTCCAGATCTCCATCCAGAGACAAAAGCAGTTGAAGTGCTCTTCTTAGGAAATACCCATTAAGTGAGTCATCAAAGCATAGATCTGGAGATATTTATTTTGTACTTGCTTCTTGGAGAACCTTAGCTGCTGAGTGAGGCAGGAGAAGTTTGGGGTGGCTCTGCGCATTCCGCACTGAACCCTCATGAGGGTCCCGTTGATGTCTTCTGCCTGTGTATTGTTAATATCCACGACTTCTCATTTTAGATGTAGAAACCCAAGGGTGCAATTTGCTTGATGGGAAATGAATCTGTAGTGATCTGTGTTTGGGTAAGCAGCAGTGACATTCTTAAGAAATAAGCACATCAGAAAGGAATGTTCCTGTTCCTACAAAGCATGGGTTGTTTTTAAAAACACTTTTCAGTTATTTTTATTGTATGTGTGGGAGTGCTTTGCTTGCATGTATGTGGTGCCTAGAACCCACAGGGCCAGACTGTTGGAACTCCTTGCATGAGCTGTGAGCTGTCACGTGGGTGCTGGGACCTGAATCCATGTCTTCTGCAAGATCAGTGCTCCCTGCTGCTGAGTCATCTTTCTCACACCACTGAGTATGAATGGTTTTACAGTCAGCGACGTGCATCCCCCTTTTCCATCATTCCACACTGCTGTGGGTCAGTGCAAGCCCTATGCATGCTGAGTATATGCTGTGTCACTGAGCCATCTCCCCAGCCACTTGTCTTCGTTGCTGAGATCTTGTGCAGCAGGGAGGGTCAGGGTCGGATGATGGCATGTTCACCTTCTCCATATTATGAACCATTCAGGTTTCCTCCTCTTGACATTGTTCCCTATGTGGTATTTAGAAGGCCCTTGACAGAAGAATAAGTAGCTATGAACTGGAGTTGACAAGTGTGTGTGCACTTTAAAATAAGGTATGTATGTTCCTCAAGAGTGTAGTACTTTGCTAGAAAGCGTCAGATTTTTGTGTGTTATGAAACATTTCTCATAGATTATCTATGAAGTGAATTGACATGGATATATCGTATCCTAGATGGTAGCAGGATTAATTTATAAATCAGTTTTATCATCTGCTTATTTGGGATGGCAGGTATACTGGCTGGTTTTGTGTCAACTTGACACAAGCTGGAGTTATCACAGAGAAAGGAGTTTCAGTTGAGGAAATGCCTCCATGAGATCCAGCTGTAAGACATTTTCTCAATTAGTGATCAAGGGGGGGAGGGCCCCTTGTGGGTAGTAGCATCTATGGGCTGGTAGTCTTGGGCTCTATAAGAAAGCCAGCTGAGCAATCCAGGAGAAGCAAGCAAGCCAGTAAGTTACATCCCTCCATGGCCTCTGTATCAGCTCCTCCTCCTTGACCTGCTTGAGTTCCAGTCCTGACTTCCTTTAGTGATGAACAGCAGCATGGAAGTGTAAGCTCAATAAACCCTTTCCTCCCCAACTTGATTTTTGGTCATGATGTTTGTGCAGGAATAGAAACCCTGACTAAGACAAAAGGCATATATACATTAGTGTGGAGACCAATGGCCAAAAGCTACCTTGTTTTTTCTTTTGTGACAGAATCCCTCACTTGGTTTGCAAATTAAGCTAGGCTGGCTAGCCAGCCTATCTGCTTGTCTCTGACTCCCTCGATCTTGAGAATAAGTATACATCACCATGTCCAGTTTATACATGGGGGTGGGGATCGAACTCACGCCCTCATATCTGGGCAGCAAGCACTATTTTCCACTAGGCTGACTCTAGCTACAACTGATGCTTGCTCTTGAGGGATGTACCATAAAGTTGAGCTAAACTGTCAGTGTTTCTTTAAGAACAATGTTGTACCAAGGAAGAATTGGTTTGTATTATATTTTGAGTATTTAGAGTTTGTACAGCCAAAATCTCAAGTTAAAAAAAAAAGAAAGAAAGAAAGAAAGAAAGAAAGAAAGAAAGAAAGAAAGAAAGAAAGAAAGAAAGAAAGAAAGAAATTTTGTGTTTGTGTGCGTGCTGCATGCACACACGTCCTTGGTTATGCGTGCCCATGGAGAGGATGTAAGGTGTCTTCTCTAGCATTCTGCCTATTGCCTTGAGATAGGGTCTCTCACAGAAGCAGAGGCTCAAAGTTTTACTTAGCCTGGCTGGCCAGTAAGCTCTTTGGATTCACTGGTCTGTCTCCATCTTCCAAAGCTGGCGTTATAGGCACAGGCAACTGTGGGTTTGAACTCAGGTCCTCTGCTTGTAGAGAAAGCACACTTACTACTGAGCTACCTCCCCAGTTCCCCATTCCTCCCATGTTAATTTATAATGTTTTATCTACTGCTTCCCATTAGGAGGGTTTAAGGCTTCCCATGGCTCTTTATTACTGTGTCACAGTAGAGAATGGGCAGAATTACATGGTATGTGCAACGGTCTCCCTGTTCCCAGGAGGAACCCGGTCCCTCAGCCAAGTACAGCACATGTCCCAATACTCTGCCTCAGTGGCTTCTTGTGAATACTACGTGGAGCAGATCGGTCTCCTTGCCATTGGGTGTCTAGACAAGGTACCCCTTTTGAGGGGTGTTTGGAACCATTTCCAAATTCTGAGCTTTTCTGTGGAACTGTGCTAATAATGTCTTAGTGCTGTCGTAGGGCAAAGTGACTCAAACTGTGTTTTAAACCAGCACAGATTAGTAATTCTAATAGCTCTAGAAGCCAGACTCGTGACTGAAGGTTCCAACCTGGTTCCTTTAAGATGGGCACTTTTCCAGTGTTCCTTCCAGCTTCCTGCGATAACCTTACAAGCCCTCAACTGAGAGATGTATCATTTTAATTTCTGCCTCATTTACTAATCAGTGAAATTTAGGGTCATCCTATGCTACCATGACCCAACCTTAGCGTTTATATCTTCATATCTCTGCATTCACACGCAGTCAAAGGACTTCCTGTCTTCCAGGGACACACTGTAATACAATTTTCTCTCTGTTTCCTCTCCTCTCCTCTTCTTTCTCATAAGAGGAGTCCCAGAGCCTCTCCAGTGTGGCCAAGTGTTCTGTCACTGAGTTATGATCCTGGGCCTGATAGTTTACCTTCTGACTTAAATAAAGAATCACTGTTAAAGGGCGGTTTGGTGGGCAGCAAATCTTCCTGTCCAGGAAGGTCTGTCTGTGTTGGCATACATGTCTGTGTGAGCCCTGCACCTAAGTACACTGGAGTCTCTTGAACCAGATTGACCTAAACATAAGTCTACTCAAGGATGGAGTTATTGTGAACACCATCAACCCACATGAACTGCTGGGATGGCTATGTGCATTTGTGACCCCAGCACTGTGTGGGTGTTGGAACCAGGATCACTGGGCTCCTTCAGGTGCAAGAAGGGGCAATATCTCAAGGCAATGAAGTGAAGAGTGAGTCATACGTCCTCCGTCCTCCAACCTCCACAGTGTGCATGGACGCGCACACCTACACACATATGTGCACACGGCACACATGAATATATGCAGGTTAATAGAACAGAAACCATTAAAGTGACATTGCCATTTTTAGGTTCAACTTGTTTTAATGTCCTTGGAGCCACAGAGAATTCTGAAGTAGATGAACAATTAATTAGAAGCTTGAGTAGCCCTTGTGTTTCCTAATCGTGTGACCATTTCCCTGTGTAATGCCTGCTCTACTTCTGAAAGCTCTCTTGTTTTCTGATCTCAATACCTTGTTGCTAGCTTGATTTCGTTTCTGTGATTGTACCCGTCATGCTTTGCAACCCAATCACAGTTTAGGAATAGTCCGTGAGAACAGCCAGATCTGAAACTTTAGTGCTGTGATGGATGCTAGTAGCATTCTCTTCACAGCCACAGTCTTCCTTTACCAATTCGAAGACTCAAGAGAAGATCCATAAAATTCTTGGAAGAAACAACTATAAACCTGAGTGATTTGGGGCCAGACAATGGTGCTTTCTTAGATAAAAACAGCAAAAGCACAAATAACAAAATAAATATATACACTGAAATTAATGAAAACGACCTGTGTTTCGAAGGATACTGAGTAAGTGGAAAGAAGTACACGGGAGAGATGGCAACACTTGGAGATTTTGCATCGTATGAGAGGGACTCACATTTATAATTTATTAGGAAAAAAAAACACAACTCAAAAAACACAGAGACAACTGGTACAGAGAAAAAGTGATCATGGGACATGTGTATCATTCCCCTGCCTCAAGGCTCAGGGAACACTGCAGAAAGGATGTGTGGGAAGACTGTAAGAGCTCAAGGTTGGGGAGGCTCTCTGGACACAACAGGACCGTGGCAGTCATCAATGCTGTTGTGGTTGCCTGCACAAAACCTACACAAGATCAAGTCAGTCAACACTCCAGCATGCATGCATGAAGGAGGGGCTCACTAGGCCTCACCTCTAGCTGAGGAGCTATTGACCGATGATGGCTCTTGGGGCAAGAGAGTCAGTTTTTATCAGGGGTGTGGCCTCTGGTAGGTTGCTCAAGCTCCAGTGAGTGGTTTCACGCCCATGCACCTATGACCAGCACTGATTGGCTTCAGTGAGTTATAAAGAAGGGGAACAAGAAATTGGAAGGAGAATGGGGAAGGGGGGATCTGAGAAGAGTTGGCTAGGGAAGGAGGGGCAGATGTTAAACAAATTGGACACACGTGTGAAATTACCAAATCATGAAGAAATTAAAAAAAAAAAAATTTCAAGATAGACAAAATGTGAGTATAGACTCCTGTGAAATCGTACTTCTAGAAGCCTCTTTAGCAGGCTCAACATCAGTAGTTGTAAGGGAACGCCATAATAAATTTAGAAACAAGTTTTAACAGAGGATGTGGAGAAATTGTGCCTTTCTGGGGGGGATGTAAACGTGATCGGCCGTGGCCTCTGTGGGCATGGCAAGTCCTTCAGGGATTAAATGTAGAACTGCATATCAGGGGTCCCTTTGCTGGGTGTGTGCCCTGGGGTAGACACAGGCATTCGCATAACACCTTATATGTGGATTTCCATTCATACATCCAAAAAGTGGAGACAAGTAGAATACTCATGACTGGACAAGCAGGACACATTATGGCCAAGTGGACCATCCGATGGCTTAGTAGGTAGAGGTGCTTACCTCCATTAAAACCTGGTCTCCTAGGTTAGCTCATTAGGTCATGGTAGAAGTGACTCCCACAAGTTCCTCCGACTTCAACCTGAGCTGTACTATTAACACCACACACACACACACACACACACACACACACACACACACACACACAGAGATAATTAAGATACAATCTAATAGTATGGTCAGTGCATGCTATATAACATGTCTCAAAATTTGAAAGAATACTAAGTAGTAGATGCCAAAGGCTACATTTTGTGTGATTCCAGTATTCAGAGCAGGCAAATCTGTAGACACCATGGTTTTCTAGGTCTTCAAAGGTTAGCTGGGAAATAAAGACAGCGGCTGGAGATGGGAACAGAGTTTCTGGGAGAATAATGAAAGTGTTCTGACTTCAGTTATGGTGATGGCTGTGTGGTTCTAAGTAGTCTGGAAGCCATTGATGTGTTCTGCATGAATTCTATCCCAGCATAGCTCAACTTAGTCATCTGGGCCCTAGAACCATACTCTCCGCTGTTCTTACCTTCAGGGTCCCAGTCCCTTTCACTCCAGAGCGAAAGTCCTGTTCTACATGACCCTCCCTCCCCTGTATGCCTACTGCTGTCACCACCATTGGAAGCAGTCTCCTTTATGGCTGTATTCGAAGCTGAAGAAGGGACTTTGCCCTCTTTAATTATGTTTGAGCTAAATTGATGCCTTCCGCAATTGAATGTAAACTATTTGTAGCGTTTGCAGTTACTCCATCTGATGTCCATCTCTCTGCCTGCCCCCATGCCACAGCCTTCTTCCAGGCCCACAGTTTTTTCTCTCTGACTTATTACTGCAAGCACTGCTAACTAATCTGCCCTGATCTGCTCAGGCCATTGTCTCTGTTTGCATTGTGTTCCTGAGAGCTTAGTTCAATTCTTGAGATATAGGTGATGTTTGTTAACTGAATTTCCAAGCTATTAGATGATTGATGTCTAACTGGTGTTTCATCTTTAATCTGCATTTTTCATCTTGTGTTGCCATTGTCTTCAAATTACCCTTGGTTGACACTGTCTGGATATGCTGCAAGCCTTGGTGCAGGCACCAAGTTCAGGGCCATGCTGAACTCTCCAACTGTTTAGGACTGGGTATTCAGAGAGTTACAGACAGATGATCAGTTCTAGATTTTGATTGTTGGAGTGTAGATGTGTTTAGTTGCAGTGGTTGTACAGACTTGCAAGAGAAGCAAATGCTAATACACATAGATCTCCAGATCTTGTTGGTTTGTGAAATACTATAGAGATGGAGGTAGTGTTTATCTTGAAGTCCTTCCAAGAACTCCAGGGAGAGGGCTGGTAGAAGCTTATCAGAGACAAACACAGAGGGTGGGTCCTGCCCCATGCTCTTACAGCCAAGGAAGCTCTGACCTGAGCTCTACAACTTCTGTTATCTTTGCTCAGCCACAGTATCTCAAGGACAGCAACCTTACGAGGTCTTAGGGACTGAGTGTCTCAGGGCCAAGGAAATTCACATTTCAAGAACTGTGCCCACTCCCGACTCTGCTCTGTTTGTCCCAAACCTGCAAGTAGCACTCTTATCCTGGAAAATGGTGACTATATCAGCATCCAAAACGTCCTGCTGAGGTCTGGCAGTAGGAAAGACACAGTCTTGTTTATTTGGAAGCACATGCCAACACTGAGTACCTGGCTGGTCCCAGGAGATTGAATAACAGCAGCTGATGTTTTGAGTTGAAGTTTTCATGAACCATCTTTCCTTAGGGACAGCATATGTGACAATGGCTTAGAGAAGAAAGACTGACTCCTGTTGTTGCATGTCCAGTAGTGACCTGATTTTCTCAGAGAAGTTGGCTTTCATGTTCTAAGCTAAGAGACTCTAATCTATGACATAGTAGAGATGAACAAGGCACTCCTCTCTGTGTATTGAAGGTCACGGCAAATCTGGTAGGAATAAGGAACTTTCCACTTCATTTTTTTGCTGTTGCTTATTTTTGAGATTCTAATTTAATTATAATATTCTCTCTCTTCTCTTCCCTCCCTCCTAATATGCCCATATACCCCTCCTCACTTGCCTTCAAACTCGTATGGTCTCTTTTACCATCAGTTGTTATTGCGTGCACACATGTGTTTACACACACACACACACACACACACACACACACACACACACATTTCTAAATACAACCTATTGAGTACATCCTAATTGTATGCATGTTTTCAGGGCTGACTGGTGCTGGACAACTGATTGGTGTGCTCTTCCCTGGGGAAGACTCCCGCTCACAGCTCTCTTTGGTTGTCTGTAGCTCTTTGTGGAGGGTTGCAGTCTCGTGGACTTTCCCCTCATGGTTTGTCCTGTCCACTGGTGTCCTCCTCGATCAGCTCACATCAGGCAGTCATGTTGGTGAGACTTTTTGAGTCTAGCTTCCAATGTTGCTAGGAGACACGACTTCACAACAAACTCCCCAATCCTCATTTCTATACAGGTCCATTTCCTCCATATCCTTTCTTTTCCATTACCTCTAGAGGGTGGTGGACTAAAAGAGAGGTTAAAGCATTTAAAAACCATCATTAAAAATGGGCTTTAAAAAATTAAAATTATACCCTAGTAGCTTTCTGGCTGTTGAATGAGGCTTTAACTAATGGCACATGAAATCTAGAGCAGTAGGTATGTCGGTCACGATAGTTGGGCCAGAGTTAGACATCCCAGGCATCCTTTTAAATATTGTGTGTGTGTGTGTGTGTGTGTGTGTCTGTCTGTCTGTGTAAAACAGTAAATTGTTCTAAAATCCTTTGAGCCAATCCCTAAAGGTCAGGAGTCACTATTTATAAATGCCTTTGTCCATTCAAGGGAAGAATATTTTGAAACAGCTGTGGTATCTTTGGTGGCTGAGTTTCTTCAATTAACAGAAAGTTCTGACTTGCCCTAGATCAAGCCAGTCAAATTTCCAGCATGGATCCAGCAGGGGAGAGACGAAGCCCCACCCCTGGCTGAGGAGCTATTGGTAGGTAGTTGATGACTTCTAGGGGAGGGACAGTCAAATTTTCCTCAAGAATCCAGTCTCCAGCAGCAGGGTTCTCATGCTCTAGTACATAGTCCAAACCTGTGCACACAGAGGCAGCATAACTGGACTCAGTGGATTAAGAAAAGAGTGCATTACTGGATGGGGGAGGAGGGGTGTTGGTGAGCTGGCCCCAAGGGTGTGAGTGCTTCATATCTGCTGTGTGATGGCATCAGTAAGGGAGAGATCCCCTCCCTTCCCTTTTGCCCTTGCCACCTGGGCAGGTGGGAGGATTGGCCTTGAAGGTGTCAAGTGAGCAGGAAAGCTGTCTCTGCTCCTTCACCTGCTGCAGCACTCAGGAGAACAGGCCCAGGATGTGGGGGTTGCAGGCGAGCCAGTCCGAGAACATGAGCACAGGAATCAACAATCATGGCTTCTCACCTGAGGCAGCACCCAGGAGAAGAAAAAGGGCTGGGAGGTGGTTCCTAAAAGACCAGAAAATTAGGGACTGTAATTTCAAGAAGCTTGGTTGTGATCCTGAGGAAAGAGATAGACAGGTGGTGGCTTCTCATCACATCTAATTTTAAAGGTGGAAGATACACGCACATAGTACTTCAGATCTGGGCTGACTGACAGTCACGGGAAGAAGGGAACTTAGCACCCCCTCCCAGGACCTACTCCCCAGAGAGGAATTATATCTCTTCTGAAAGAACCTACAAGAGCTCCTGATACAGGAATGGGGGAGAGGTGGCAACAGAAATGCTAATATGACCCTGTTGTCTTCTATTCTTGAAACCACCCAGAGAGAGGGCATAGCACATGAGAAGGGAGAGGCTGTGACAAGTTCTGTAGAGAGCATGACAGAACTGACTGAACTATGAAGGATGCAGTACCATCAGGCTGAAGCCTGGGCACCAGCTCCCCCAGTGTCTACTGAGAAGCCAGAGGGAGGCTCTTCGGGACCAGTTGTTCTCCAGAGCTTCTGTCTTAGATAGGGATTTACTGCTCTGAACAGACACCATGACCAAGGCAACTCTTATAAGGACAACATTTAATTGGGGCTGGCTTACAGGTTCAGAGGTTCAGTCCATCGTCATCAAGGCGGGAACATGGCAGCATCCAGGCAGGCATGGTGCAGGAGGAGCTGAGAGTTCTACATCTTCATCTGCTAGCAGAATACTGACCTTCCAGGTATCTAGGATGAGGGTCTTAAAGCCCACACCCACAGTGCTACACCTATTCCAACAAGGCCACACCTAATAGTGCACTCCCTGGGTCAAGCATATACAAACCATCACAGGCTTCCTCCTTCAGCTGCCTCTTTCAGTGGCTCACCAAGTTAGGCTCACTCTTTCTACTCATCTTAGTGCTAGCAGTGTGCATGGATGTGTCTTTGCCAATGAGTAGCCACTCCCCTGTGGTAGCAGCAAAATTAACTTATACAAGACCTTCCACCCCATTCCCAGCTACATATAGCATATATGAGATATACCTCACTCTATGTGCCTTAGAATTAGCTTGAGGTAAAAGGGTATCCTATATCCTCACCAGAGTGGAACTAAATGGCTTCTTTCTGTAAGAACCCGTGAGATGGAAGAGGGGCTTGTCAAGGTTTAAGGAAAAGACGATCTGCCTCCCTCTTCTGTGGATGCTGGGAGAAAGGCTGCCTTTCTTTCCCTGGGTAAGAAAGTGTAACAATGCAGGTCTGGAGCTGTTGTGGATGTCGTAGCATCATAAAGCACATGGTCTTTCTGAGACGGAGCTCAGGGAGATTGAAGATGAAGCTGTCACCAGTGCCCCGGGAAACCTGAGTTCCTGGAGATACTAGCTATGCATCAGATACTGTCTGTCTTGAAGCCTGTCTGTGGTGTGGCGTTCCAATAGGTTTTCAGTATGATATGTTGCTGATACTTTGACAACCTTTGACCTGTGAGAATAGTAAGCTCTTTCAGTTCAATACAAGAGCATGAGCATTGAAACCTAGGTATGATTGCTTAAGACAGTTCAAAGTGGGTTTTATTCACTTGCAACTGAAAGATTTCTGTCCAGTAGAACCTAGACCTAGGACTCCCGCTCTGAGGAATGAGAGTATATCACACTCCTTAGGAGCTAACAATCGCACAGAACCCGTCTCTGATGCTGTTGCTGCTGCCACAAGGAGCAAGATGCACAGAAAGATCCAGAGATTTCCAACTGGGTGGCTGCCTCTGGATTGCATCGTGATAGCTCTGGGGGTACACCCTCAAGAATGAGCTGTAGCCTGAGCGGATTGAGATTCTGAGCAAAATCCAGCTCCCATCAGCAGAGGGGAGAGAGTTGGTGTTTAGAGCCCTGCTTCCTGTGGAAGAAGACAGTTGGCCTTACTGGCAGTGTTAGAATGAAGAATTCTTTATTTTTAGGCACCAGTAGGCCCAGAAACCAATACCTTTCCAAAGAGAATCAACCAAAGGGCCTCAGGTTGCAGACACTTCACCTTGCTCTTCATGTTCCTTCTGCCCCATGTATATGGGGTGTGTGTGTGTGTGTGGTGTATGTATGTGGTGTGTGTGTATGTTGTGTGTGTGGTGTGTGTGTGTGTATGTGGTATGTGTGTATGTATGTGGTGTGTGTGTTTGTATGTGCGTGTTTGTATGTGTGTGTGTGTGTGTGGTGTATGTATGTGGTGTGTGTGTATGTTGTGTGTGTGGTGTGTGTGTATGTGGTGTGTGTGTATGTATGTGGTATGTGTGTTTGTATGTGGTATGTGTGTTTGTATGTGGTATGTGTGTATGTTGTGTGTGTGATGTGTGTGTGTATGTGGTGTGTGTGTATGTATGTGGTGTGTGTGTTTGTATGTGTGTGTGTGTTTGTGTGTGGTGTGTATGTATGTGAGCCAGAGGTCAACTTTGGGTGTTGTTCCTCAGATGCTTGGAGTTTTGTTGTTTTGTTTTGCTTTTAAAAAATTCATTAATTTCTATTGCGTATGTATAGGTGTTTTGCCTATATGTACATCTGTGCACCATGTGTGTGCTTGGTGCCCGAGAAGGGCAGAAGAGGTTGTTGTATCCTCTGGAACTGGAGTCACAGACTGCTATAAGCATTATGGAAACCAAACCTAGGTCCGCTATAAAAGCAACCAGTGCTCTTAACCACGGATTTGCCTCTCCAGCCCTCACTGTGTTTTTTGAGATAGTCTCTTACTAAGACATTAGGGTTCACTAATTATGCTAGGCTGGCTGGTCAGCAAGGCCTAGGAATCCACTTGCATCTGCCTTCCCACAAGTGGATTTTCAAGTGCATGCCACTATGACTCGCTCTTTTATGTGGGTACTGGGATCAAATTTTGTGCATCATGCCTTCATAGCAAGCCTTTATAGCTTGACCTTGAGCTGTTTAAAATGAGTTGTTTATGGGGATGGCTAGGGATATTTAGGTGTGCTGGGTAGGACAATTGTCAGTTTTATGGACTGAAAGATGCCTTTCTAATTTACAACACAAGTGAGATAAACTCGATTTTTCCTGCTCGTGTGATGCAAATAGTTTTTCATTATATGCACTCCAGCCAAACTGGAAGTCATGGCTAAGAGCTCAACATACACATTTCATCAGGCTGAGATTCTTGTCTTCAGTGGGGAGAGAAAACATGTCAGAATTTACATAGAAATGACCATGTGATTTGTTTTTTATTCGCTGTGCTTACTGAGAGCTAGCTAGGTGTCATTTCAGGGCAATTGTGGGCAGCTGGGGTTACGCTCAAAGGGGCTTTACATCTGTGTCTTTGTCTCCTTAGCATGTCCTTCCAGAGGGGAGTGTCATGGCAGGGGACACACTCACTTTTCTGTTTGACTCTTCTCAGGGGAGCCGCTCCAGCCCCTCTTTTCTCGGTAATCAAAGAATACTTTCAGTGGGCTGCTGTGGTGGGATCCTTGCCAACTCTCAGAGCCCAAACTGGCCACATCAAAGGCCTCTCTTGCTTGTTAGTCTCTAAGAGGTGGTTCAGCAGAGTTCATTGATTTCTCCTTTCTAATCTTTGACCCTATAAAAAGTTCCTGTGCTCCTTACTAAGCCAAGTCGGATAAAGGACATTTTAATCCTTTAGTGAGCCCAATGTTAGGTAATCATTTTCATTGCAAGGGTTAAAGTTTACATAGTGATCACAACTGGCAAATGCCATGTGGTACTGAAGAGTCATGCTCTGATCACTTCTCAATATTTACCCCTCTGGTGAGGAAAGTCTAGTCCTGACAACTGACACAGAATTTGGTATTTAGAGGAGGAGGTTGTTCTCATGGTAGCTCTCTATTCCCCTTAAAAGAGGTTAAAAGCTGCCCAGCGCCTTGCATTAACCGGCACTGCCTAATCGGCTTGTGATTCTTGTGTGGGCATGAAAAAAAGTTTTGTGACACACCATGTGAGGCAGAGTCAAACCAAAGGATGTCATCATTCACAAGATTTATGTCATGATTTTTGCCACTGAAATATGACCCCCCGTGATATAAACCTTTCACTTGGTGCGAGCAAAAAAGAATGGACTCATTTCTTATTTATTAGTGGGTTTATTTAGAGTAGTGGTTCTCAACCTGTGGGTGGAGACCCCTCCGGATGGCCAAAGGTCCATTCACAGGTGTTTCATATCGGATATTGTGCATGTCAAATATTTACAGTAGTAAAATTAGGCTATAAAGTAGCATCGGAAATAATTTAATGGTTGGGAATCACCACAACATGAGTAACTGTATTTAAGGGTCGCAGTGTTAGGAAGGTTGAGGACCACTGATTTAGAGGGTACAGTGGTTGATAGCCCCATTGCAAATCATTTCTCACAATCATGAAAGTTAGAATAGCAACAGGGCCTACCACCTTAACAGCCCTGAATCACTAGTGGGATAAAGCACATGGTAATAAAATAGTTGATAAATAACCAAACTTGTTGTATATGCCAAATGAATTCAATTAGGTGCATAAGGGACTGATTAGAAGTCTGAGTCACATCACTGTCTATTTTCCTGAGGTCAAGGAAGTACTTTCAAGGTCAAAGAAGGAGCTGGTGTCTATTTATTGATTTGGGCACAGGATATTCACTATGGCCAACTAGTATTATTAGGCCAGAGTTAGCATTTATTATTTCTCACTGGCCGATTTCCTTATCTAGACATGCCCAAAGAAGAATCAGACTATGATAAGGTCTACAGGTAGAGGCTTTGAGGCACCCAAAACAATGCAGGCTATTTTTCTTGGATGTCCATGATAACCCACTGGTTATACCCTGATGCTAAAGATACCACTCACTTCATTTACAGGACATGGAGTTGAAAGAACAAATCTTTTGGGTTCAGACTCCATTTTAGAGAACCTGACCCAAAGTTGAACTCAAGTTAATTAACAGACTGGTATCTAGCACCGGTTTCCAGGCTACCCCCTACAAGACCTGTGTCTAGCACCAGGTTATTCTCCAACTTGTACCAGTTGATGTACTAGTGGCATTATAGTTATGGCGGTAACCAACCACTTTCTAATTGGACTGGCAGCCTTCTCCACAGGAAGAATTCCATGTCTGTCTGGTACTGTAAACCTGGCTAAAACCCCATGACTGTGAAGCCATAAGCCTTAGGGTGGAATCTACTGATTTTGTTTCAATAAATGTTCATGATGTCAAACTGCCTTCTGAATGTTTGTGTCTATAGTCATAGATCTATGCTGCATTTAACTTAAAAGAAAAACCAAACAAAAGGTGGGATTTACAGGCATAGTTTCCGATGGACAGGATTTTTCTGTTCTTTTAAATACAAATTGTAAGTACTGTAATTAAGACATCACTCTCATTATGGAATATATATTAAATACTGATATGTTGTTCTGATTTATTAGATAGATAGTGTTCACAATAAGTGCCTTCCCCCCCCCCCCAGCTTCAGTGGAAGCTGGTACCTCATTCAATTTCTGTTTTTAACTTCACATTGTGTTCTCATGGGAAGCGCATCTGCGTCCAAATTTTCCTTTTCAAAAATACTTTCATTATTTTGTGTATATGAGTGTTTTGCCTGCACATGTGTTTGTGGACTGGATGGTTGCCAGAAGGTCAGAAGACAGCATCAGTTCCCCTGGAACTGTAATTACAGATGGTTGTGAGCCACCATGTAGGTACTGGGGTTTGACCCCAGGTCCTCTAGAAGAGCAAGCAGTAGTCTTAACCACTAAGCTCTATCTCCAGCCCCCAAACTTTTCTTTTTAATAAACACACTGGTTATATTGAATTAGAGTCTGCCCACACCAGCATGACTTCATCTTAGCTAGTTATATCTGTCATGGTTGACCCTCTTTCCTAATCAGACCACACTCTTGAGTTATGGGGCCTGGGTAGAGAGCACGTAGGAGCTCTACATATGGTTTGTACAGATGTACCAAGCTCAGCCTACCAAAATGACTTAAAACTTGATGTCAGGCCAGGCAATTGCAGGAATGTCTTGCAGAGCCTGTTTTGTTTGTTTAGCTATTGTTTTTGTTTCTAATCTAATCATCTTTTAAAGCAGAAAGGCAGGGCTAAGGATGTAGTTGGCAGAGTATTTTCCTAGCATGCATGAAAGCCATGGGTTTGACTCCTAGTACCACATGGACTCAGTTTGCTGGGAGCACAAGCCTGTAATCCCAGCACCACAAAAGTAGAAGCAGAATGCTCAAAAATCCAGTCATCCCTAGCTCCATAGTTGACGGCATCCTGGAAGACCTGGTCGTCTGTCAAGAGGGAGGGAGGAAGAACAGGAGTAGGAGAAAGAGAAGAAGAAAAAGAAGAGGAGGAAGAGGAAGAGGGAAAGGAGGGGACAAGAAGGAGGAAGAGGAGCAGAAAGACACCACCAGAAAATTTTCCTGTTACAAAAAGAAAAACAATGAGTTTGTAACATATGCTGGGTGCAGACATGATTCTACCCTGGTGTGGGCTTTGTGGCTATGGTCCAAAGGGGCATGCCATGTGCTGCTGTTTACATGCAGGACCTAAACACGGTTGGGAGGACACAGTGGAACAGGGGTTTCTGGGGCTTTCTATCTCTGTCATCTCTACATGGGCTTTCACTGTCCTCACAGGAAGCAAGGGAGCAGAGGACAAACAGGTACAAAGGTCAAATCAGTGACTTGGGCTTCAGCTGGTAAGCAAGAACGAATACCACATTGTGTTGACGGGAAAGCTCTAGATTCCAGGACAAAATCTCACACTCTGCTGCAGACTCTTCATTGTGGTTTAGGTGGCTGTGTTTTCAGCTTGGCTGTTCCTTCCTGTCGAGAATGTTACATCTATGTTAGCAGGTCCTACGTAGATGACTCAGCTCCCTTTGGAATCAGGGTGTTCCTACAATGCCCTGTAGCCAGTGGGCAAAATCAAGTTGTCACTTGGTGACTTTCTTTGTGACAGATATATAAACAGGTAGGAGTGAGGCAGCCCTGACTCTTGAAGATGGTCTGCTCAGCTGCCTTCAGGTCTTCTACCTTTGATAGGACAAGGGGCCCTTTCAATGGCTGCAGTTCCAATGTACACCTTAATCTCTTTCCTGAGTTTGTGACAAAGAATTAAACATGATATCCCTCCCCTGCCAGCACTTGCTTCCTGTTGCCACCACTGCTCAGAAAAGCCAGGGCCGAGCTAACCATCGAAGGAAGAAATGTCACCAAAAGCCCTTCGCACTCTCCAGCATTGACCACATTGGGTCGCAGAACCAGAGGCAGCAAGGCTTTGTGTGTATAGCCTGTGGTTGCTTGCAGGCACGTGCTCATGTGTTATGCAGGTAGAGGCCAGAGATTTCTGTCTGGCAACTTCCTCAATCACCTACTGATATGGCTAGATAGGCTTGCCAACAAGCCTCATGGATCTCTCCTCACCTCCCCAGCAATGCACTCTGGGTACTTGTTGCCGGGCCTGGCCTTTTTGTTTATAAGATTTATTTTTGGAGTATTAAATTATATGTATGTGTGTGAGTTTGTGCATGAGTTGCCATGCTTAAAAAGAGCAGAAGTATAAGATGCCAGTGGAGTTACAGGCATTCGGAAGCCACCTCGGTAGGAGGTGGGAACTGAACTCAGGTCAGTTCTGCAAGAAGAGCAGTGAGCCATCTCTCCAGCCCTTCACCTGGCTTTTCTTAAAACCTTGGATGCTGGGGACTTAACTAGGGTTCTTGTCTTATATGACAAGTACGTTATCAATCGCTCTATCTCTCCAGTTTTGAGTCTGCAGATTTGTAAGAATGGGTGGGAAGGACCCTTGGAAACTGGAAGACCCCAGATCCCCTGTGACTCTGCGGCCTGAGTGGAGGCTTCAGTTTCTCAGCCTATACTTTTGGCTTTTTCTAACAATGGGCTTCATAAACTTTTTCTACTTGTGACTCTCTTGAGCTGAGAAATTTTTATATCATCCTGAGTATATACTTATAAAAGATAGGCATATAACTCAAACATTGGCTAATAATTATTCATAAAGAGATTTATTTTAAAACAATTTTTTGTATACATGTAATTTATCACTATTAAAGAGAAAACACACTTGAGTGTTGGTGAGATGGATGTTCATTTATTTTTACATGAAGAGCTAAGGTGATTGGCTATTATAGGACATGAAGCATCTGGAGTCTTTTCAGGGCTGACCACTGCTTTGAGTCTATAATGGTCAATGCTGAGACAACCATGGTGCATCAGTTCATATGTGGTATGACGCTGTTCTTGGGGCATATCAGCCAATGGCATCTTAATCACTACCCACAAGAGACTCAATATCAGACCTGTTGATATTCCCTCACAGGAGATTCCTCCTGCCTATACATGCTCCCAGCTGTACATAACTCTGACCCAGCTGTGTCCAAGCTCTGGAAATGCTCAAGTGTGTAGAGCATGGAACGTTAGCTGCAGGGGGGGCGCCCCTTCCATAAAGGTACACAGATGCCGTCCATGCTGGGGTGGGACTTTTCAGTGATGGCACGGTTTCAGGATCTTCTGCCCTCCTTCATCTGCCTTCAAGTAACCCCAGGAAACACACCAGTTCCCCAAGATAGACTTGGGTGGAATCTTTTCTTTGTTCTGTCCCTGGTACCGTATCTGTGGTGAGTAGATTCCCGTGCGTTAATGCCTTCCCAGGAGGAATTTATCCAACAGTGTACCACAAACAACAACATGTTTAGAGCCATTTCAGAAACTGTTAGGAATTCACCCTAAGTCTATGACAAAATTTGCTGAATGATTTTATTTTGAAGCTCAATTCAGCAACTCAGCTGGCTTAAAAAACAAAACATTCTAATTCAATCTAACCCAAAGGAATACTTTGATATTTATATGCTGATGAATGGTGGTATAAAAATAAGGATTTTTTTTTTGTAATTAAACCATTATGTTCCCATAAGAGGCAGAAACTTTGTATATAGTAAAAATATTTATACAGCGAATTTAAACAGTAAAAAATGTATAAGATATTGTAGTCCAGTATATGAGTAGAGGTGTTTGGTGTGCTCTGATGGCATACACAGTGCCAAGTGCACAAGTTGTACACTCAGAACCCAGGCTGCAGTGAGTCACGTGATATTACACGGGCAGGTGTGACCTGACGTGACATCTCAGATTCAGTATGCACTTAATTTTGAGTTACATTTAGGCCCTTACAATTCAGAAACATTTTATTGTAGCCAAATTCTTCACAACCTCCTACACATATTGTGAAATCCGTAAGGAGCTGTGACACACATTTGAAGATTCCGGGCTTAGTGCAGGTGCAGGAGGAGGAGCTTCCCATGTTCTTAAATTTGCTTATTATTTGCTGGAACATACAGACGCTCTGGAAGGCCACGGGCAGATGATCTGGGGCTCAGCTCTAGGCTGCTGCCCTGAAGCTCCATTCTCAGGGGTTGGTAGCACCTTCCAGAGGCATCTAGAAGGACTTGAGGCCCTTCAGTTACAAAAAGATGTTTGGGGTTTTTTCCTGCCATTATTCATCAGCACGTAACTATCAAATTCTACTTTTGGATTGTAATGTATTAGAATGTTTGATTTCTAAAGCTGCTGAGTTGAACTTCAAAAGCTCATGAAATCAATTTTGACCAGGATTGGGATGGAATTCCTAACAATCTCAAAAAATGGCTCCAAACACATTGCTGTGTTGTGTTCCACTGCTGGATGAATTCGTCCTGGGTAGACATGAATACATAGCTACTCACCACAGATGTGGTTATCAGTGATTAATGATTCCACCCAAGTCTTTATCAGGGAACTGGTGTGTTTCCTGGGCTTCCTTCAGGATCATGAAGAGTTACTTCTGGAGGACAGAAGACCTTGAGACCTATCATTGAAGAATCTCACCCCAGCATGACAACTTCTGTGCACCTGCATGGGTAAAGCCTCCCCTTCAGTTAACTTTCTATACTCTTTGGGTGTACGTGGTCTCAAAGTATTTACATATCAATAGCAATACTATTATTTAGTTATACATTGTTTTATTTTTCCTTTGTATTCGATTTGATGATTCTTTTTTTTTTTTAAAGATTTTTAAATTTTATTTATATGAGTACACTGTCACTGTGTTCAGACACACTAGAAGAGGGCATCAGATCCCATTACAGATGGTTGTGAGCCAACATGTGGTTGCTGGGAATTGAACTCAGGACCTCTGGAAGAGCAGCCGGTGTTCTTAACCGCTGAGCCATCTCTCCAGCCCGTGATGATTCTTCTAAGCATGTTTTGTCATTCATAAATCCCATTTTATATTCATAATTATAAAGCAGATATAAAAAAGAAGGATATGGCTCTTAGAAACCTATACATAGGAAAACATCTAATTGAAGCCTCTGTAGTACATGGATATGAAAGATTCTAAAGATCAAAGACCTTGAGTGTTGACCTCTATAATATTTTTAGGATACTCTTTGGGGCCAGCCTCTTTGATGAACCTCTCAGTGTAAGATATTGAGTGTTGAGGAACCTTGTCGGGCCAACATGCAAAAAGCCACAACAGAGTCAAGAGGATGTTAAGGTCAAAGGTCAGTTGAAGGCATTTGGTATTGATTGTTTTATGCTATTTCTTATCACAGGGGTAGTTGTTTATTTGATTCTGCTTCCTGCACTACCCTGTAGACCTTTGATAGAAGGATTAATCCTGAATGAATGTATAATCAGGTTCAGAAAGGTTCAATTGTTGGCTAAAACCAGCTACCTCATTTCAGAAAACCCAAGTGACCTGCTGATGTCAGACGTGCAGCAGGTGTTGCTGTTGGACTCCAGCGGCTCCAGATCTTACATCTTGGCTCTTGCTACTCTGCATCCTAGGTTGTGAGCTTCACAGTGTCTGGTGTGCATCCTGCACTTATTTTCCAATGCCAAAGAGCTTTATGTTGTTTATTAATAAGCTTGACTCAAGCCCTTCTAACCTGGATTACAAAAAGTGAGTTCATACCTTCATCCTGGTCAACTCAGGGACTGAACTCTGCTGTGCTACTTCCAAGGAGAGTGCCCCTCAAGCACAGATAGAAAGGGAGCTTGGCAGTCTATCTTCATTTGGACCTGCATGCCGGTGCTTCAGTTATATTGAACCCATTTATGATAGAAGGTGTTAGTGGTGAATTATACCGTGCTCCCAAGATAGTGAAGTCTTAACCCCTAGCATTAAATTGGAAAGCGGGTCACCGCAGGTGCAATTCGTTAAGACAAGGCTACAATAGAGTAGGGTAGTCTCCAATCCAATAAGATTAGTGCCTTTATAAGAAAATAACCACCGAAGACTAATGCACAGAGAAAATAGTCACTGGAGAGATGTGGCTACAAAGGATGAGCTAACGTCAAGTGTTCACACCAAAACTAGCAGCTGGAAGAAGAGGGAGACCTTCTCCACAGGTTTCAG
Source organism: Uromys caudimaculatus (assembly GCA_028551405.1). NCBI lineage: Eukaryota > Metazoa > Chordata > Mammalia > Rodentia > Muridae > Uromys > Uromys caudimaculatus. Next base: position 67,170,395 of record CM052715.1, read on the forward strand.
AGACACCAGGGTCTTTTGAACAGCTTGATAACAGACTTCCAGCCTGTAGAACTGAAAAAAAAAATCTGCCTGTCATGTGTTAATCAATTTAAAGAAGTAACTTCAGAAAAGAAGATGTGTGTCTTCTCTGGAACTTCAGATCATGAAGGACTGAATTGTTTTTATCTTGCAGTGTGATTCTTACTGCCTCATTGGCCTCTCTGTTCCTGTGGATTTTAGTTCCATCCCACATTCAGATGTGGAAAAAATTAAAGTAAATGTGTAAATTAAACCAAAATTATCACTGTAAAGCAAGTGATTTTCGGAAATGCTGTTTTTTTTTTTTGTTTTTTTTTTTTTGGTTGTTGTTTTGGTTTTTTTTGTTTTTGTTTTGTTTTGTTTTTGTTTTTTGTTTTTTGAGACAGAGTTTCTCTGTGTAGCCCTGGCTGTCCTGGAACTTGCTCTGTAGACCAGGCTGGCCTCGAACTCAGAAATCCACCTGCCTCTGCCTCCCAAGTGCTGGGATTAAAGGCGTGCGCCACCACTGCCCGGCCATGTTTTGTTTTATTTTTAAAGACTATAAAATGAGCTGAGAATTTTTCCATGACGAGGCTAATGAAAGTGTGGGTACTCTCTGGTCCCCAAAGCACAGTTCATCAAAGGTCATCACAGAGGCAGACACTGAAAGCCCATGGAAACACTCTGTACCAGATTTCACAAGTTTGGAAAACAGGTCTTTGGTTTTCCTGAAACAAATAGCAACAACTTATTGGTTGTTGCTGAGCCTCCCCAGGGAAGTGAGTTCATGTCAAAGTATAAACAGTGCTTTCCTGGATTAGAATTACAGTCTGCCTTTCTCTCTTTCCTTTGAACTTCTGTGCCCTTCCTCTTACAATCTTATACTGACTGCTGAATCACTACCACCTTTGCCACTCATTGGGCCAGTGGATATTTTACCTTGTGTTAAATGGTTCTCACTTGTTACAAGCAGAGTAACACAATGTAGCAAGTCCTATAATGTCACCTAGGTTCTTCGACAAGCAAAGGACATTAAAAGAAAAGAAACAAATGTTGCACTTGGGTGACGGAGACAGCTGAAGCTCTGAATCTGAAGCCAGCCTGGTCTACAGAGCAAGTTTCAGAGAAGCCAGGGCTACACAGAGAAACTCTGTCTCAGGAAAAAAAAAAAAAACTTAAGCATATTGTATAAGTCCTGTTTATTTACAGCTTCACTTAAACAAAGTATAAAAACATATTTGTAAGACAACTGGAGGGCTGGAGAGATGGCTCAGCGGTTAAGAACACCGGCTGCTCTTCCAAAGGTCCTGAGTTCAATTCCCAGCAACCACATGGTGGCTCACAACCATCTGTAATGGGATCTGATGCCCTCTTCTAGTGTGTCTAAACACAGCGATATACTCACGTAAATGAATAAATAAATCTTAAAAAAAAAAGAAAAAAAAAAGACAACTGGAGAAAATTCAGCACAGACCAGATACTATTAGATGATTTTATCGTTAGGTAATGTTTGTTGGATATGATTGAATGATGAAGTATGTTTATAATTTAATTTAAAATTTTCTTGCTGAGAGTGTTGGGAAACAAGGGCACTGATGAAATAATGTCAGCCATGGCCACAGGAGGTTCTTCCGTGTTATGAATGTTCGAAAAGTTTCACAGTAAATGGTTGTGTGTGCATGTGCATATGCACATGCATGTGTGTGTATGTGGTAGCATCTCTGTGTGTGTATATGTGTACTCGTGTGTGTGTGTGTGTGTGTGTGTGTGTGTGTGTGTGTGTGTAGGTTGCATGTGGAGGTCAGAGGTCAATCTGGGGAATTGTTCCTCAGGTACCATTCACCTTGGTTTTTCTCTTTATTTTTTGAGACAGGATCTCTCTGTATATTCCTGCCAGGCCTGGAACTCACTATGTGACCAGACAGACCTGAAACACATCTTGTTTTTGAGACAGGGTTTCTCACTGTGTAGAATTCATCAAGCAGGGTAGGCTGGATGACCAGTGAACTTCCTGGGGTCCATCTCAGTACTGACATCACAGTTGCGTGCATCCACTCCTTACCCCCTTCTTTAACAAGAGCTCAGGGATCAAACCCCCAGGCTGCCATGCTTTTAAGCAAGCGCTTTTCTGACAAAGCCACCACCCAGGTCCGCCAAAACATTTCTCCTAGTTTGTTTTGCATTCAGATCAGCAAATAGGCTCGTGTTCTTTGGTACCAGTATTACAATAGAGTCAACCTGTGCCCAGGCTGTGGAGCAGTCTAGGGTGTCCCACAAAGATGAGGGAAGAGTTCAAATAGATCCCTAAGATTGCACAGGTGTCCCAGACAGAGGTTGGCACATTTTTCTAGTTAAAACAATCTAGTGTCTTAAAGTCCAAGCTAAAAACCAAGTCAGATGGGCTGGGATCCAGCTTTGGAACCTTTGCCTTGAGGGGAGCCTGTGGGTCCTGGCAGCCACCCTTTGCACTCACTGAGTCATCCTATTCTTTCACCTGTCTCTATTGATTTCCTTCTCTTAACTTGGACTCTTGTACTCTTTGTTCCAGTGTAAGAACAGAACCATGTTTTATAACTCTGGTTTAGATAAAACTGACTTCTGAAAGTTCACCTCTGATGGAAATGCTCTGATTAGTTCATTTCTACCGGGAATTGTTGGACTCTGGCTGTTGGAAGGGCCTGAAGGCCAAAACGCTATAGCATGAGCACCGTTCTTGGTCTTGCTCATAGAGGAAGCCAGGAGTCCTCAAAAAAGTGGCTGGTTTCAGTGTTAGGCAGTGCAGGTACAGTGTAAGTATGTAGTGTATTATTGTGCTGCCTGCTAAGTTGTTTAAAAAAATATGGAACACATTAAAAAGGACACAGTGTGCAGATACTGCAATGCTCCATGATCACATGTAGCACAAACCAAATATCTATATAATGACATCCAGTAATGAATTGTAACCCACCAGAGAAAATACAAGTATTAAATCCATAAGAATGGCAAAATTATTAGGAAGGAAAGTAGGACTCTTTCCCAAAGGACTGATAAATGTGGAGGAATAGACAGAGGAAATCCCTTGCACACACTGCATGAGCAAATACAGGCAAGAACCACTGAGGGGTGTTAGGGCCAAGGGGACTTTTTCATGATGGTCTGAATCTGGGCACGATCTTCTTTGATTTCCTCATCGACATCTGACTTGCTGCAGACGTGTGTGATACCATTATATAGTAGAGAAACGCCTTGGCTTGTACCCAAATGAGCATCATCAAGAAAGGACCTTGAATGTCACCAGGGATGATGGACTGGGCTGGGCTTGTTCAGCTGGGGAATGCACATGAGCAGGACAGAAATGAACTTCAAGCCAGAGCAGTTCTGCTTAAAACTGGGACAGCAGGGTCACCCTTCAGAAACTCACTGTCATCAAAAATAAGCAAAGGGGTGGGAGTCCTGCAGACTACAGGGACTAGAGGGCAGTGACAGTTCCAGATCCTTGAAATGCCTCTGGAGAGAAACAGTAAGGGAGGCTAGGCATGGTGGTGCATGAGGTGCACACCTTTAATCCCAAGCTCAAAGACAGGCAGGCAGATCCCTAAGACTGAGAAGGGGGACAAGGACAAGAGGGGGGGAGTGGAAGAGAAGAGGAGAGAGGGAGGAAGGGAGGAGAGAGAGGGGGGAGAAGGAGGAGGAGGAGGAGGAGGAGGAGGAGGAGGAGGAGGAGGAGGAGGAGGAGAAGATAGAAGAAAGTAGATAGTAAATTGTGTAAAAATGTGTTGACGCTAAATTTAGCAGTGACCAGACTGTCTTACAGGCTCTCTCTCTCTCTGTTATTAGGAAACACATTTAAGCCAGAAGGCCCAATGTATGCAGATTGCTCTCAAGTAGCTTACAAAGACTACTACCATGCTTGGTGGTAATGAATCAGTGGAGTGAATGGGATCCCATGGGAATAAAGTTTTCCATAAAGCTGAAATTATTTCTAAATATAAAGTAAAAGTATCCAACAGCTCAATTGTTTTGAGTATTTGAACTATTGACCTACATTTGCTGTGTCTCAAGTTACAGAAATGGATTGCTGGGGTTTTGCCTGCTTCCATGTTTTCTGCCATCCCTGTTTGAGGTCAATGAAATGACCAATCATTTTCATTAAATTAGAAAAAACACAGAGCATAGAAATCAGCTCAGGATTTTTAGGAGCATGGAAAGTATCACATAGTAATGAAATCAGTAGGCTCTGAGCTCTACAAGGGTAGAACTGGTCTGAATTTTGTACATGTCTGTCTCCCAGATCCAGCATGCTGCCTGTTAGATAGTAAGAATTCAAACATCTGCTGCATAAATATACAAACTGTATTCCAAGGTAAGATTTGAAACCTGAAGATACCATCTCATCGGGATTTGAAGTGATTCATAAATTCAGGTGCAAATGATTCTATCTGTGGTGTATGTTCAGATATAAAAAAAAAAATGCGCCCCTTAACAAAAAGATTTCTGCTGGAGTTGCTTCTTAGCTTATTAAACCTTCCTATCTACAGTCAATAAAAGTTTACGCTAAAAAGAACAGGGGGAAAATAACTTGGAAGAAAGCTCATGATCTGTGCATATTTCTTATTCAAAGTATTTGATAAATCATTTGTCTTCTCTGAGTCTTAATTATACTCCTGCTATAAAAATGATGTACAAGATCAAATAATGTCTTGGAATACATTTTCCTTAGAACATGATTTACTGCTGTCTCGATTCTCGTGAGGATGGGAAGCCACGCTTTAAATTGCTTCTTAGAAGGGGGCTTTGACGACTCAGAGAGCTGGCAGTGGGAAGGGTGGTAAGGGTGGGTGTGAACATTAAGTCAACTTCAGGAAGAGTGGATTTCTGAACCTGACCTGCCCAGGTCTCTTGCATCAGGCTCAAGTCCATGTATTTATAGCCAATTGTAAAGAAAGGCCTTGAAAAACAGGGTTACAGGTCACAAGAACAGTGTCACATGCACACATCCAGATGTTCATTTACAAAGCATACACCAGGCACTGGAATGCATTGAGATTTCTATTAATAACCGACGGTGAAAAGCTGCCAGCACCTGGGTGTGTGGGGGTGAGGAAGAGAGGAACGTAGCAGCTGCAGGAAGGGAGAGCAATCCATGTGCACCGGGCTTGTGTTTGGCAGAGGTGGTGTGTTCCAAACACAGCAGAGCCTGGGATGAGAGGCTAAGCAAAGATGAAGAATTCAAACTTGAAATGCAGTGTCTGAAAAATATCTTCCTTGATTCCAAATGAGAGCTGGAGTTGGCCAGAGCCAGAAGTCTTCTCACGCACATTTGTGTCATCAGAGTCCAACCTGTTACAGATTTACCTGTGATCTGAAGCCGACTTGCAACACAGGTTAGGTAGGCGTAACACAAGAGATGCGTTGGAAGGCAGCGTGGTGTGGCTGAAGCCAAGCCAGTGCTCCTACTTGTCCATCTCTTGGCAATGCTCGATTATTGAAACCCGAGGAGCACTGTGGTAGGAGTTTGGAATCAGCCTTTGGATTTGGGTTTTCCCTTTAAATAACCACATGACCTTGGACAATGAGTCAGATACTTCTTCTGGGCCCAGTTTTCTCCATTTGTAAAATAATGAACCACATGTGCTAAGCAACACTTTGTTGAGTAAGAGGCAGTTTAAGAAAAACAAAGGTGCCAGGCAGTGGTGGTGCACGCCTTTAATCCCAGCACTTGGGAGGCAGAGGCAGGTGGATTTCTGAGTTTGAGGCCAACCTGGTCTACAGAGTGAGTGCCAAGACACAGGACAGCCAGGACTATACAGAGAAACCCTGTCTTGAAAAACCAATAAAAAGAAAAGAAAAACAAAAACAAAAGTAACAAACCACACGCGCGCACACACACACACACACACACACACACACACACACACACATATGAAGAGAGAGATGGATATAAATATAGATGATGTAGATATAGATAAGTGTGTGTGTGTGTGTGTGTGTGTGTGTGTGTGTGTGTGTGTGTGTGGTATGAAAGGGGTGGCTCCATGGTTAAGAGCATCTGCTATTCTTGCAGAGACCCAGATTCAGTTCTCAGAACCCAGGCAGTTCACAAACATCTGTAACTCTAAACTTGAGAGAGAGAGGGAGAGGGAGAGGGAGGGGGGAGAGAAAGAGAGAGAGAGAGAGAGAGAGAGAGAGAGAGAGAGAGAGAATCCTGTACCACCTTCTTGCATCTGTGGATACCAGAGATGGCTTCAAGCTCATCCTGTGGCAAAGGGTGCTCTTGAAATCTGATCCTCCTGCCTCCATTTATCCAGTGCTGGGATATAGGTGTTATATGATTCTGGGTTTATGCAGTGCTGGAATGTGGACCTATGATTTGTGTAAGCTAGGAAAACACTCTACTGTCTTAAGCACATTTCTAGCCCAAAATTGATAACTAAAAATTCATGTATTTTAATTTTATGTATATAAGTATTCTGCCTGCATGTATGTATAGGCACCACATGTGTGCCTAGTACCCATGGAGGCCAGAATGGGGCATCAGATCAAACTTGGTTTACAGATGGTTGTGAGCTGCCATGTGGGTGCTAGGGACTGAACTCGGCTTCTTTGTAAGAAGAACATTAAGAGTTCTTAGCCACTGAGCTATCTGTATAACCCCAAGTAAAGATAACTTTTAAATTCTAAGTTGGAATGTTGTCTCTGCTTTTGAACTCAATATTTGGCACCTCTTTCTTTAGTTAATTTAGTGTGTTCCATTAGGATAGCTCATTTACAGATAATTCACCTCCAGAACCCTACTTTATAAAATTGCCTCCTCCTGTTTGAACCTTGTGTAGCATGAGGCATCTAGGGCTTAATTTGATACCTTTTGAGGATTTGATATGTCTTGAAAAATGTATGCCTAGGGTTGGGGCGGAAATGTTTAGATTTGAAGTCTGTGTTCATCTCCCTAGAGTTCTCTGTGCACCTGTTGGTATGCAGAGGTAGTGGGTGTGAACATGAGTGAATCCGACTCCCAACTTCTGGTTCAACTTCAAACAGAACATTATTCAATCATTTGATTTTTGTAACAAGGATATCCACCTGTCTAGAGCACCACATCAAGAATACTGAACTTTTCAGACATGTTTTTGGCTAATTTGATTTTTCTGGCTTCTTTTTCTTTCCTTATATTTATTTACATTCAGTAAGTGTATTTATAAGAGGTCATTTAAGCTGTAGAAGTCATTCAGTGTCACAGGTTCTCACCAGCCAGAGCCACTGTTTTTGTTTTTAATCACAACAGGCTCTATGCACATAGCCTCTGACCTTTCTAGCCCCGCTGTGCCCTGTACTTATCTTCAGCATCAGATCTGTGCCTTCTTGCCCCCAGGAGACTCTGTATCATCATATGGTGACTTGGGATTATGTCCCAAATTCTCAGGAAGCATTATGTGGCCAGTGGGGAGGGAAGAGAGGTGTTTGGTTTGGTGTCTGAAGCAATAGAAGCAACTTTGCTGTGGTCTGAGTGTGATTGTGAGACCGGCCGTGGTCCCCACGCCCACCAGGTAACTCTGGACTGTGGGCTCTAGAAACCTTGCCTTTGTCCCCCCCCTCCCCAGGACAGTGTGTGTATCTTCCTGTAACACTGTTTCTAATTTTGTCTTTTGTGTCGTTTCTCTGATCTTCTGCCACCTGTACATCTCCTACTCTGTTTGATTCTCTGTTCGTGCGCATGTAAGTGAATGTGTAGAGGTGTGTGTGTGTGTGTGTGTGTGTGTGTGTGTGTGGACACATGCACTCTTGTGTGTATGTGTTCATGCATGTGTGCTTGTGTATACAACAGGGCAGGATAGAACCTCTGGAATATTCCTCACGCTATGTCCACCTTTTCTGAGACAGGGTCTCTCACTGGCTTGCTAGTTGCCAGTACACAAGGTAGTCTGACCAGTGATCCCCAGGAATCTGCCTGTCTCTCATTCCCCAGTGCTGGGACCACAAGGGCCTTCCACCATGTCCAGATTTTTGTGTGGAGTCTTAGGGATCAAGCTCGGGTCCTTGTAGCAGCTTGTGTTCTCATGCTAATTATGTTACCCAAAAACCTGTTTGCAGTGTCCTGCACCTAGGACTAAAGGAAGCCTGTCCCCAGTTGGGTTTTGACTGGTCAGTAAAGAAACTGGCAACCAATGGCTGGGCAGGGAGACCGAGGCAGGACTTTTAGGAATCTCGGGAAGGGACTAAGGGAGGAGGAAGAGGAGATTCTGCCATGACAAGGGGGTAGGAGACAGATTGTGCCAGAAAGGTGCAGAAGGGTGAGACAGCAGAAATGTAGGTGCAGGGGAAAGCGGCCTCAGAAAGGTTGCCCAGAGCCGGGCAGTAGTGGCGCACACCTTTAATCCCAGCACTCGGGAGGCAGAGACAGGCAGATTTCTGAGTTCGAGACCAGCCTGGTCTACAGAGTGAGTTCCAGGATAGCCAGGGCTACACAGAGAAACCCTGTCTTAAAAAAAAAAAAAAAAAAGAAGGCTGCCCAGCAGGGTCCAGGGCAGCAAAGATAAAATATAGATTTTGTAAGTATTACTTCAGAAATATCGGAGGGGAGAGTGTGTTAGCAGTGGGAGGTTTGGAAGTGCCCAGCATTTGTGCTGTTCAAGGCATATTAAAATAGAAGGCTTCCTGTGTGTCTTTCATTTGTGAATCCCGACCACTCTCTGGTGGGTGGCAAGAAGCACGCAGCTGCAGGAGGACACGTAGGGAGAAGCATGCGCAGCTGCAGGTGAGGCGTTTAGAGCAGATTAACAATTCACCGTGTCAGGTCCTCATGCTTGTAAGGCAAACGAGTTATAGTCCATCTCCCCTGCTCTCAATTCTCTCTGTTATAATGAAAAACTTCCCAAATCCCTGTGTTAGATTTGTGTCATTAATGGGGACAAGGTGGAAGCCAGGGATGTGAGATGTTAGAAGGAGCAGAGAACCTCAATACTACCCCCAAATCCCTCTAAACTTGTCTTGTTAGACTCCATCTCTCGCAAGGGTTAACAGGCTCTCCTACATAGACCCTGTCTGTTGCCATGGAGACAGTCTCATCACGTGCAAGGCCTGGAGCTTCTTCTTCCTGATCTAGAAATGATCAGGTTTCACGATTCTCTAAGTGTGAAGGGAAAGAATTTCCGGCTTTCCTTCTTGAGCAGACACGCTGATTCTAAGTCGATATTGATTTAAAGGAACAGTTTTGTGGGGTTTTTGTGTGTGTGTGTGTGTGTGTGTGTGTGTGTGTTTTGTTGTTGTTGTTATTGTTGTTTTTGGTTCAACACACTTAGCTTTGGATTGAGCCAAGCCAAGACTGGGTGTGAGCCAGTTTTGAGACACACTAGCCGAGGCAGCCTGTGGTAGCTCTTGCCCCGTTCTAGCTTAGATACTTAGCATGTGGGTGTTTGGGGGCCTGGCATACATTGCATCCCACTGCCTCTGCTGTCTCAGCAGAGACCCATGTGATGATGATTCCAGACCCCAAAGATGCAACTGTAGTGGTTTTAATCTTGAGTTCAAAGCCCAAGCAAGCAGAGTCAGAAGGAAACAGAAGAATTTACCACCTGTGTCAGGTAAGGAGACTGTGGAAGTCATCTCCAAACCACTACACAAAAGAAGCGCTTGGATTTTATTCAGAGATCCTATCTGTGTTCACTCACAAAAGTGCTTTAGGGGCAGACGTATTCCTGAACATGCTCAGTTAAGGGGCACGATCCCAGACATTTACAGTCATTCAAGAAGGAAAGAGGGCAGATGTGGATGCATTTTTAGGCATGCTGAACTAAAGATCTCAGAACACATGTTTCAAAGGCTAAAATGGGGACAGGAACACTTGTGGGCATGCCCAGTTAGAATCATAAATATGGTAATACAGAGTGCCTCTTGGCAGGCTAAGCTTCCTCAACACTTGTGTGTGGGGGTGGGGGGGATGGAGCAGAGGAGAAAAAAGCTTAAAATAGGAGCATCAATTGGATTTACTGTGGAAATTGACCACTAGAGGTATATGTCTTGCTTGGTGGCCGAGGAAATCTTGCTAGGAGACAGAAATCCCAGAGGAGAGTACCAGGCTATTCACTTTGGGTGGAAGGGAAATACTCTGAGGTTTGAGTTTACCCTGGCTCAAACCCTATTATACTAATGGATCTTGAAAGAAAAGAAATCTAAACATGGATGCTTGCTGGGAATTAGATGATCTACAGAGGAGCTTATAGCATGACAGGAACAAGAGGATATTTCTGTTTATGTGAGGAGATTCTCAGTAGCCAGTGGGACGATGACTCCGGGGAACACAACAGCTTCCACCCGTAATCTTTGTTCATTCCAGTCCATGGCAGCAGGGAAGCAGGGTATCTACTCTCCATAGCAGGGATGATCTCCTTTCCAAGCCTGTTGGGTGCCACCATTACCAATGACAGGCCCATATGGAACTTTGCAAGAATTCTGTTTCCTAACGGCTGGGGTGGGCAGTGCTGCTAAAATCTGGTGGCAGGGGCTCAGAAGACAGCTCTGTCAATAAAGTGCTTACTGTGTAGGTAAGGCCTGAGTGTGATCTGTGGCACTTACCTAAGAAGCTGTGTGTCGTGGAGCACACTTGCAATCATAGGGCTATGCAGGCAGAAACAAGCAGATTTCTCGCCAGGCTGCCTAGCCTAGTCTAAGTTCCTAGTGGCAGCCAAGGCTGGCCTTCACATACACATGCATACACACACCTGCACATGTACAACACACACACACACACACACACACACACACACACACACACACACACACACACATACACCTTAGAAAGAGATGAGATACCTGGTGTCAAGCAACATATATAATCCATATTCATCCATATTTAATCAAGCAAAACCATCCCAAGTTACTGTATTTACAAAGGCATCGTTTCTCAATCGAGCAGGCTGTTCAGCCACACAATTAGCAAGGACCACTGTTGCCCTTTGAAGTTTATCTGTTTCCCTCTTTTGTTTATTATTTGGTTAAGATACTGGGGATGGGCTTATTGGCTAAAATACTTATAAGTCAAATATTTGTAATTGCATCATCCTTCACTTTAGCAAAGGACTTTTACTCAGCGCACAGCCTGTGAACAAAAGGTCAGAGCATATCAAGAAGAGAGGAGTCTTCCATGTTGGTTTATAGTGTGTGTGTGTGTGTGTGTGTGTGTGTGTGTGTATTTTAAACCCAATCAATAAAAGCAGCAAAAAGCTGTGCGTGCTGTTACACATGGCTATCTGGAGAGGTGGCTTTTGCTCCGTTCTTGGAGTACTGTGGTCTTCTGACCTGAGAGTGAGGTGAGGCTGTGGGGAGCTGGGATGCCTATAGCCTTGAACATGTCCAAGGCCTCACACCCGTTAGAATGGCTAAGATCAAAAACTCAAGAAATAACGTGCTGGTGAGGATGTGGAGCAAGGGGAACACTTCTCCACTGCTGGTGAGAGTGCAAACTTGTACAACCACCTTAGAAATCGATCTGGCAGTTTCTCAGAAAACTGGGAATAGTTCTTCCTCAAGACCCAGATATAGGACTCCTGAGCATATACCCAGAAGATGCTCCAACATCCCACTAAGACACTTGCTCAACTATGTTCTTAGAAGCTTTATTCTTAGTAGCCAGAAAACTGGAAATAGCCTAGATGTCGCCCCTTTGTTTCTTAAAGAACTTTTCGTCTATTTGGGGGACCAGCCCTTCCCACTGCCATTCCTGGTTCTAATTTGAGGCTTTAGCAGGACTGTGGGTCTTGCCTTTGGCACCTTCATCAAGCCAGCTGTCTTGCTGTCTGAGTGTGGCATCTCACTGCCGTACAACTGAGGAGGAACCGGGCTGGGGCGTTGCATGCTGTGGGCTGTGGGACTTGGTTTCTGGTGATAGATAGGAGCTGGCAGCAGCGAGGGAGAAGACACATGCAGGAAGGTTGCTGGTGGCTTCAAGGCTTTTTCCTGGTATCCTTCAGAACAGCTGCATCTGTGACCTTCTTGCATCTTGTTTATCAGCCCTCTTCAAAATACCAAGGCTGATGCCACTTTTTTTTTTTTAATGCACAGTTTGACTGAATTGAGTTTCTGATACTTGAAGCTAAAAATCTGAATAAATGTAAGATTAATTTTCTAGGCATTGTGTTAACAGCTGGTTACTGAATTATAACCACACACCTGACTACTGCTGGGCCTGAAATTGAGAGGTAGTGATCACACTGTGAGAATGGATCTGAGTGCTCCCAGAGGAGATGGCCGTGCACACTCTCTGTGGGTACAGCATCTCTTGACTGTCAGCCTGCAGTTACATGAGCCTCTCTTTGGGCAGGTGCACATTCTGAGCTGTTCAGTCTCTTCTTCAGAGGCAGCGATGCTTCTTGTACCACCCTATGTACATACCCCTGAGTGAGGTAGCATCTTTCTTCATTTGGACACACAAAACCTGTAAACACATGTATTTTTTATACCTGTCAACTGCTTGTCATTAAAGCTAATTGCTTTCTAAGAGAACCTAAGGAAGCATTAGGCTCACCTCTCTTACATTGCTGATGTAAAAATATTACCAGCATACGGAAACTCTTTTTAATGGTACGTAACTCCTGCCATTGCCTTCTCAGATTCGCTTATTCTAAATAGAGCATGGAAAAATGTACATGGACTCAGTTTGACACAACTACAGCTGTCCTGTGCCTTAATTGCTGGGATTGCCCCCAGATTAACAATCTTAGGGTTTTTTTTTTCTTTTGTAGTTTTTGTCTTTAATTTTATTTGACTGTTTATATGATAAAATCCTTGAGGGGAAAAGCGAAAAGAGGTTCATTCTGGTTTGCAGCTCATGGGTACCATTCACCATGGTGAGGAAATCAAGGTAGCAGGCAGGGGCTTTGTGATTTCATATCCACAATCAGAAAGCAGAGAGTAACAAATACATACACACTCACCATCTCCTTCTTATTCAGTGCAGGAATTCACGCCTAGGGAATCATGTTGTCAGTGTCTTGGCTGGGTCTTTTCATATCAATGAACACAACTAAGACACCACCCCTGTCATAAGGCTCCAGCCCGAGTCTCTGGGAGATTTGTGTGGCCTTGGGAGATACTCCTTAGGGACTGTTCCTGACATGTGTTGCTTGCTTTCCAAAGCACAGTGCCATGTGGCTGGGCCCTCAGAGAACAGACACCCCCATATCTGTCAGGGAGAGACTCCCCCAGTTCCATTTGTAAGCCTCTGAATGACAGTTTTATGAATTGTAAGCCAGATTGGCCAAGCTCAGCGGCCTGCCTTCAGTTCTCAGGTGACAGCAAGGTTACCAAAATCCTGCTTGCACTCATTTCTTCTAGTCCCTGGGAGTCGGAAAGGGATGATTCTAACATAATAAGCACCCATATAATCTCGCTTAGCCCTTACAACCAGCCCACAAGTAGGCTCCATTACTGGTTTAGTTTTTCAACACTGCAGTTCAGAAGTACCCAGAATTCTTGGTTCAAACAAGAAATAATTTTTCTTCTGCAGTTCTAGACATCAGAAGTTTAAGGTCAAGTTATGGCAAGTCTGTGTTACATCTAGAAGCCTTGGAGGATTGTAAGGACACTTCCCTCATTCATTGATGACTGGGAATCCTTTCATTTCTTGAGTCAGAGACATATCACTCTAGCTTCTGCTTCTGCCCACAGACAGCCAATTCCCCTCTCCACTCCTTCTTTCCTGGGTTAAGTCTTCTCATAGACCATCAGTACTGCAGTTAGGGAATTGAGTATAGTTCATCTGCACTTACTTGCACATTAAGTTCTTCTGCAAAGACACTATTTTCTAAATACAGTGTCACAATCACCTACAGGTCACCACTTTGTAGGTGAGAAAACCATGTTCCCAAGCAGTGAGATTGCCACCAGACTTGACTTTAGAAAGGCAGAATCGGAATCCAAGCCCATCCTGTCTGGATTGGAGACAGTGCTGCTCTTGTTTAGCATAGCATCCTGAACTGCTGGCATCCCAGTTCTGCCCTGCACCATGACAGTTGGCCTTTGGTAAGACTAGAATCCCTCCATCACTAGTTTAGGTCTGTATCCATGGTGTTATTTGTTTATTTATTTTTTACAGTCCAAGGTGCCATCATCTTCCAAGTAGGAAGGCAACACTGAATAAGAATCCCAATTGGTTGAGAAAGGCGTTGCCTATGTACCCTCGGGGATACAGGAACATAGGTTCCAGGACCTTCAAACCTTGTCACGAATGAGGAGTGGTGTCATACATCAGGGTGGGGGTGGGGGAGTGTATGCTTCTGGAGGCTGGAGAAGTCCTGCCCTCACTGTCTGACACTTGGCTTTCATGGGAGTCTGCATTCTTGCAGCCATAGAACTAGTGAGATTCTGCTGCATTATCTTGAGCCAACACTAAGCTAGCTCTAGTTATTACTACCCACCGAGGAGACCACACAGAACAACTATGTGCATGGCTTGCCTTCCTTCCTGGCACAGTGCCTCTTGTCCTCTGTTCCTTGCAAGCACTTTATTGTAAAGGGTACATAAATATACCCGGGTCCACATGAATATTGATCATTCTGAGTCCATTCGGCTTTACTCATGTGTGCTTACCTCCGGTGCTGACCACTTGGTATTGGACTGGTTCTCCCACTCTCACGGGCACTAGCCACTTGTAGCTCTTCATCTAAGGGTTGTACCACATGAAATTTCCCCTGTCCGTGTTAGCATGTCAGTTGGTGTCATCATGTTGGTCTTATTCAGGCAACCACATTGTTGAGCATTCATGGGTTCGGCTGCCCTGTCAAATATTGAAGACACTACCTCACAGCAGAGATTCTGGTCTTCTGACTCTTGCAATCTTTCTAGACCCTTGCCCATGACTCTCCCTTTAGCCTTAGGAATAGGGGTTAATATTTGTAGGTGGATGAGCTGGGGTTGGCTCTGTCTTAGTCAGGGTTGCTATTCCTGCACAAACATTGTGACCAAGAAGCAAGTTGGGGAGGAAAGGGTTTATTCAGCTTACACTTCCAGATTGCCATTCATCATGAAAGGAAGTCAGGACTGGAACTCAAGCAGGTCAGGAAGCAGGAGTCTGATGCAGAGACCATGGAGGGATGTTCCTTTCTGGCTTGCTTCTCCTGGCTTGCTCAGCTGGCTTTCTTATAGAACCCAAGACTACCAGCCCAAGGATGGTACCACCCACAAGGGGCCCTCCCCCCTTCATCACTAATTGAGAAAATGCCTTACCGCTGGATCTCATGGAGGCATTTTCTCACCTGAAGCTCCTTTCTCTGTGATAACTCCAGCTTGGGTCAAGTCGACACAGAACCAGCCAGGACAGCATCCCACAGCCATTTATCCTCTTCAGTTTAGCTGATTGTGCATCTCCACAGTAGCCTCCATCTGTTGCAAATAGAAGATTCTCTGATGAGAAGTGAGAGCTACATCTGTGAGAGGAAGGTTAGGGTGTGGAGTGCAGCTAGCAGGTGCACCAGTGTAGGAAGATGGCAGTAGAAAGTTCTCCTCTCAGGTCTTTGACATGAGCCATTGGCTGGATTTACAGTAGCAGAATGATTTCCCTCCTATTGAGTGGGCTTTAAGTCCAATTGCACAGATGCTGTTACCCTTGGAATAAAGGTGCCATTATTGTACCATTGGGATATCTTGCCGGCTCAGTCCTTGTCGTGGTTCATAGGCTTAACAGCTGGGTAAGACTGCCAATTGCTCCTGTATTAGCAGCTTTCATAGAATAGGACGTTCGATCGGTTGCTCTTCTTCAGCCCCTTTGAGGTAACTGTAGAGAGAAACTGAATGAGGTTCATCCTGACCTTCCCGTTGGTTCTTCACTGTGCTCAGGGAACTTGGGCCTATTTTACAATCTGAGGAAGTTCCTGGGGTCATGGGGGACTTCAGAGATGCCTCTGTGGCTTAGGGAATCCCCTAGTTCTCCTATCTATGCTGTGTGTGGTTCAGCTCAACGCCCAGGGAAAGGTCAATGAACACAGAGCAAAGGTCAGTGGTACAAAGGTTAACTGGACTGGTCAGAGGTTACAGTTCACATTCTCTTTTGGATTTGGAGAACCCTCATCTTCCCCTAAGCAGGGCAGATGCAGTGTGTCTCTTTCACTAGAGTAGGAGACAAGAGGAATACCATCTCAGCAGGTGCTATCAACTGAGAGGTAGGAGAACTCTCTAGAATAGCCTGACAAGGCTTTTGGAGAACACTTAAAAACAAACAAACAAACAAAACCTTTCTCAAATCCACACAAATCATCAAAAGGGTTTTACAACTTAAATTTCTTATGAAAGAAAACCATCACCTAGGTGTTTTCTGGGTCTGCTTAGGTTCCTGATGCTTGTAGCTCTTGCAAACTCCCTCCTCTGAACAAACACAAATGAGGGTACAAATTGCCTCTCTTTCTGTTGTGAATTCATGGTCTCTCAACATCTCTTCCCACACTGAATGCACATGAGGCTAGCGTCAACAAAGAGTAGTTCAGGGTTGAAAAGGTTTATTTTAGCCTACAGTTCCAGATTATAGTCCATCACTTCAGGGATGTCAAAGCAGGAACTTGGCTAGTTATGTCCATTGTCAAGAACAGAGAGAGCAGGAATATATGCCTGTAAATACTCAACTCACTCTTGACACCTAAACAGTCTGGGATCCCTGCCTTGGGAATAAGTGGAGTGTGCTCAATCCGACCATACCAATTAACACAGTGCCCCACAGACGTTCCCACAGGCCAGGCTGATCTCTTAATCTCTTGGGATCTAAATAATGTTGTGATGTAATTAATACTGTATAAAATGAGTTTTAAAGCCGGGCAGTGGTGGCGCACGCCTTTAATCCCAGCACTTGGGAGGCAGAGACAGGCGGATTTCTGAGTTCGAGGCCAGCCTGATCTACAGAGTGAGTTCCAGGACAGCCAGGGCTATACAGAGAAACCCTGTCTCGAAAAACCAAAAAAAAAAAAAAAAGTTTTAAAAACAAGCTTTGAGAGGGATATCTAAAGAAACAGGTCCCAATGAAAGTTGTTACAGTGTAAATACTTGCAGCCCAACTTTATAAAAGGTCTATGTCCACTCATACGGTGGCGTCTGTCGCCCTCTAGTGGTTCTGTGAGTTAGAGCATGAGTTAAACTCAGAAAATCCTGAAGACCAATATGCAACTGTGCGGAGGCAAAAGAAATCAACAAACCTAAGAGAAATCAGCTATTCATCTTTGAGAAGAGGAACAAGATTGACAGACCAGCCAGGCAGTGGTGGCACACGCCTTTAATCCCAGCACTTGGGAGGCAGAGACAGGCAGATTTCTGAATTCGAGGCCAGCCTGGTCTACAGAGTGAGTTCTAGGACAGCCAGGGCTACACAGAGAAACCCTGTCTCGAAAAACCAAAAAAAAAAAAAAAAAAAAAAAAAAAAAAAGAGATAGGACCCGATTTAAAAGAATCAGAAATGAATGGAGAAACACCAAGAAATTCAGAATATCATAAAGGAATACTTTTAAAACCTGTATTCTAAGAAACTGAAAAAAATAAAAGAAATGGATGAATTTCTAGATTTAACCAGATGACAGAAATTAAATCAAGAAGAAGTCAGCAGCCTAAACTGACCCATAACAGATGAGATTAGCCAGGTGTGGTGGCACATGTCCTTAATCCCCAGGAAGCAGATCTCTAAAGGAAAGGTTTCCAGAGTGAGTTCCAGGACAGCCAGGGCTACACAGAGGAACTTGGTCTCAAAAAACAAATAAAAACCCCCAAACAAGGAGATGGAATAAAAGCCTTCAAACTAATAAAGCCCAGGACAAGATGGATTTGTGTAATATGCATACTTAAATGAAAATTTTCCATCTGGGTTGACAATGTTCCCTCCAAAAGTCATAGACTATTTAACAAAATCTCCACCAGGCACAAGAAGCCCCCTTTTGAGTTGTTGGTCAGGATTCTATAAGAGACTCCCTAACGTTACAGGTTATTGTGATTTTCCTTAGTTGCCCCCAGCAGGTACTTACTGGAAAGTATCTATTGCTGAAAACACCAAGCTCTTCAGAGAGAGCCCAGAGACTCCTGAGCTGGACTTGACCTGAAAGCATCCTCTCTGAGAACTAGCTTTCAGGGATTCAGAAGGTGCTCTACACAGAAGGGATGAAACCAGCAGTCCCCAGTGATCGAGATCTTCCTGGCAGGCATGCTGGATGAGTCAGGCTAGGGACACTTTGTGGACACATAAGAAATTAGAATATAGAGTTTGTGGCTGGGCCTCTTGTGGACTCCAGAAGCGATGGTACCCTTCTATTTGCTTCAGACCACTCGGCCTCTGCAGAGATGTGGTCAGCTGGTCTGCAGGGCTGCTCGGGCCCAGCACAGCAAGGTGGCCCAGACGCAGGCTGGGGAAGCAGCTGGAGGCTGGAAGGGCCAGGAGAGTTTATCAGAAAGTGACCCTGAGATGTGGGAGCTTCTGCAGAGGGAGAAGAACAGACAGTGTCCTGACCTGGAGCTCACTGCCTCAGAGAACTTCTGCATCCGAGCTGCGCTGGAGGCCCTGGGGTGGAGGAGCGGAAGTCCTGGACAAAATCGAGCTGCTCTGCCAGCGCCGAGCCTTGGAAGCCTTTGACCTGGATCTCGCGCAATGGGGAGTCAATGTGCAGCCCTACTCAGGGTCCCCAGCAAATCTGGCTGCCTACACAGCTCTTTTGCAGCCTCATGATCGAATCATGGGGTTGGACCTGCCCGATGGGGGCCGTCTCACCCACGGCTACATGTCTGATGTCAAGCAGATCTCTGCCACATCTATTTTCTTTAAGTCTATGACATATAAGCTCAATCCCCAAACTGGCCTCATCGACTACGACCAGCTGGCGCTGACCACTCAGCTTTTTCGACCGCAGTTCATTATAGCTGGCAAGACTGCCAATGCCTGCCTCCTTGACTACCTACGCATGAAAGAGGTCTGTGATGAGATCAGGGCACACCTGCTGGCAGACATGGCCCATATGGGTGGCCTGGTGGCTGCCAAGGTGATCCCTTCACCTTTCTTTTTTCTTTTTTTGGTTTTTCGAGACAGGGTTTCTCTGTGTAGCCCTGGCTGTCCTGGAACTCACTCTGTAGACCAGGCTGGCCTCGAACTCAGAAATCCGCCTGCCTCTGCCTCCCAAGTGCTGGGATTAAAGGCATGTGCCACCACTGCCCGGCTCCTTCACCTTTCAAGTACGCGGACGTTGTCACCACCACCATTCACAAGACTCTTTGAGGGGCCAGGTCAGGACTCATCTTTTACCGGGAGTGCAGACTGTAGACCCCAAGACTGGCCAGGAGATCCCTTATACTTTTGAGGACCGAATCAACTGCTATGTTCCCATCCCTACAGGGGGGCCCACCACAACCATGCCATTGCTGCAGTAGCCGTGGCTCTCAAGCAGGCCTGCACCCCTATGTTCCGGGAGTACTCCTTACAAGTGTTGAGGAATGCCCAAGCCATGTCTGATGCCCTGCTCAAGCGAGGATACTCGCTGGTGTCTGGTGGCACTGGCATCCACCTGGTGCTGGTGGACCTGCGGCCCAAGGGCCTGGATGGAACATGAGCCGAGCGTGTTTTGGAGCTGGTATCCATCACTGCCAACCAGAACACCTGTCCTGGAGACCGGAGTGCCATTACTGGGGGGGGGGGGGGGGGGGAGGCTTGAGACTTGGGGCCCCAGCATTGACTTCTCACCAGTTCCGGAGGATCGTTGATTTTATCGATGAAGGAGTCAACGTTGGCTTGGAGGTGAAGCGCAAGACTGCCACGCTCCAGGATTTCAAATCCTTTCTGTTCAAGGACCCAGAAACAAGTCAGCGTTCGGCCAACCTCCAGCAACAGGTGGAACAGTTTGCCTGGAGCTTCTTGATGCCTGGATTTGATGAACGTTGAGGACACTTGGCAGTCAAAGCCCACAGACCGGAAGTTACCTTTCTTTCCACCTCCTGGACCACAAAAGAGATGTCACTCATCTCTTTGGGTTTTAGTGGAGGGAGGGAGGCCTTCCATTTAGGGCAAGAGCCAGGCATAAACTCCCCTCCAGAATTTGTAGCTGAGATTTCTGATTTGTAACCATGTCTAAAAGAAGCACTCAATGCACATCCAGCTTGTTTTTGAGACGGGGTCTCACTTAGCAGAGACTGGCCTTGAACTGATCCTCCTACCTCCACTTCCCAAGTGGGGTTATAAGTATGCACCGTGACACCCAACACCACCCTCAGCTTCCCGCCCTGACCCTCCACCACATCTCATTGTTACAGACCCCTGCTCTTTCTTGGGGAAGGGGAGTTGGGAACTGAGCCAGAGGAAGGGGTGGGTAAGCGCCCTCCTTCCTGTTTTTATCTAATAAAATGCCAACCTGCAAAAAAAAAAAAAAAGAAAGAAAGAAAGAAAGGAATTAGAATATAAGTTATCCATGTAAGCCGGGCCGTGGTGGCACACGCCTTTAATCCCAGCACTTGGGAGGCAGAGGCAGGCGGATTTCTGAGTTTGAGGCCAGCCTGGTCTACAGAGTGAGTTCCAAGTCTTTCCTCTTTTCATCATGCAATAAACGCATTGCTGCAGAAGGAAAAAAAAAAAAAAAAAAGAGTGAGTTCCAGGACAGCCAGGGCTACACAGAGAAACCCTGGCTCGAAAAAAACAAAACAAAACAAAAACAAAAACAAACAAACAAAAAGATTATCCATGTTTAAACACCAATGTTCTCTAATGCGTTACTAGTAAATGATATATCAAGATTTCTACTGTATAAAACTGTGTATTAAATGAAGATGTGACTCCGTATTAAAGCATTTGTTTGGAATGTGCAGTATCCTGGGCTCAATTCTAGCACTGAAGTAAAAGCAAAACAAAAGATATTTCCAGTAGAGTAGAAATATGGCAACCCAGCTGGGCAGTGGTAGCACTCGCCTTTAATCCCAGCACTTGGGAGGCAGAGGTGGGCGGATTTCTGAGTTCGAGGCCAGCCTGGTCTACAGAGTAAGTTCCAGGACAGCCAAGGTTACACAGAGATACCTTGTCTTGAACCCCCCCCCCCAAAAAAAAAGGAAAGAAATATGGCAACCCTATATTGCGGCAAAGATTTTAAATAATAACAGATCAAATAGGTGGGTGTAAAGAAAAATAACTCCTTTAATATCAACAAGGAGGAAACAAAGAGATTAAACTAGTCCTTATAAAGTAAAAGGTTTTGTTGAAAACCAGGGGTTTTTAACTATTTTAATTTATACAGTGTGAACGTTGCCAAGACAGATAGATGTATGATTCGAATTCTTCAGTGAGGACTCGGTACATACCGGAAATGGTCCACTTTAGTCCCTAGGTCCTTGGTTTTAGTGATGTCAAATAACTCATCTCAAGGTCTATAAAAATGAGAATGTATAGGATTGCATGTCATGTGTTCATAATGTGAGAATGAAGATTGAAGTTTTGGATTACTTAAAGATCTCAGATGGTGCCGGGCAGTGGTGGCGCACGCCTTTAATCCCAGCCCTTGGGAGGCAGAGACAGGTAGATTTCTGAATTCGAGGCCAGCCTGGTCTACAGAGTGAGTTCCAGGACAGCCAGGGCTACACAGAGAAACCCTGACTCGAAAAAAACCAAAAACCAAAACAAACAAACAAACAAACAAACAAACAAAATCTCAGATGGCAAGGGCGTGAAGACACCTCAGTAGGTAAAGTAATCCCTGAGTTAGAACTCAGAACATACTCAAAACCCTTGAGCGTGGTTATGTAGGCTTATAATGCTAGCACTAGAAAGGCAAGCCAGGCAGCCTGGCCTGACAGGCTAGCCCTAGGTGGGTGAGAGATCTGAGGTTGTGCTCAGGCCTCAAACATGTTCTTAGCGCTCTCTCGCTCTCTCTGTCTCTGTCTCTCTCGCTCTCTCTCTCTCCTTCCCCCATCTCTCTCTCTACCTCAAATGGGACTGTGATGGAACACAAATCCCAGTCTGAGGCATTGAGACTTTCCTGGGCGTTCCTTCTGCTGAGGATTCCTCTAAGTCCTTCCCTTTCACCTACTTCTTTGACCATCACTATGAAGTCCACTGTGATCTCTCTACAATAAACTTTAGGGAAGTCTCTGTGGGAGACTCAGTTGGACGCTGAGTATTTTCATAGGGTGAGCACCCCAATGCAATGGGGCTATTATTCTGCTCACAATGAGCTATCTCTACTTTTATTCTGATGTTCACAGTACCCCTCTGTGCTGGTGAGTCTTGATGATGCTCTTGAAAGAGGTAATCCTTTCTCCCTCATCCTGGGGTGTGTGTGCACGCACGTGTGTGTGCACGCACGTGTGTGTGTGTGTGTGTGTGTGTGTGTGTGTGATTTCACTACTACTTAGTCTGCTGTTTTTGGAGGAATCACAACCTTCACTCAGGCTTATTCTACATGAGAAAATGTCCAGACCCCCTCCCCCCTCCCGGCCCAAGAGCCTCTCACTGGTAGGCAAAGTCAGAGTTTGCACAGACTTGATTGCAATGTCTGATATTTCAGGTGGGAGAAACAGAGAGCAAAGACAGACCCACCCCAGGGATCAGACTTTCAGATTCTGAGGGGCGTTATTATTTTCCCTCACCATGTTTTCCCTTTCTTTAAAATATTTATGAGTTGTTTTTTTGGAGGGGGAAGAGATTTTCAACTATAACCAGAAGGCAGAGGAAACTAGCTTTCAGACTCCCCTAGTTTTCTGCTATGAAAGGGCAGAACGGAAGATAATCTGTTCTCCTTTCCTCCTGAGAAGTCCAAGTTCCCATTAAGGGCTGATGTGGTAGGCAATGTTGAAGGAGCAGGCCACGGCAGAAATATCTATTGGCAGGTGTGGAAGAGAGGATCTAGCAATGACCTTGGACGGGGCCAGGGTCCTATGTGTGAGATTCCTTCAAGGACTGCTGGGCAGCTGTGATGAGCATGGTGCAACCCCATGGTAGACACAGAATGAGTTCCAGTAAAAGGAGAGACAAACAGGAAGGAAGAGCCGTGAAGAAGATGTGTTTGCATGTGCAGAGGCAAGGACCGACCACACAGGGCTCTGCGGTGTGTGCCCGGAGAAGGAGATGATGCTCCCAACATGGTCTTTCCTCCACCAAAGTTTTGCACTCTAAAACTGCTGACTAGCTTTGTGCCCAGCCTGTCTGGGGTTCTGATTTGAGAATTCTTGTTCTAGATTTTCATGTACCATCCATGTACCAAAGAGTTCTTGAAGCAGCCCTACTTTTGAGCATTTTTTTTTTTTTTTGCACATGAATTTGGCATAAAATACCCTGCTTGGTGTGAACATGCAACATGAAGGTGTGGACACGTGATATTTGGGTGTGAACCTGAGACATGTGGGTGTGAACATGGGACACACAGGTGTGGACATGTGACATGCATTTAATGAAAGCTGTCATTCTGCCATTTGCTATGTCTGTGTGTTAATATATGTTCCCTGTGAGAAGCTTCCAGGTAAACATTACAAGTGTCAGTCTAGGAGAGACACCCTCACCAGGTGCTTCTCGTGGAACACCACAACTACCTAGCAATGGGATAGCACAGCAGGTACTTTCTAAGCGTCGAGGGACTCACTGGTCAGTAGGTTGTCTAGCTGAGAAGCTTTCATGATGTCTGAACTGTTGCAAATCCCGCTATATGAAGTTTAAGCTAAACGTTAAACGTGTTATAACAAATCCAAACCAATGTGAAGGTTAGACTACCACGTCTTTTTGTTTGTTTGTTTCCACAATGTCAGAATTCATTAATAACAAAATCACAAGTTCTGCCAGTTTGACCAACCCTTTGATTAATCTTCTGTAAATTAAAGCAAAATGCCCAACCATTCACCCAACTATACACCCATCTACCATCTACCCAGCCAGCTATCTGTCCATCTACCATCCACCCAGCTAGATATCCACCCACTGACTGTTCATCTCAGCTTCATGAGAGCATTACTCTTTGTTCCTATCATCAGACAGTTGTCATAATTCATTACATTTTATTAGAAAAGACATTCCATCTACCAGAGAATTGTTTTGAATATAAAAACATACATCTCTGGGATTAACAAAATTATATTCAAATATTAAAAATGTCCTAACGCTAAGGTTGTCTGTGGTGGGAATGGTGCCCTTTGGTGGGGGTGTCTGAAGAGCACATAGCAGAAGTCATCTGGTCTATCACCGCCACACAAAACCATGTGGCTCCAATCCACCTGAATCCTTAGGCTTCTGTCTGGAATCCTTCTTCCTGTCTACACACTGCCTCTGCACATTCTTTTAAGATGGTTTTAAGTGACCTCCCAAACTTCAGAAAGAGCACATATTACAGCCATTTAATTATCCCATATAAGGAAAGCCCCCCCCCATTGCCTACTTCTCCTATGTTCTTATGAGCCGGGAACTGACTGAGCTGCAGCCCCCAGGTCCTCCTGAGTTTCCTAAGGTACCTGGGAAAGGAACTCACCTCTTGCAGTACCAGCCTCAAGATGTCAGGTAAGGGAAGAGGCAGGGCCAGAGCTTTGCACCTTGCTGTGCTGCTGTGCTGTTTAATCCACGTCCACCTGTGTGAACTGCTATATAATTAAGCTTAAAAAGGGTCTCGATTTTCAGGAGAACCCAAGAGAAGATCTTTGTGAAGTGTGGAATCCTTCCGAGTTGTAAATTACTACTGACACTTTTGTATTTCTTCGGAGAAGAACAGTAAGTAAAATGGAAAATAAGACCAAACAAATGATCTGTTCCAAGCCCACCAGCTGTTCACACCCCAGCCCTGGGATTTCCTCTGGCTCTTCTAAGGATCAAGGCTCATTTGCTTCTAGGCAGATGCTAAAGAGCAGCCTGGCACGCTGAAAAAGATCTTGCAAGCTCTCATCCCTAACCCAGAAGCTATCTCCAGCTGACAACTGCCTGCAAAAGAAAAATAGGCTGGCAGTGGTGGCGCACGCCTTTAATCCCAGCACTTGGGAGGTAGATTTCTGAGTTCGAGGCCAGCCTGGTCTACAGAGTGAGTTTCAGGACAGCCAGGGCTACACAGAGAAACCCTGTCTCGAAAAAACAAAAAACAAAACAAAAACAAAAACAAAAAAATTAGTTTTCTCCAATTGGGTCTACGAACCACACACTAAGGGCAGACCCCCTACCCAGGGGTAGATGGCCAACATAAAACAAGCTCAAGGCTATTAGCAGAGGTGTTTGTTTGTTTTTGTTGTTTTGGGTTTTTTTGCCTGCAGGTCTTTCACTTACATATTATGGTTTCTGATCTCATGGTTTTATGGGATTTCTGTTTGTTTTGTTCAATTCTGTTTTGTTGCTGTTGTTGGCTGTTTTTTTTTGTTTTGGTTTGTTGTTTTTGTTTTTCTTTTGAGAGAGAAAAAAAGGGGTGGGTGAGTGGGAAGAATCTGAGAGGAGTTAGGGGAGAGGAAACTGTGATCACAATATATTGTATAAAAAATCTATTTTCTTTTCTTTTTCTTTGGATATTTTCTGTATTTATTTATTTTTTGTTTGTTTGTTTGTTTTTGTTTTTGTTTTTCAAGACAGGGTTTCTCTTTGTAGCCGTGGCTGTCCTGGAACTCACTCTGTAGACCAGGCTGGCCTTGAACTCAGAAATCCACCTATCTCTGCCTCCCAAGTGCTGGGATTAAAGGCATGTGCCACCACTGCCCGGCTCTTTTTTTTTTTTTTTTTTTTGTTTTTTTGAGACAGGGTTTCTCTGTATAGCCCTGGCTGTCCCGAAACTCACACTGTAGATCAGGCTGGCCTCAAACTCAGAAATCTGCCTGTCTCTGCCTCCCAAGTGCTGGGATTAAAGGTGTGCACTACACTGCCCGGCTCTTTATTTACATTTCAGATGTTATCCCCTTTCCAAGTTAACCCCCTATCCCATCCCTCCTCCCCCTGCCTCTATGAGGGTGCTACCTACCCACCCACCCACTCCTGTCTTCCTGTCCTGGCATTCCCCTACACTGGGGCATCAAACCCCCTCAGGCCCAAGGGCCTCTCCTCCCACTGATGTCCAACAAGGCCATCCTCTACCACAGATGTAGCTTGAGCCATGGGTCCCTCCAAGTGTACTCTTTGGTTGGTGGTCCAGTTCCCGGGAGCTCCAGGGGGTCTGGCCGTTGACACTGTTGCTTCCACCATGGAGCTACAAACTCCCTTAGCTCCTTCAGTCCCTTCTCCAACTAATCCATTTGAGACCCCGCACTCAGTCCAATGGTTGGCTGCGAGCATCTGCCTCTGTATTTGTCAGGCTCTGGCAGAGCCTCTCAGGAGACAGCCATCCATTCTCAATTCAACATCAAGAGTAAAAATCTCACAACTACTCCAGAACATATCTAGCAGCTGCATTGCTGAGGACCCACAAGCCTTTAAAGTCATTCCCTTCCTAAAAACACAGGCATCCCGAAACCTGCGCATGGATTCTCCAGAAACCAGAGACACCTTGGTATGTTCTCACCAGGGCAACACTGGGGATCTGGGGGACCCTGGGGCTGCCTGAGGTGGGAAGGAGAGGAGAGGAGAGGGGTCTGGCTTGAATGACTTCGGGAAATGAGGAGAGTCTGTCTTTCCTACCCAACTGTCCTCTGTCAGTCAGGGTCTTTGTGCCTTGTATCCAAAGCCTAAACTTTAGTTCTGTGGTGGAAGATATTAATTTCTCCAAGAAACACTATGGGTTTTTTACATAACGGTGGGTAATAAGGAACACGGATGATATTGAAGGAATGAGAAGGATAAATTTAGCTTTGAGAATGTTTTGAAATGAACAAGCATTGGAGGGAATAACAGGATATTTAAAAATTAATTTAGGCTAGTTTAAATAGTTACAGTTGCAATAGTAACTTATTTAATTCAATTTTATTGCAATTAACTTTTAATTAATTTAGCACTATGGCCTTAAGAGATATTTTGCCCAGTTTAATCTGAAAAAATGGCCTCATTGGGCCAGCAGGGGCATTAAAGTTGTAAAGGATCATAGGGTGTTTCTGCTTCTTAGAGACATCAGCTTTTTCTGGGAACAATGACAGGGACAGAGGAGGACAAATATCCATGCATTCCTCTTAGGACCAAGAGCACTGGGCATAGTCTACAGTTTCTTCCAGGGACCATTTAAGAGAAAGACAGGCTTGGCCCTCCTGTTTTTCTATCCCAACACTCCATCTTTGTTGGTGGTCTTCAGATTGTCCCCTAAATAATCTAGGGCTTGCTTATATAGTTTCGTGACAAGGAACAGCAAGGTATGTCTCTGCTGCCAGACTTGGGTTTGGCCCTCTGTTGTTGCTGTGTGGAGCTGGTGTTTCCAGGCCCTTGTTCAAAAGGAATATTGTTCAAAAGAATTGGATAATGCACACAAATAGCAAAGCAGAAGGTATTTTATCCAAAAGTAAAGACAAAGAACAGAGCAGGCCATGGAAGGATGAGGTCATTGGCAAAGTGTTTGCTGTGCTATCAAGAGGAATCTGGTGTAGATCTTTAGCCCACAGGTAAAAATCTGGGCATGGTAGTGTGTGCCTGTAACAAATACTAGGGTTTAGAAGGCAGAGATAGGTGGCTCATGGGAGTTTGCTTGCTGTGCAGCCAGTCTTGACAAATTGGTAAGATCCATGTTCAGTACAAGCCTGTCTCAAAAAAACAAAATTAGCCGGACAGTGGCGGCGCACGCCTTTAATCCCAGCACTTGGGAGGCAGAGGCAGGCAGATTTCTGAGTTCGAGGCCAGCCTGGTCTACAGAGTGAGTTCCAGGACAGCCAGGGCTACACAGAGAAACCCTGTCTCAAATCAATCAATCAATCAATCAATCAATCAATCAATCAATCAATCAATAAAAACAAAACAAAAAAACCAAAAAAATTAATACAAGGTGGAAAGTGATAAAGGAAGGCATCCAGGGCTACACAGAGAAACCCTGTCTCAAATAAATAAATAAATAAATAAATAAATAAATAAATAAATAAATAAATAAATAAAAACAAAAAACCAAAAAAATTAATACAAGGTGGAAAGTGATAAAGGAAGGCATCCTCATTGACTTCTGGCCTTCATGCAAACATGCACACACACAAACATGCACATACACACAAATGTGCACACACACACACACACACACACACATACACACACACGTATATACTCATTACCACACACACAAGTACATAGTCTTGAAGACCTTGCAAGAGGGAGACTAGCCTGAGCAAGATTTGTTCAGGAGCCCCAGGTTCCTTTACAAGGCTCTTGGTGGGTCCAGGAGGAGGCAGATTGGTTGTTAAGGGGAAGTGGGGTGTTTTTCTGTTATGATTGAAAGGACTGGGTCTGTTAGCCCTGTTTACTGCACATGGCATTTCCCACGTTGTATCTGATTTAAGTTGTAAGTATGTTCAATCCTACATAAGGATAAGACACTAAGAAGGAATTTACCCTGAAAGTTCACTCAGAGGATACAGTTTGACTTACTGCAACCCCTCTTCCAAAACAAACCAGACTAGGCTAAAATGATACATTGCTTCTAGTTCCCAGATGTGCTTGACCATAACAACGGAATTATTACAGGCTTGCTAGGTAACTGTTAAGATGGACTGACCAGCTAGCTTGTTTGGAAAGAAGTGTGTATAGCTCAATGACGAGGGTCCCTGACTGCTAAGCAAACTGCTTCACCCTGCTTTGAAGCCTTGTAAGGTAAGTGGCTCTGTGAAATTTCATACTTGAGGTTTGAGCCAGGGTGGCGTAATGGCTATTCCTGGTTGTCAGTTTGACTATATCTGGAATGAACTACAATCCAGAATTGGAGGGCTCACCTGTGTTCCAGATCTTGAGACTGGAAGACACAAGTTTCTGACCTGGATCTTGGCATGGAGATCTTGAGGCATAATGGCCTTGAAAAGCTTAGGCTCAGGCAAGGTTGTACACACCTTTAATCCTAGGAGACTAAGGCAAGGAGATCTCTGAGTTCAAGGTCAGCCTGGGACTTAGCAAGTCCCAGATCAAGGCATGGTGGTACATACCTTTAATCTGGGCCACACCTTCTGCTGGAGACCTATATAAGGACATTGGAAGAAGGAAGAGTCACTCTTCTTCGCCTGCTTGCATTTACTTGCCAGCACATCTGTTGGAATCTACTTCTACAGAAGACCAGCTGAAACAACTAGCCTTGTGGGACTGAGCAACTACTAGATTCGTGGACTTCTGTTAAAAGCTGACCATTGTTTGGGAGATGGACTACAGACTGTAAGTCATCATAACAAATTCCCTTAATATATAGAGACTATCCATAAGTTCTGTGACTCTAGAGAAACTAATACAGGTGGGATCTCTTGGTGTAAATTCCACGATAGAAAACTATCATTGTTAGTTCAGCTGGAATTACAGAAAGCAGAAGGCCTCAGGTGGGCTGTGGTCATTTCTAGAGTAGGCTAGGAAGGTGGAGCACGGAGATGGAATTCCCCAATAGAGAGGGAGTTCACAGTGTCACAGTAACACAGCACTCCTGTCCTGTGGCCCCATGGCAGGATAGGTGTTCCATGAGATTTTCTCTTGGGAATGGGTGGAAACAGGGAGGAGGTCTATATGAATTGAAGAGCACTGAGGGCCAAAGTCTGAGTTTGCATTCTTTATCTGAATGAGACATTTGCTCTATGTGGGAACAAGCCTGGCGTGGTGTGATGAAGCCTGACGTGTCTGTCCCTGGGCGCTGGATGGGAAAGCAGACACATGGGAAGTGGCCGCACGGGCCCTGCTCGTGGGTGGGGGAGGGGGCCATTCTGGGGGAACTAGCGGCAGCTGTTTCCGTGGGTTCTCTAGCCTTGAACACCACAGTCGCCGCAGGGTGCTGTAGATGGATCAGCTGCCGAGACCGGGTTTTGGCGGCTTGGTGCGCCGGGCTAACTGCTTAGGCTTATGTGAATGGATACCATCTGGGAGCGCTGGGAAGCCCTCGGTGAGAGATTAGACGTGGCTCCTTAATTGAGGGCTGGATCCCTCGCTTCCCACGGTGGGTCCAGATGAAGAGACAGTCCATAATTCTAAGATGTTTATTGTCATCTTGTGGAGTGGCGTGGATGGAATGGTACCCCTGCCTTTCTGGGAGATGTGAGGCAGATAAAGTAACTGGGAAGGGGTGTGGCTCAGCCTCTAGGTGTCTCATTAACATGGGGATGGCTTGTGGCTGTGTGGCCATGCCTCTACCTGAGGAGGGGTGGTATGTGACCTTCACTGGAGCCAAAAGCCTCCCGGGATCGTTGGCATAAAGTTTTCCAGTCCCTTGTGGATTATTCCACAGGGTTGCCCAGATTTTACTCCTGTGCTCAACCAGGTGCCAGATTGCCTGTCACAGATCACTGCCCCACAGCTCTGTATTGGAATGACTTTGTGGTGGGCATCATGCCCAGTCCTGCCTTCTAACTCCTCAGTCTCTTTATCTCTTCTCACCATCTGTCCCCAAAAGCCAAAGAACATTCAAGTGCAAGCGGGGATCTTCCTCCGGTGAGGCAGAACAGACAGCAGGCTGTAAATATTTTATGCTTTTCAGGACTGTTTCCTTTCAGAATATTAAGAATTCTTGCCAACATTTCACAATAGATCATCCAAACACTGCTTTGCACAGTGAACCATTTACCTTGGAGAAGGGTGACAGGCTCTGAGTCAATGCAGAGCAGAGGCTTCAAACAGCAGCTACATCATTTGACTAAGTATAACAAACTCATCTACCCAGGGACAAAAACTGAAGATGTCCCTGAATGACTGCTTTCCTGAAACAGGTTTTTGGAACAAACTCCTTATAGCAAAAGTTGCGAGAGCCATAAGAGAGTTCTTTCTCCTGTGACATCTGGAAGCATGCTCTGTTATAATCCATGACACTGGCTTTTTAAGACCCTGACCCTCAGTCAGTGGTACTTACTTCAAGATGCCCCACCCCCACCCCGACTCCCACCCCAACCCCCACCCCCAGTGAGGCACCAAGATGCAGATCAATGCAAAAGCAAGAGGTTTATTTTCCTTCGAGCCTCTAGTCTGTCAGCCACACATTCTGTGTTATTCTATTATAGCAGCTCTGTCAAACTACAAAATCCACCTTACACGCCCACATTCCGGTTGCCAGAATCAGGGAACTGAAACTGGCTGCCTCCAGTTTCATTGGTGGTTCCCACAATATATGTCTCAATAAAACAACCCTGCTCAGAATCAGGGTTGATGTTTGGTAGTCACATCTTTCCTGCCTCTTTTTGTTGGAACACTTTCTCAGTTTTCTTTTCCTTGGATTTTTAGGTCCTTGACCTGTCCAGTTATAGGATTGCAGTCCTGTGTCTACTCCCCCCCCCCCCCTTGGGGAGGAAGAATGTGTGTCAGTTGCTTCATATCATGCCCAACGCCCATCACTGTAATACCCTCAATCTCCATGAACCTGGTTCCCGGATAGCCTGGCGGCCTGGAGCTCTGTTTCCCTCATATTTTTCTCAACACTTGTGAAACACAAGCCTCTGCTTCCAGTTCTCTCCTGCTTGTGATTTACCTGTGTTTCAGCTTTCTTGTTAGGTTCTCGAGGCCACCATAAGTGGTTAGGGGGAATTTATTCTCTTGTAGTTCTGGAGTTCGGAAGTCCAAAGCTAAGCTAAGCCTTACAAGGCTTTGTCCCCTGTGAAGACTTCTCTTGGTTTGTGGCTGCATCTTTAAATTTAATTGTTATTTTCTTGTATGGGTATAGATGTTTTGCCTGCACGTATGATTGCACACCTCTTGCATGCCCATGGAGGTTAGAAGATGGCATTGGATTGCCGGGAGCTGTGGCTATAGATGGTTTGAGCTGTTATGTATGTGATAGGAACAGAACCCAGTTCTTCTGGAAGAGAAGCCAGTGTTCCTAACCACTAAGCAATCTCTCCAGTCCCTACATGGCTTTTCTTCATCTGTGCTCTATCCTCTGTCTTAAAGACACTGTCATTGATGTAGTGCTGTGGAATTCAGTAGAATTTCATTACCAGTCTTATTTTAATTGCTCCTGCTCAGGCCCTATTTGTACTTAAGCTCACATTCTACTATCCTCTGTGAATCTGAATATGGAGGGCACTGTGTAAGTGACCACAGCACCTGTGGAGGCTTGTCTCCTGCTACATGGCATCACTGTCCACTGTTGATTGGGTGACAGCTAACAGTTCTCTCTCTCTCTCTCTCTCTCTCTCTCTCTCTCTCTCTCTCTCTCTCTCTCCCCCTCCCTCCCTCCCTTCCTCCTTGCCTCTATCCCTCCCTGCCTTCCTCTCCCTGTCCCTGTCCCTCTCCTCCCTCTCCCTCTGCTCCCCCACCCCTCTCTCTGTTGCCCATTGTAGAACTGCAGAACTGCTTTGTTTTTTCATTTCCTCCTGGAACCATGAACTGAAATGTTTGAAATCATGAGCCAACTCCATCTTTCCTTCTTTCCGTTACTCTCTTGGGTGCTGTATCAATGGCAAGAACTCAATGGCCAATACAGTAATCTAAGATGCTTGCTGTTCAAGTCAGTCAAGATATCTGAGGAGAAAGAAGTTCTGGGGGCATGGAAGGGGAATGGGAGAGTATTATGATCTAAATACACAATATATATGTATGAAATTGGCAAAGAATAAAAGACAAAATCAACAATTTAAAAGGGTAAAAAGGCTTCTCAGAAGAGTTCCCTTCATAAAGAATGGGAATGTAGGTTACTTAATAGTTGAATCTTATTTTCAAGATTTAGTTTTATTTAGTGTGTGCGTGCGTGTGTGAATGCCAAGTGCATGAGTGCTCATAGAAGCCAGAAGAGGATGTTGGATCTCCTGGAGTGGTAGTCACTGGTGGTTCTGGGCCACGCTATGTGGGTGCTGGCAACCAAACTTAGGTTCTCCACGGGAACAGTGCCGCTGAGCCATCTCTTCACTCCATAAAGGATGCTTTAATGTTCATGCTGCTATGCATGGATGAAAAGCATAGGTTAGCACCTCCCCCCCCCCCCCCAGCAGCCCTCTTACCTTCAATGCCACCACTCAGTGGAGCCTGGGTCCTCATGTCCTCACACATGGGTCAGTAGTCAACAGACTCCAGAGCAGAAGTCCTTCAAGAAGAATCCTAGTGATCAGGAGGCAGCATAGTGGGTAAGAAAAGGTTTGGAGGCAGAAAGAGTTGCTCCTCTCCAGTGATGAATTCAGAACATAACTTTTAAGACACAGTTTAACTCTATGGCAGTTTTTAAAAAGGCAAAAGAGGTTTTAACACCCTGCAAATAGTTCTACTCAATAGAATCTGAACAAGGCATTTGGATATTAAAATTCTTCAGAGTTGGGAATCCATTTCCTTCTTGCTATCTAAATTATTTCATCCGAAAGACAGAATCTAATTAAGCTAAATCCTTTAAGCACATTAAACAACTCAATCTTCCTTTTTGTTCTGAAACTTTGCCCATATTTGAAGACTGGTCTCCTGTGAACTGTAATGAACAGTTAGTTTCTATGAATACTTCTTCATAATGCTGTAATTTCCATAAAGTATCAGAGGATATTTCCAAAATCCATTTCAGGTAAGCCGAAAAATCACATCTGGGATTTTCCTCTGGCACTGATGTCAAAAACACTTCATAGTGACACCTGTCACAAGCATTAAGGTGAACAGAGATCCAAATTATATTTTCAAATAGGAAACTCGGTGCACTTTGGCTTTAGCAGCTAGGCTGTTCTGGTCTGATTTGCTGATTTCTAACCTAGGCTATGTCTGGTCAGCCATGTCATCTTGTAGAGCACAATATTCCAGTATTACCATTCCTGGTTTTACAGGTTATAATGGTAGGAAATGAGCAGTACTGTGAATGTCAAACTTGGGGGATGGTCTCATAAGATTTTAACTCAGTTACACATTTTAAAAAGTGCTTACACTTTTGTGGAGTTTTGTTTGTTTGTTTTTGTCAGTGGACATACTCCATCAGAGCACATTCTCTTAGATGTAAGACATCCCCCACAAGCTTGTGTGCTTGTTTGAATACATCTCCAGCTGTTGCTGAGGGGTTAGGGCCTTACTGGAGGAAGGGGGTTACTTTGGACAGATCCATTTTTAGCTGGACCAAGGCTGGGCTCAGTTTTCCTCTCCTTGTCTTTCCCTGCTCCTCTCCTTTATCTCCTCTGCTTCCTCCCCTTTCTTCCTCTTTTCTAGACATGTACACATTTCTCTTTTCCTCTTTCTTTCCTGTCCTTCCTGTGAAGAGATGAGGCATCCCAGACGCATGCTCCTGCTGCCTTGGAGCCATCTGATCCCATGAGTTCCCTGTGGTGATGCAATATGTCCCCTCAAACCATCAACCAGCATAGAGTCTCTCTCCCTTAAGTTGCTTTGACAGGTATTCCCTTACAGCTTCCAGAAAAGCAGCTAATATTCATTCTCTCTACATGTCAGCACTAAGAACACTGTCAGTGTTTTGGCCTGGAGCAAAGAGCTGTTCAGCTGGAGGAAGGTGAGCCCAGAGTCCTTGGCTTCATCTTTCTCTCCACTTCCCTTTAGGCATCCAAGGAGCCTGGCGAAAGCTGTATTAAGGACATCTTTCTTTGCTCTCACCAAGGAGAATCAAACAACTTGTCTCTTTAGCAGGTTAAATGTGTGTCATTTTTTATTAAGTGACCGCAGATTTGTGTGCACAGGTAGAGGTGGATCCCTGAGCTGTGGAGCTGAACAGGGAGCTGCATGAGCTTGCAGCTTTGCAGAAAGCTGTTTGGTTGTAGCTTTCAGCTGCAGAGATCAGACATGGCTCTCAGGGTGTCTACCAGCTCTGGTCCCTAGTCAGAGCACAGTCCACTTTCATGGCAGAAACAAACTGCAAGGAAGAACGTGGGAGCTATGATATTGAACTGTTCGTGAGAGCACTCTTGCTCAGTAGCTCCACCATCTGCCTTACTGGAGAATTCCATCATAGAACATAGATTCTCCTCTACTGTCAAGGATGGAACAGTTGCCCTTTTTTGAAACACATGGCTGTACTCCTGTTTCTGTATTGTGTGAATGTGAACGTAATCCAGAGACATCTTTGTAACTAAGGTTTTGAGATTAGGGGTCGTCATGGATCATATGTGTGGACCCTAAATCCAATGACAGGTGTTATTACAAGGGAAGAGTTGGGAAGACCAAGGGCAGAAGGACCCAAATATGGAGGCCAAAGGGCCAGTGAGGCAACTATAGCTAAGGCTCATTTGAAGCCATTAAGAGGTAGCAGAAACAGAAGGGATTCCCTGCAAGCACCTTGAGAGAGCCTTGCCTGAGAACACCTTGGCCTCACCGCTCGTCTCCGGAGTGTGGGAGAATACCTCTCTGTTATAGGCCACTTGGTGGACATTTTGGCAGCTGCTTAGGATAAATATGGACACAGCCTCAGTCCTCCTGGAGCTCAGGTTTAAGAAGGTTTAAAGTGATTTGATGGACAGGCAGGAACTCTGTTCTATTCACTGCAAATAACAGAAAGAGATGTGAATGGCTGAGAATGGATTGAGGCCTCATGTTGACACTAGAAAGACCAGCAGGCTTTTCTGATAACCTCAGCTGGCTCTATAAAAGGGCACATTTCTAATTCTCTGCTTCTTTCAGTGAGTGAAATGTATCAGCATCTCTCCTAAATTGGGGAGATCCTAAAAACTCAACTCACCTGAAGGGACGTGGATGCGCAAGTCTTCATCACAGTGTTTTAGGGGAGGCTGGGGAAAAGAGGCCATGAAGAGGGGTCAGGAATGCTAGGGAGAAGTGTGAACTAGAGGTTCAGAAGAGAAGGGGTAC
Organism: Uromys caudimaculatus; assembly: GCA_028551405.1. NCBI lineage: Eukaryota > Metazoa > Chordata > Mammalia > Rodentia > Muridae > Uromys > Uromys caudimaculatus. Next base: position 67,206,090 of record CM052715.1, read on the forward strand.
AAGGACAACTTAGAAAACTGAGGCCGGATGGGTTTCAAAGAAGACTTAGTCAGAAATGGCAAACTTCTGTTTCCTTGGGATGTGAGCTTCTGGGAGAGGTTATCTGTCTGGACTTGGAAATTTTGGGTCCTAGTTAAGTACAGTCCCCTTTGCATAGGAGGAAACCAAGATGCACCATGTTCCCTTTTCCAAGGGAGACTGTCCTCAGGAAGTCAAATCAATAGCCCAAAGGTTGGATGCTGTCTTAGTTAGGTTTTTACTGCTGTCAACAGACACCATGACCAAAGCAACTCTTTTTTTTTAAATAATTCATGATTTTTATCAGAACTTGTAAATGAAAAATACACAACTCAGTTCTTCTGTGGCTTATAAAACAGTCCAGCCAACAAGGAATATTTAAATATAAAGCAAACAATGCTATAAGATTTGAACATTTTACAATATGCTGTTAAAATACAGAGCTTAAGTTTCTCAATGCTAAGGTGTAAAACAGGGAAAAAGTTGTTTCAACTTTGGGATATATCGCCATTATATAATATACTAGAAACAAATGCAATAATTTCAGCTTATATATATATGACATCCTATATTATATAGTTTGTTTCTACAGAATCTTCCCTTGAAAATGAGGTATAGTAATAAATGATGTTTATAAACCATTAATAGATCTTAAGAGATCATGGAAACAAGGGGAAAGTATTCTTTCTTCTAAATATTTTCATATTTGAGATACTAGCTAATTTAGTCTTAAGTAGTTTTGTTAATTTTATCTAACTTGTCAATGTCTAATGTATTTTATCTAATATACCTCCATGGATTCAGGCTCAAAGGGTAAAATTTTATTGTTGATAGGCTTAAAATGAATATCAAAATAAAAACCAAAACAAAAAACACCCAACAAAAGAGCACCTTCAGTAGTTTGTAGTTTATGATTTTTAAATTAATTTCACTTTTAATAGTATTACTAAGTAATACCTATATTTCTCTCTTTTTTAAATTAATTCATTAATTAATTTTTGTTACTTTATTTACATTTCCAATGTTTCCCCTTTTCTAGGTCTCCTCTTTGGAAACTCCCTATCCCCTCCCCCCCCCTCCCGACTCTATGAGGGAATTCCACATACCACCCACCCGCCCACCCATTCCCATATTCCCACCTTGACATTCCCCTTTACTGGGGCCTCTAACACCCTCAGGCCCAAGGGCCTTTCCTCTCCCTGATGGCCAACGAGGCCCTCCTCTGCCACATATGTGGTCCAAACCATGGGTCCCTCGATGTGTATTCTTTGGTTGGTGGTCCAAACTCCAGGACGACGGGGGGGGGGGTGTCAGGCCCATTGACGCTGTTGCTCCCTCCATGGGGCTGCAAACTCCCTCAGCTCCTTCAGTCCTTTCTCCAACTCCCCCATCTGGGACGTCACTCTCAGTCCAGCAGTTACTGTAAAGTGAAACTTGGGCATTCTGAACTTTTGGGCTACTATCCACTTATTATCAGTGAGTCCATACCATGTCCGTTCTTTTGTGACTGAGTTACCTCGCTCAGGATGATATTTTCAAGTTCCATCCATTTGCCTGCAAATTTCATTAAGTCATTGTTTTTTATAGCTGAGTAGTACTCCATTGTGTAAATGTACCACATTTTATGTATCCATTCCTCTGATGAGGGACATCTGGGTTGTTTCCAGCTTCTGGCTATTATAAATATGGCTGCTATGAACATAGTGGAGCATGTGTCTTTATTACATGTTGGAGCATCTTCTGGGTATATGCCCAGGAAAGGTAT
>CM052715.1:67208372-67253108 GCA_028551405.1 Uromys caudimaculatus
TACTGGTTCTTTAAGTTCGGAATCTTCACTCTCTTCTATACCTATTATCCTTAGGTTCTGTCTTCTCATTGTTTCCTGGATTTCATGGATGTTTGGGTTAGGAGCTTTTTGCATTTTGTATGTTCTTTTACTGTTGTGTCAATGTTGTCTATGGTATCTTCTGCTCCTGAGATTCTCTCTTCTATCTCTTGTATTCTGTTGGTTATGCTTGCATCTATGACTCCTGATCTCTTTCCTAGGTTTTCTAACTCCAGGGTTGTCTCTTTGTGATTTATTTGTTTCTATTTCTATTTTTAGCTCCTGGATAGTTTTGTTCATTTCCTTTGTCTGTTTGATTGTGTTTTCCTGTAATTCTTTAATGGATTTCTGTGTTTCCTCTTTAAGGGCTTCTAGTTCTTTACCTCTGTTCTCTTGTGTTTCTTTAAGGGTGTTAATTTCTTTCTTAAAGTCTTCTATCATCATCATGAGAACTAATTTTAAATCTGAGTCTTCCTTTTCTGGTGTGTTGGGGACCCAATCCCCATGGCCTTTCACCTCACTCATTGCACAAAAAAATTATTGCAGATACCACAAAGATGGGGGAGGGCAGAGTTCGAAGAGAAGGGGAGAGGAAAGGAGAGGCATTTTATACTCTTCCAGACTTATTAGAATTACCATTTGGAAATAGGTTATCAGTGGAAGAGGAGGCAGAGTACCTCAGCACATTTTCCATCTTTGAAACTGTTGCATGTAGTTCCTAAGCTACTGCCTTAGCTCCAGGACTGGCCTAGCTACCAGCTCTCCCCCTTTTGCTCTGCCTGCCTTTAGCTCCGGGAGGTGTTTCTTCCCTTTTGCTCTGCCTGCCTTTAGCTCCGGGAGGTGATCATACTGCCAGACCCTTCCCAGCTGCCCTTGAATCAGAGGATAAAACACATACACACAGTTTGTTCCTTTACAACTTGCTTTCTTGGCACAATTGCTGGGCCTTACTGTCTCCCACCTGGAAAAGTGTGTCTTACTAATCAAAAAATTAAAAATATGTCGTGTCTAATGTAGAGTCTAAGAGATGAGGAAGGTGAAAGGCAGAGAAGGAAAGAAACACCAAAGGCTTTGAAAACAGGACAAGCCTTGGTGCAGATGCCTGATTAAGTCCTTACTGCGGATGACCTCAAGCCACTTACTACTGCTTTAGGGGTGGCTGCCCAAGAGGCATGTCTACACTCTAATCCCTGGGTCCTGAGAATATTACCTTATATGGCAAAAAGGCAACTAGGCAAAGGAGAGTATATTGATTATGGGTCGAACACTAGGCCTTGAATTTAATTGTATACGTCCTTGTAAGTTAGACACACAGAAGAGAGACCATGAACAGAGGTGTTCAGATAGGTGTGGTATGGGGCTGAGGTTGGGCTGATGTAGCCACAGGCCCAAGAACACTGGAGTTACTAGTATGGGAGAAGCTCCCTACCTAGAGCTTCCAGAGAAAGCAGTCCTGCCCCTATCCTGATGTTGGACTTCTGGCTTATGGAATTATGAAACAAAAATGTCTGCTTCTTTAAGCCATCAAGTTTTCAGCACCTTGCTGTGGGAGCCCCAGAACTTTACATACACCCCTGGCTTCTGGCCCTTTAAGCTTCCCTCCTGTTAAAGTGACATGGCATATCCTTGGGGTGAAATCCAATCGGTCTGGAGCAGTCATAGAAACCTCATTTGCTTTTATAGAGAGCAGTTGGGATTTGAGGCCTTCAGGGTGTCTCACTATGAGGATGGTGAGAGGTGAGGTAGCTTGTTGAGAAGAATGACTTGATATAATAGCAGCCTAAAGTAGGTTGCTGGGTCAAAAAGCCAGGTAGTTCTGCAAGTGGAACAGGGCAAATGGGGATGCATGTTAGGAGACTGGCAGTGTGGGACATGGAGAAGCTGGAGGTTATTTAAATCTCAGAAGGGATAGATGGAGAATCCCATCTAAAGGCTGGACTTAGGGGGCCGTTCTTGAGGCCCCAAGCCCTCTGGCTCCAGACAGGTGCAGACAGTGTGGACCTTGGCCAGAATTGTTGCCTTGGATCTGGACTTACAGCACTGCTGCTGCTGCCGTTGTGTGGCCTTTCAAACACATGTCCAGCTAGGACAGAGTGGGTAAATTTTACTTCTTCCATTAGATATATAATGGATCAGTTTTAGAAAATTTTATTATTCCTTGAGATGTTTGTACACACACATACACACACACACAACTTCAATGGAGTGACAACTCAATCTCCCAAAGGATTTCATTGACAGAAGTAGTTCTAAATTTTGTCTAAAACAGCTAATATTAGCTGAAATCTTTCTGATAAGGAGGAGCAGGCAAGCATGACTTCTTTGAAGACAACATGATGTGACTGAACAGTGTATTGTTGGAATTAGTTAACTGATTGAAAGACCTGTACACACATGAGGTATGGATATTGACAAGGGTGGACATCTGTGCTGTAAAATAGAGCTGGGAACAATGGCCAATCATGTGGAAAGGAGGCAGATCAAGAGTTTGAGCCTAGCCAGGACTATTTAGCAAGACACTATCTTTTTTTTTTTTTTTTTTTTTTTGGTTTTTTGGAGACAGGGTTTCTCTGTGTAGCCCTGGCTGTCCTGGAACTCACTTTGTAGACCAGGCTGGCCTTGAACTCAGAAATCCGCCTGCCTCTGCCTCTCAAGTGCTGGGATTTGCCCGGCTGCAAGACACTATCTTAAAGGAAAAAAAAAGTTTAAAAATATTTGAGACAAAGTAGTTAAAAGTAAACAAAAGTAAACAAAACAAAACAACTTAAGTAAGATTAACTAAGCTGGGTGGGCAGATGGGGCAGGGGTGTGGTGGTGGGGTAGACAGACTTCCTCTCCTCAATAGGCTAACATATCAAGAACCCATCTGAAACCTCTCCACCCATTCCAAAGCTGGGAGAAACCCTACACCGAAGCTCCTGAGGATAAAGAACAGTTTCTAGACCTTTCTAACCCATAGAACACTCATCTGTATGATCAATACTTCCAAGGGGAGGCCACATTTAACAAATGCTCAGAACATACTTCTAATAGAACAGGTTGTATAATTTTTATGTTTTGATGTTTGGACAAGCCAAATTAGACCTTTTCTGTTGTGGAATGTTCTTGCAAATATGGAAATTTGTAAAATTAGAGCTTTGTCCAAACACATCCAAACATTTAAATGAGCCTCTTATACATTTACTGAATTTACTGAAGATGTTATACATTCTTCTTCTGACGTGTAAAAGTATCCGTTGATACTGGACATCCATGAGCTGGGACATCCATGGTGTATCAACAGTTCTGGGATGTCTCTGTAACTCTGGCTCAGTCACCCTAAGCAGCCTCAGAATGGGGAGGTCTGACATGCTAAGACCTGTGAGGGCCCAGGCATCTAGTGGCAAAGGTAGAGTGAGCCATGCTTATGTAGTGTGCTTCTCCCTTGGCTCATGGGGGACACATATGCAGCCTTTATTTATTTAAAAAATTTAATTTTTATTTATATGAGTACACTGCAGCTGTCTTCAGACACACACCAGAAGAGTGCATGGGACCCCATTACAGATGGTTGTGAGCCACCATGTGGTTTCTGGGAACTGAACTCAGGACCTCTTCTGGAAGAGCAGTCAGTGTTCTTAACAGCTGAGCCATTTCTTCAGCCCCCCCCCCCCCCCCCAGAGTATTTATCATCTGAATTACAACTCTTCTTAAATATTTCACATGCTTATCTCAAATTAGATTCCAAAGTAAATAAAAATGCTTTTGACATCTTTTTGTTAGTCTTATCTTTATTCTGTAGACTTTTGACATCTTTTTGTTAGTCTTATCTTTATTCTGTAGATTGTATAAAAGCCACACAATATTAAACAGCATAAAATACTGAAGTTTTTAATGTGGTGTATAAATTTTAGTAACAAAGGTTTATCATGAATGTAGTAGAGCTAAAATACTGTCATGATTGGCAATTCAACATGATAATGTAAAATTTGCTACATCTCATGATTTTTCACAAGAAAGATCTGTTTGTCCAAACTCATGAACACTCACATTGCATTTCCTTTCTATGTTTTTCTGAACAAATTCTGGAAGAGAGTTGTGAGGATCACAGTGAGAATGGCTCTCTTCATTCTTGGCAGGAAGCAGCACGCTGGCTTGAGGCTTTTAACTTTGTTCGGAACGGTTATCTTCAACAATAATAGATCTTGTAGGAGTCACTTCCACAAATATGTATCGAAATTCAAGCTGGCCACTCCTTGGGTTCTGAGAAACGGAGATGTCATTACCCTCTCCAGAGCTCACTGGACCCCACTGACCCCGAATGACTCTGCTGACATACCTCTTCCACTTCTGCATGTACCGTTCCTTGCTTCCCTGGTTCAGAGCCCTCAATGTAGAATTTCACACGGATGCGCTTTAGACCGTTGTTTACATATTCAACAAAGCTGTCAAGAAAATGTAATGATGCACATCCAAATTCCCTTTACTCAGAGATTACCAGAGTTCTCCCAGGGACACCATATTACCTGACATGCTGTCTCCGCCCACGTCTTGACATTTCCCCATAGCCTTTCACAGGCTCACCAAAGACACCAATCACCTGCAGAATAGAGACTACGCTTATTTAGTATGACTCTTTTCATGGTTCCTATGTAAGCATTTTCTGATAGTCAAGTCACACTTTATGTTTGCACATGGCAAGTGATTTTAGGAGAAAAAAAAAAATCAGTATCTTGAGGGCCCTAGACTCAAACAAGAAAACTGGGGAAAAGGGCATTATGTAAAAATCATACTGTAAATAACTTAGGTAAATATTTCATGCACGGGGACAGAGACGGGTCACTCTGTGGTGTAACTGGTAGCTTCAGAATGTTAAGAGGATGAGGATTCTCTCCTTTCCTTACAAGAAACAATCAAGCAAAAGTTTGAAAGTATTTCTCTAATGACACTCATACTGAGAGATAAAATGGATGGGCATTAAGTGAAATTATTAGCAGGTGTCTAGTAGTAAAAGCCATGAGGTCAAAATGAAAATTTAAAGCCCCATGGACATACAGTGAAGGCAAAAGATCAAGTGATGACATTGTTAAAATAATAAATCAGGTGCAAATCTTTTCTTCTTAACGAGAATTCGTTTGATGTAGAAACAGTTTTGAATTTTCAAAGCAAATGCTTTAGAATATTCTCTTAAACACAAATTGAACATAAAACTGAACATACTGGATTTTGTCTTTTTTGCCAAGTGTCCTTATTAGTGCAAGCATATATGAGAAGGAAAGTTGTCAGATACCTAAGCCCTAAGAGCTAAATACCCAAAGAATTAATAGGTCAAGCCTAGCAGTGTCATATTATCTATCGTAAGGCAAGCATATGGCCTGGCAAAAAGTGGGACCTTAAAAAGTATAACAAATCATACCTGTTGAAGTCTAGGGAGCAGCTAGGAAGCTGTGATCCTAGCAACACTCCATTCTTTCATGCATTCTGTGCAGTTCTATTTGTCTCAAACTGAAAATGCCCGAGAGCCTGAGCCTGTGATTACCGCTGCATCCTAATACAGTTGGGAAGGATGCCTGCTGGAGACCATACAGAATTCCCTGAATTCCCACTGATTACAGCGGAGTGCCCTAAGTCTGGTCTCTGACAACTTTTAACTCTCTTGACTACACTCTGTGGTTTAGGATACAAAAGGAAGGATGCCAGAGAAGCTGACACAGATGCATTTAACACTTATGAACAATGGTAAGATGATCACTTGCACAGCAGGGAAGAGAGCACAGGGACTTTTGAGTGCCAGAGTCAAGGTGCATCAAAGAACAGAGACCTAAAAACAGAAAACAGCTCAGCACGGACTTCAGAAGGGATGCACTCCTCCTCCCCAACACAATCATCAGAAAACTAACCTCAGGGTGCGTTCTGCATTTTTCTAAGGCTTTCCCATAAATGATATTAGGACTGGATGAAGAAAACAGTTCTTTGAAGATCGTGTATAACAAGCCGCCTGAAAAATCAGAAAGAGCGAGAGAGCAATGAAGCGAAGCAGTAGGGTGAGAGGCTGCTGAAAGGTATACAAGTGCCTGCTGGGTCTGTAACCTGTAATGCTGACTCCAAAGAGCACCACTATCAAGTAGGTGACGTCTCTCCCAGCTTCTTTCACTGCAAAGAGAAAATGTCAACAGGTTACAAGTGTGTTCACAGAACCCTGGCCTCTGGAGGTGTTCCTAGCAGGTGGCAGTGGGGTCCGGATCCAGTGCACCATTCTCAGTAGCTCATCTCAAATGCTCCTGAGCTTCAGAAGAACCCCTCACCCCAGTGAGAACCAGGCCTAGCTTCGCTTAGCTCCCAAGACCAGAAGAGACCAGGCCTGATTAGTGCAGCATGGCTGTGCCCAGGGCCTAGGAGTCTCTGGATTTCTGTCACTGATTGATACTGCTTCCGCTCTAGTAATCGAAAACCCTTCAGTCTCTCAGAGTGAGAATGGCCAGAGATGAGGCGATAGGTACACAGGTCTATCCTGTCCAGATCAATACGCCCCACTAACTCATGCACAAAATCAAAGAACTGAGCTTGGAAATGAAATGTAGTTGGCTAGGTACAGAGACTGTTCTTATTTTTTCTGCACTAAGTAAGTATATGAACATATAGATTAAAGAGCAGTTTGGGGAGATAAAGTAATCAATCAAAGGGGAGTGTGTACAGACACATGTTGTGGTGAAAAGCTGCACCACCACAAGCACACTCTCACTGTACCGCTTTGGTACATACGGACAGTCACATGAGGGACCCAGATTTTCCTAATTCCAGTCCTTAAAATTTTGTTTTTCCAAGAAATCAAAGTTTAACAGGTGTTATTTTTTTCCTCTACTTTTTTCATAGGTACAATGAAATATAATAAAATCACTTATTTAAAAGTAGTCTTTACCATAACATACTTTTGGTTTTCAGTTGCTAACTTAAAATGTGTTCAGGGGACTGGAGAGTGTTTAAGAGTATCTGCTGCTCTTGCAGACATCTAGAATTCAGTTCCCAGCAACCACAGCTGGTGGCTCACAATTGCCAGTAACTTCAGCAACTTGAGCTCCAGGGTTTTCTGGCTTCCTTCTTCACCTATACTCATGTACACACAGATAATAATAATAATAATAATAATAATAATAATAATAATAATAATAAATCTTTAAGGAAGAAGAAAACACTAATTCAAATAGCAAGATTGCCATCTGCCAACAACTGTATAATTTATGAGACTGATCTTAACAGCAATTGCTTCACAAATCCGATCTCTTTACCAGGCTCTGAGGCTGAGGGCTGCAAATTGAGAGCACAATAACAATTAGATAGACTAAGGCATAACCATATTTATTCCTGCTTTCCAAATCAGGTCATTGGCCTGGACACCCCAAACTCCTGTTCTCCCTAACACTTTGTCCTAATATTTTCACTGAAAATTCCCCATTCCTTGAGTTTCTGCAGTTCTCCGCTTCTCTTTCAATGGGTGCTATGCTGGGGTGGACTCCCAGAAGTCCCAGAAGTCGGGAGCACCAGGAGCTGACAGTCTGAGGTCCTAGATACTTTTTTTTTTTTTTTTTTTTAAATATATGTAGATATACCTTTCTGAGACGTTGAGACGCCGGTTTCCTCTCTTTGATTTCTGCGAATAGACACTTGCTTGCTACTATCCTCCTTTGCATTCCGCGAGTCCGATCCTTGTGTCCAGAAGGTTTTCTGGGTGAACCCAAGGACAGGTCTAGGTTGCACTGTTTTCTTCTGCTCTCGCAGCCCCCATCTCAAAGGCTGAGTTTTAAGGCAAGCTTTGGTGAGCACAAAGTGTGGCAACAACTGCCTGCCCAAGGACCCGTGCAGCCTCTCCGCATGCTGTGCAACTCGGAGAAAAGGACAAATCATGTTCACAAAAACTGTGAGGCTTCGGGGCTGCAACTTCTAAAGGTTCGTAATCCACACACTCAGGCGGACAAGACATGAAACCAACTCATTCACATTACACACTGTGTCAGGCGGATATCAGGATGAATAATCTACAAGAGAAGTTTCGTACACTTTTCTTTTTTCTTCTCTTGACCAAAAATGCCACATTTACCTTCCTACTGACATTCACATCTTGCCCGCCATGCTTTCGCAAAGCATCCCGGGAAACACCAGACGTCCTGGGAATCGCAGTTTAAGGGCTTCACACTTTCCTGTTTTTAACTACAGGAAAGGAAGTTAGGATGGACTGCATCTCCCACAATGCCACGCAACAAGAAGCGCTCATCCTGTTTTCCCTGACGCATCTGCGCGGATCGCTGCGCGAGCGATGAGGAGGGCATGTTATTGGTATTCCTGGTTCGTCAATGGCCGCGTGGTTAAACAGAACTTGCAAAATCGGATTAGTTGCAAATTGCGTCTTCTCCTGGCCTTTCTATAGAAGGCTATGTCAACTGGGAAGTTCTTAATGTCGTGGGTTTGGCATAATTATGAGAAAATGTCAGTTTCAGCGTTTGCGTTTCTTCTCAGGAAAACAGCTAACAAACGTAGCTGAACCGGGCCACAACAGGCTAATGGACCAAGAATCGGCGTCACAATGACCGGGGCGTGGGAAAGTAGCCGGGCCCTGGATTGTCCCCCAACGTCGATTGGGCAGCAAAAACGAATTACAGAGAAACTCAGTCCACGCATGCGCGAGCCCGTTCGCGGTTTTGCGCACGCGTGAGAGGCAGTGCTGCGCTTTTCAGTCGCGGGGCTAGAAGGTGCCTTAGAGTCTCCATGGCGACCGGACGCGGTCGGATGCTGAGGCCAGGATATTTTGGCCTCCAGGCGCTACGAGGGTCCCTTCATGGTGGGGGAGCTACATGGGGCAGCGCGGGGCTGGCCGCGGGGCGCTCCGGGTTCAGGTGACGCTCAGGGCTCGCGGGTGGGTCTCTTCAGTATCCCACCCCACCGCTCTTTCTAGAATGTCGGTCCTACTCTGGCATGTGACGCCTGCTACTTTTTAACGATGGAACACCATAAGAATGGCAAAGGGAAACCTCTCCATCCTGGAAACTAGGATACCTCAAGTTAGGACACAAACAAGTAAAGTTACTTCCTAAAGAAGTGATGTGTATTACTAAGCATTCCATTCAATTCATTGGTAGGTCCTGTGGGAAGGCTCTAAGGCGATTTCCAGTCCCTGGGAGATGACAGCAGCGCACATGTAAAGACATGCACAGACCTACTGCTTGCACGGGCACAAGGCTCCCATGTAGCATTCTTGCATTTTAGTGATTTTAAAATAAAAATCACCCTTTTGTGCACCTCTCCCACCACACGAAGTTGTTTTCTAGACCGTCACATCTTGGCATGCAACTCTTTTCTACTTTGTTGTGTAAGGGCCCGCAAGATGACTGTTCCGCCTTCAAGGTTAGTTTTCTGTTTTTCTCAAGAAGTGCCTTTAAGCCAAAGTATGTTCCTTCCTTACAATGAGAGAACGGAATTTTAGGACATAGGAAAAGGGACTCTCTGAAGAATCTTGATTCACCCAAATAAGTACTTTACTAAACTTGCTTTCTTGTGACGGTTTAGAGCACAGCACCCATCACCTGAGTCAGATCACCAGCTGGAGGGATAGTGCTAAGATTTTACTTTTTTCTTTTGAGACAGGGTCTATGTTGCCCTGGCTGTCTTGGAACTCACTATGTAGACCAGGCTAGCCTTGAACTGCCTGCCTCTGCCTTGTTAGTGCTGGGATTAAAGACTTGTGTCACCATGCCTGCCCTGGGAGAATTTACACTCCTGAGGATTTTCATTTTATTTCTAAGGCGTCTTGATTTATATGGATGTAACAGTCATGTACATTTTGCTTTCTAAAAAGCCAAATGTCCTTGTATAGGTGTAAAGATAACCTGTTAACAGGTATGTCAGCTGCTTAAGTTAACCCACTCCCTCCCCAACCCCAAGGCCCTGTCCTGTATCCTCTCTAGGTTACCCTGCTTTCAGAAAGTTGGCACTTTGTAGTGTTGTTATAATAGTTTTTGAGTTCTGAGTTTTCATAATGATGAACAAACCATAAGACTAGTGACAGAATGACGACAGCATTTGCAAAAGGAAGAGAAAGACAGACGTTTACACGGGAAACTTGAACTTTAAGTTAATTTCCCTCTATTCCTAAAATTACCCTTTAGATTGTAATCTGTAGAATACAATGCATTTATTATGGGTCTCTTTGTTTCTTTGTAAGTTTGGTGAATTTTCTGTTAGAGCAACTAGTACTTGGCCTGATGGTGTGGGAACCTGCTCTCAGCCAGTGAATTGGTTTTGTACAGATTCTTATTGGTAAAGGAATGTCAGCTGTTAAGACTTAGCTTTAAGAGGTTAGCTATGAGCTGAGTGTGGTGGTGCATGCCTTTAAAACCAGAACTTGGGAAGTAGAGGCAGAATGATCTCTGAATTCAAGGCCAACTTGGTCTATAGAGTGAGTTCCAGGACAGCCAGGGCTTATTCACTAGATCCTCATTAACACAAAATGTGATCATTTGAAAACATGTTGTAAGAAATACAACAGAATGCATAACAAGTTGTGTTAATTTATAATTAGTCTGATTTGATTTTTTTCATACTAATGAATACAACAATTATTTTTAATAAATATGTTGAACTTATTCTAAGCTACCTGGCAAAATGTGCACTCAAGGTATACTAACTGCTAGTCCCTTGTTCTTCTGTCTGAACCTTGAAACTTTAGTGGATTCCACATAGAGCCATTTGATGATATCTCTGCAGCTCACTGATTCTTTAGTGAGGTGGCCTGTGTCAATGTGATGTCAGTGTAAGAAATGGAGATGTGTCATGCCAACATTAATTGGTAAATATTTGAAATGATAATAAGAACTCCAAAAGGGTTGTAAGGAAAGCTCTGGGATGCCCCACTGCTAGCTTGAATTCTCTAGTTGGAGACATAGTGTGGACTCTGTGAAATGAGAGGTCTCTTTTAGATGCAGAAAACAAAAAAAAGCTATAAAGAAGTAGCCATGCCATTTTTAGAAAAGTATTCAAAACATGTCCATAGTAAAATACCCTTGTGCAGAACATGTCATTAAGATGTATTTGAAGAATAAACTGGTAAGTAAGCTGTAGTAAATGTTTTAGTCAAAGACAGACATATCTCTTTGAATTAGGGAAAAGACTTTCATACCTTTTTCTCTTCTAAATAACTGGTCGTGCCAGAAAGTACCTACCTGCCTGGTCTTTAATTAACTGTTTAGAGAGAGGATTCCATAATACACAATCTACAGGTTTTGCACACATACTTACAAAAAAGATGACTGTTCACTTCATGAGATTGTTGGAGCAGGCTTTTATAAATTCTTAGCATGTGAATTAACCTTGCCGTTAACTGCCTGGCTCAGGCTGCTATGTGTTTCTTGGAAACTCCTCTACTGGAGTTGTGCTTCTCAGAAGCATGCTCTCAGATGTGGGACAAGGTCATAGATATCTTCTTTCTGATGTGTAAAATTAACACAAAGACTTTGGGAGGAAATAGTAAATGATTTAAATAGAAGTCTTAATAAGACATAAGTAGATAAAGTATTAAGAGAACATAGAAAATATACCGAGCCTGCCTACTGTACACAGCCACCACCAAACCTTGTTCTTATGACTATACCTTAGCTTTGATTGGCTTTTCTTCCAGACATATGTGTGTGTGTGTATGTGTTATACATGTGCCTACTTTTTCTTTAGAGAAATAAAAAGTATATTTAATATTGAACTATGGCCTACCGAGGTCCCAACCTGACAGCCAGGTTTCAGTGGAAGGCAATTGATGTCTTCAATTTAACTCTCTCTTGCTATTCAGGGGCCAAAAGCTGATGGCTTCTGGCAGTTAACTGACATTAGCATTGGAAAAGGGAAAAGAAACATAATTACTTGGGTTCTTTTCTTTTTGACTTAGGGACTTCTCACTGGCCAGACAAGAGGCACTGAGTTTTTTAGCTCCTTATGGGTCAGAGAGAAAAAAGAAAAGAAAAGGAAGTCAGACACATAGATATATGCATCCTGGATGAAGCAGAAAAAGGCTACAATGCTACTTTATTCTTAGTTTTTATACCTTCTCAGAATATTGATCACATGGTTTTCTCAGCATTTTTACATTGCAAGAGTTCCTAGGAAGTTTAAGGTAATAGTTCATGTCACAGGTCGGTAAGGTTTAGGGACTTACCGCAGAATTGTTTGCATGTCTTTCCATAAAGACTATTATCTGACTGTTACTGTTTTCTAGCTCCATAAGTTCATTATAAGTTTAAAGTTAATATTTAGCATGGTTTTTGTCACAATACAACTTATCTGCCTTGTGGCTTATTATTTTGAAGTCTTGTTTATATAGACTAGTCCATAATTTATTTTCTGTCCTTGTACCTATAATAAATTGCCCATTCCCAGTTTATGACATTCAATTACCAGATAGTGGCCTCATTCCTATCCTAGAAGGAATATTTTCCTTGACTGTAAATGTATTCCAAGTCTGTTTTCTTTTCTAGTGTAATTAGCCCATGACACGTGAAGGCTTACAGAGCTCAATTTGCAGCTTTTGTTCAATAGGGGACTTGAAATTACTTGTATCAACTTAGGAGTTCTGTAAAATGATTATCAGGAATTATGAAATCATCAATTCCTCTACATAGCATTACTGCATGAAAGTACATCTTCATGTTGATCTGCAGGGAATCTGCTCAGTAGGGTGGGCTGATGCCCAGGACTCATTAAGCTATGTAATAGTAGGAAAGGCATGCCAACAATGAGAAGCAACCTGGGAAGTAGTCTCTGAGGACCTTGCATCTTAAAGCTCACCCATAGCAGCCACAAAAAAACAGTGGGCCATCTCCAGAAAACTCACATAGCTTTTAAAAGAAGGCTTCTGCAATGGCCTGCCTTTTCAACTGGAGTATTAATTTGGAAAGTGTTTGTTGAATACTGCCTGAATGCTATGTATAGTGTGGGTGTTGAAGAAGATCAGGGAGTAAAAGCCACACAGTGATGATAGAGAAGACAGTCAAGGTCAGTGTATGTTTGATGGCAACTTGGTGATAAATAGGGAAAGAGCATAAAGGGTGTGTAGCTGGACTAGAGTGTGAGATGGCCATCAGGGACCCCTGGATGAGGCCATATTATTTGAATAAATGCTTAAAGGAGGAGAGTAGCAGAGACTATGAAGATCCCTGGAAGTCGGCACGGACCTGCTTGTGTAGAAACTGCATTTCTATTGACTTTAACTCCATGGATACAGTGCTTTTTAAAATTTATTTTTATTACTGGTTAGTGTAGGTGTGTGTGTGTGTGTGTGTGTGTGGTTTTGTGCACCTAAGTGCAGGTGCTGGTAGATGCCAGAGGACTTAGGTTCTCCTGGCACTAAAGTTACAAGCAGTTGGGAGCTGCGTGGTGTAGGTGCTAGGAGCCAAACTGGAGTCCTTTGTAAGTACAGTGCCCACTCATACAGCCCGGCCATCTCAGCAGCCATCTCGCATCTCTTGATTGAGAAAACACACAGACGCAGAACCCGTTACCAACATCATAATGCTTTTTAGGTAGATTTAAACTTGACTAACCACAGTAGTTTCTATGGAAAAGAACTGTGCGGGTTAGTGTTAGTGAGAGACCTTACTTTATTTTTACTCAGTGCTTAGAGTATGTATGAAACCTTTGATTTCATGGATCAAACCTTCACAGAGCCACGTTATATGTAAGTCACAAATAATTTAAAATAATTTTAGAATGTATTCTTTATAAAAATGATTTACTGTATTGACACCTTCCCTTACCAATATGTTTCTGTTGCTGGGAACCCTTCAGTTTGCAGTTCATTGTTAGGCCAGTTCTAGGGAACTAGTAGTATTTAGGTATCATTCTTTTTAAAAGATTTATTTATTTTATTTATATGAGTGTACTGTAGTTGTCTTCAGACACACTAGGTGAGGGCATTGGATCCCATTACAGATGGTTGTGAGCTACCATGTGGTTGCTGGGAATTGAACTCAGGACCCCTGGAAGAGCAGTCAGTGCTCTTAACTGCTGAGCCATCTCTCCAGCCCTGGGCATTTCCATTGACTTTACTTCTCATTTCTTTGTGAATGGCTCAAAGCTTTTCTGCTGTAGAAATCTTTCTTTAAACACAAAATTTGAACAGAAGGATTCTTTTGATTGAAGCGGCTGGGGTGACATTCTCAGACTTCCTCTCCCTCTCCCTTCTGCTCCCCAGAGTACAAACTGAGAACCACTGTTCTGGGCTAATTCAGAGACTTTGGCTGGAGAGAGATGAGATGAAATGCACACTGGGGCTTCATTTGCTCAAACTAGAGTGCAGAGGCCTGAGTGGCCAGGCATTTTACTATGTGCAGTGCTACCTTCCAGGCTCTGGGAGAATTTATCCAACCTCTGATGCCACGCTGCCAGGGTGTGGACAACAGCTAATATTTATGGGGACCTTCCCATGTTCCAATGCTCTGCTTGTTGCTAAGCAGGGGAGAGAAGCTCTTTGTGCTGTTGCTCAGAAGCCATAGGCATTTTACTTTTTGAGCCAGGCAGCTGTGCCTGTGAAGGGTTTGATAACTGATAGACAGTTTGCTGTACTGTCTTGGCAGAAGGTAATAGGCTACATTGCTGCCAGTCAACCCAGGCCTTGGGTAAGGGCTTTTTGTTGCTTGTGCCTTCCAATAGTAGGATGTGCTTGGAATTAAGAGTTGGCATCTTTAATGGTCCATTTGGTATAGATTTTGTGTATCAGCTTCCAGAGAGTTAATTAGCTTTCCATTGAAATTTTTAGGACAGCTTCTAATTACATCCTTTTTTGATATTAATCCAAATACATCTTGGGAACCAGGTTGATTCTGAGGGTGGTTAAACATTCGTTAATGAGGATTGGGTAGTAAGTACTTTATACTGTACCTTAAATAGCATGCATGGTATGGGGGTATGTCAGTGGCTATATGTCAGTTGTACACTGCTCAAAGAAGTAGCTTCTAGTAGGTTTTCTCTGCTGATGAAACAAGCCAAGTCAAGATGAATTAAAAATATAAAGTCAGGTTTATTTTGGAAAAGCTCTCAGGGGTGGTGGAGTTGGATGGGGTGGGATGAGGGGACACACCGGTCTTAGGAGACAAGGTTAGACCCTGAGAGCAGACCAGTGAATTCGCCTGTATATTAACAGGGTTAGGCTGGGGTCCCAGGTTTGAAGCCTAACAGCTTTTCTTTTCCCCCCCCTTTTTTTTTTCAAGACAGGGTTTCTCTGTGTAGCCCTGGCTGTCCTGGAACTCACTCTGTAGACCAGGCTGGCCTTGAACTCAGAAATCCGCCTGCCTCTGCCTCCCAAGTGCTGGGATTAAAGACGTGTGCCACCACCACCTGACTTCTTTTCACTTTTTAAAAATTGAATATTTTCTTTATTTACATTTCAAATGTTATCCCCTTTCCTGGTCCCCACCCCCCAAAACCCCTTATTCCATCCCCCACCCTGCTTGGTGAGGGTGTTCCCCCACCCACCTACCCACTCCTGCCTCCCCACTGGTGAATTCCCCTGCACTGGGGCATCGAGCCTTCACAGGACCAAGGGCCTCTCCTCCCATTGATGCCCGACAAGGCCATCCTCTGCTACATATGTGTCTGGAGCCATAGATCCCTCCATGTGTACTCTTTGGGTGGTTTAGTCCTTGGGAGCTCTGGGGGGTCTGGTTGGTTGATATTGTTGTTCTTCCTATGGAGTTGCAAATCCCTTCAGCTCCTTCCGTCCTTTTTCTAACTCCTCCATTGGGGACCCCATGCTCAGTCCAATGGTTGGCTGCAAGCATTGCCTCTGTATTTGTCAGGCTCTGGCAGAGCCTCTCAGGAGACAGCTTTATCAGGCTCCTGTCAGCAAGCACTTCTTGGCATCCACAATAGTGTCTGGGTTTGGTGTCTGTATACAGGATGGATCCCCAGGTAGGACAGTCTCTGGATGGCCTTTCCTTCAGTCTCCGCTCTATACACTTTGTCTCTGTATTTGCTCTTGTGAGTATTTTGTTCCCCTTTCTAAGAAGGAGCGAAGCACCCACACTTTGGTCTTCTTCTTTAGCTTCATGTGATCTGTGAATTGTATCTTGGGTATTCAGAGCTTTTGGGCTAATATCCACTTATCAGTGAGTGAGTGAGTTTTTTTGTGATTGGGTTACCTCACTTAGGATGATGTTTTCTAGTTCTATCCATTTGCCTAAGAATTTCATGAACTCATTGTTTTTAATAGCTGATTATTACTCCATTGTGTAAATGTACCACATTTTTTGTATCTATTCCTCTGCTGAGGGACATCTGGCTTTTTTCCAGCTTCTGGCTATTATAAACATGGCTGCTATGAACATAGTGGAGCATGTATCCTTATTACAGTCCTTATTACGGAGCATCTTTTGGGTATATGTCCAGGAGTGGTACAGCTGGGTTCTCAGGTAATACTATGTCCAGTTTTCTGAGGAACCCCCAGACTGATTTCCAGAGTGGTTGTACCAGCTTGCAATCCCACCAACAATGGAGGAGTGTTCCTCTTTTTCCATATCCTCGCCAGCATCTTAGCCATTCTGACTGGTGTGAAGTGGAATCTCAGGTTGTTTTAATTTGCATTTTCCTGATGACTAAGGATGTTGAACTTTTCCAAGAAAAGTGAATATCCATTGGGAGCACTTATTGGGGTTCCCTCATAAAAGTGGGACCTGTAGGCTATTCGTGTTGTTTCAGATCTCCCACAGTGAGCATCACTTGTTTTGAGGACTGACCCCAATACAGAGTTGTTTTAGGAGCTTTGAAAAAGTATGTCTATTTTATCAAGTCTAAAACTGTAAATTATAAAATGCATTATTTTATGCATCGCTAAATATGGGAAAACTTTGGATATAGGTACTTCTGTGCATAACATAGTGTTAACAGATTTAACTCACAGGTGAGACGTTATTAAAAGACTATGGTTTCTACCTCCATTAGGTTTCTGTTATATTATCAGGACTGGCCACTCAATATATGTTTTAATTAGATTTATTTGTCAGCTTTACACAGCCTCGACCCATCTGAGATGGGAATCTCCTTTGGGTTTGCCTAGATCAGACTGGCATCAGGGCATGTTTGTGGGTAACTGCCTTGACTGTTAGTTGATGGAAGAGTGCCCAGCCCACTGTGGGCAGCATCATTCACTAGGAAGGTGGTCCTGGACTCTACAACATAGCTAAGCATGAGCCTGTGAGTGAGCCAGCAAGCAGCATCACTCTGTCGATTCTTCTTAAGCTCCACTTAGGTTTCTGTTGTCTCTTTGATGGACTATAACCTGTAATGAACTGTTTTCTCCTCTAAATTATTTTTGGTCAGAGTACTTTATCACAGCAAGAGAGTGAAACTAGAACAGTGTGAATGTCATTTCCCTTCCGTTTCACTTGCATACACTGTGGAATAATACCCTCTGACAGGCTGACAGCCTATATACTGAGAACAGTATTAGATTGTAACCTGCAGACTTCAGTTTATACCTACCACACACTTGATTTGCACCTTCTTCTTTCCTTTCCTCTCTTATTTTTTCTCCTTTCCCCTTCTCTCTTTATTTTCAGAGTTGAAGTTTTATGTTGAATAATCTTTACAGTCTATTGATCCTTCAGAATTTTGGAGAGGGGAAGAATAATTTGCTTTATGTGGTAATTATATAATTTGAATTTCTCACTGTTATTTTCAGAAAGGATTCTGAAGTTAAGTTTGCTGGAGGCTCATCTGTCATGAGGCAATATACCAGGCGAGGCCAGCACAGTGAGAAGCCTTCTTCCATCTGTTTTATATCCCTGGACAGGTAAATAACCTGCTTCTCATGGGGTGGTGGGGTTTAGGCATTGGGTTTTTAGAGAAAATTATAGTGCAGCATATACCAAGTTGCTATTTTGAGCTTTCTAAGAATAGGATTGTGTAGGAAGAATGTACAACACAGAGTTTGACATGAGTCATGAGCTTGTCACCATTATCCTTATGAGACTAGTTTTATGAAACTAAACTTCTAAAGGTGACAAGTATGTTGGATCTTCTTTTTATTAAATTGTTGTTCTTACTAGTTACTCACTTCTCAGTAGATAAATACTGGTGGAAAGCCAAAAGAAGATCATGTTTCTTCTGAAAATGGGCGAGTCTGTGGGGTCTTACAGTTCAGTAGTTTGGAACCCTTTTGTATCTGAGTTCTCTACTGAGACCTTTGGAACCAAAGTCCATAGAATCTTTAAAGAATTTGTGAACTGATTCTAAGAAGCCTATAGATGTGTGTTGTAATGCCATTTGTGGGACACAGCAACATAATTAGCATCCTCCAGAGTCTTGCCACATTGTTTTTTTTTCATGAAGAGACATTTTACCCTAGGATGCATTATTATGGTGAAAATGTGTTCTCCATTCACCAGTTCCTGCATTTCAGCAGAGGGTAACACATGTTGATGATGGAGGCATTGAAGTTCTGCCTGTTGATTCATCATGGGCAGATGTGGTTGACATGCTGAGAGAGTCAATTCTCTATGCCTTTTGCTCTCTTAATTGGTCTATGCAATGAGAACTGTAATAACCAGAAAATTACAATCAAGAAATTAATCGAGGGTGAGAGAACAGTTTGCCTATTGAATGAGATGAATATGTCTGTAACCCTCTCTTTAGGATGCATAGTCAGTTGTATTCTGGGTATTTGTAGATTCAGTATTGGTTAACTTGTTTAATTTTCTCCCCCTCTCTCAGAATGCCCTCTGAAATCTTGCTGAATATATTTTCTTACTTGGATGTGGTGACCTTGCTCTACACTGGATGTGTGAACAGACGCTTTTATCATTTGGCCAGTGACAAGTAAGGAGAATACTGTGTTGTCTGTTATATGTGATACTAGAAATCGTGAAAATTAGTAGGCATTTTAGCCATTTTCTAAAAATTAAAAAAATTATTTTAGTACTATTTTCAGTCCAATTTGCACTTATGACTATAAGATAAGGAGTATTCTTTGTATGTACTAAAGATAAAGCCTATTACCATTGGGCTCTAGAATAAAACTGTGGTCTGTAATCAGGGGTTCTGGGCTTGATAGACATCCATTCACAGAGCCTTTCACCAGGTCCTGGTTTCCTGGGCACATGGCCTGTTCTCTGCAGATCATACAGAAGTGTTAAATTGACTTAGTTTTCCCTCTTAAATCTCTCAATCAAATAAATATACTTGCTATGTGGGAAGAGTGATAGTGGGGAAGAGAGAGACTCATATGTGGGCCTTACCTTGGGAATCAGGAGGTCCCGCAGGGAGGCTCTGGGCATCTGTAGATAAAAATAGAACCACTGCTTCTATTTTTCACTGTGAACATGGCCTGCACCTTGTTCATCTTGTGTAGAGAGAAGTGCCAAGAACCAATCTCAGCTTGGTGAGGGGTTCTGAGAAAAGGGGTGCCTGGGAACAGTGAAAACAAATGACTTGAGGTCGAATTGTAGGTCCAAGCTGGAGTCTTCTCTGTTCTGCTTTCTCTGCAGGTCTCCAGACAGCTCTCTCTGTTTTCCTGGAGACAGTTCTCCAAGCAGTTGACTATTCTAAATTCTCTGGGTAGCTCATCTTTTGCAGATTATAAGCCCAGTCTTTTATTTTACATATTGATCCAGTCATTTACTCCAGGTTTCCTTTTGACTATCCTATGAATCAGCATCCCAATGGCCCCAGCCTCTTGATTCTTAGGAGACAGCAAGCAAACTTTTTTTTTTTTTTTTTTAAACATCTTTAAAGAATTCAGAGATCTGTCTGCCTTTGTTAAGTACAGACAATAAGCTAGCTGGGTGGGACCCCTCCTTGGATTTACCATTTCTGCCTTTCCTGGACCCAAATTTGCTCTGTCTGAGGCTGACCTTGAACTCCTAATAGCTATAGCATATTTTGTGCCCATTTCTTGGCATTTTAAGGTTCTTTCTTACTCAATATCAAAAGATTATGCAAATATTGATTTTATGCAGAAGTCACAGCTAGGAAAAACATTAAGGAATGCAGGTCAGTTTGATTTTAAGGTAAGGGCATGGGGAATGGCTGATAGGCTGAAGTGTAGGCAGGAAACGTCTATGGTGGTTCTTAGATGCTAGTCTGTTTTAGACTATTTCACAATCACTTAGGAAAATGTAAATCTTTGGATTCCTACTCTGCATTTGTGAAGATTATAATTCAGTGCTTTGAAAGATTTTACCTTAGAGCTTTAGAATCTGTAATTTTACAGTTTCTTCAGGTCATAGTAATGGATGATCTAGTTTTGAAGTGACTGGTTTAATGTATCTGATGCTCTGAGTAACCCACAGTAGATCCTCTGACCTCACTGAGGCTATCTTCCACTGTCCTCACCATCCAAAGGGAGTGTGTGCCTACTCTGATTAGGAAGGGTAGTTTTTGTGTTTTAATTTAAAAAGGTGCTGGAAATGTTTTATCGACATCAGCTAGTAGATATCATTTGACAACAATTCTTGAATGAATATAGATAATTTTTACTTCATTGTATTCATGTGTATATGCATATTTGATTGTACCAGTCTAGGCTCAATTATGTCTATTGGTAGGGTTAAATGAGTTAATGTATGTGAATTCCTTAAGTAACAGTTGAGAGATGTGTGCTTAGGAAAACTTAACTGTTGCTCTTATTTTTTAATGACTTACAGTATTTTACCTTTTTTAAATTAGTACATGTTCATTGTTAAAAATTTAAAAATAGGAAGCAAAATGAATGTATAATATGTTTACTATCATTTTGTCTTTGTGTACAGTGCTTTTATGCATGTATGTACCCACAATAAACCAGGTTCATGCTATATAAACTTGAGGTTTTTCTACAATTGAACTCCTACTTAGTTATCTTGCAGAAAAGACAGAATTGGATGATCCTAAGTAACATGGAATTCTTAATTTAAACCTGACTCTGAGAGTAGGTTTTCCCCTTTTTATGTGTTTTTGGGGATAGTGGATCTAAAACATTTTATTTAAGACTATGGTCTGAACACATATAAATATAATATAAAATATATGCATTCATGGAATTGGCCTATTTGAAAATTAGAAATTATTAATCTCTAATGTAATATATTGCTGTTATAGTCTCCAAAGTGATGTGTTCTTTTTCTTCCAGTTTTATTTGGGTCAAGATCTACTCAGCTGCATTTACATCAAAAAGATCACATTGGAAATCTATTTCAGTAGAGGAAACAGTCACGTGTGTGAGCTTACTGTCAGTTGGGGATAAAGAAGTTGGATACTGGAAGAAAGAATATATTACAAAGCAGATCTCATCTGTGAAAGCAGCACTCGATCACATTCTCCAACCTATCAGCCCCTACACAGGTCTTCCTTTGAAAACCAAAGAGGCCCTCAGGTGTGCAGGCTGCTCTTGAATGCTTGCCTCAAGTGGCTCCTGGACAGAACCACAAAATCTTCTACTTTCTAACCAGATGTTGTCATCTCAAGGTGTCTTATGTATATCCAGTAGATGCGCAGGTCTTTTTTACTTAGTTTTGCTGGTCTAAGGACTCAAACTAGGGCCTTATATATTCTAGAGAGATGGATATCATAAGCTATACTCCTAGGCTACATGAACAATAGATCAGAGGGAACTGTCTTTGATAGTTTTTTATTGTGTGTGTTTTGAGGCCTTCAAAATATACAATATTTTGATATTGGCTTACATTTTCATAAATAGCAGAAACAGCCTCATGATCTTGAATGAAGCCAGAGTGTTGAAGGTGGCCTTCCATTGTCTATGAACTGCTAGTCATAGAGCATCACAGATACTTGGAGTGCTTCCTGGGAGGAGAAAAAGAAAGGCTCAGAAAGGGCTGTGGGTAAAGTGAAAATGTGTCAGACGTATGCTGAGGATTCTGACTTTCGTCTTTTAAGGGAGTCAGTATCATGGAGATGATATGTGAAGTTGCTGTTGTGTGTGCTGCTGAGTTCTTTCTTTGAAAGCACTTTCAGCTTTTCTTTTCTTCCTCTAGAATATCTGGCTTAGGTTGGGCAATTATCTTAAAAGAAAAAAGTGGAAAAGAACACATCATGCGGCATGCTGATCTTTCCTTAAATGATACATCTGTCACTGTTGTGTGGTATGACAAAAATTGGCCACATCTCACCACATTGTCCACCCTGGACTTGTATGGAGTGACACCACTTTTTAGGAACCGGAATAAAGCCCCTGACCAAAATGGGTAAGTACTGATTCAGCAGCTCATTAGCAAGGACTCCTGGAACCCAACTATTAGTTGGCATTCTACTGTAATTCAAAAATACCATTAGTGTATTTTAATGTGATTGTATCTTAGAGGCCTTCCTGTCATTCTGTATTGCTACAGAACAGAAGATACTGGGCACGCCACACTTAGCTCTAAATTTACATTTCTTGAACCTTATAACAGTAACAATGATTCTCTACTTTCATTCTACATTTTTACCTGTATTATTTTAACCAATTATATAAAATTAGCGTATTCTTTAGTAATTATACACTAGTTATAGTTTAAATGCTCCCTAAATACAGCTATCAGTTATTTTGTATGATCTTCTCTTGTTTACTAGATATGTGTCCATGTGTACCTGATTCTGTGCCTCTGTTTTCATGTCTGTGAAGCTGTGTGACTCAGATGGCTGTAGGACGAAGAACAGAAGAGTTAGCTGTAGAACAATTGTATAATGAACACTCATTCTATTCTTAGATGACTTTACCTAAGTCCATACACATGAAAGGCTCACATCTGCCTTTCTTAGCAAACCTCACATTCATCAGTGACCATTGTCTAATAGAAGCTGGATTGCGGCAGGTGTAGATCCCTGTGTCCCACATTGGCTAACGATTTTTATATCAAGTGTTGCAGTGTTTGGACTTGTCTGCCTTCTCCGTAATTGTGCTGCCGTCTGTCCCACCGCTTCCCAGCCTTGGTGTCTTTGACTTTGCAGTAGCTGCTCACAGCAGTTCCCGTGGGTCTCATCTCTGCCTCTGAAGAGACAGTGCTGTTTCATGGTTTCCCCGGGGTAAGCCTGTCCTTGGCTTCTCTGTGGTGCCAGCTCCGAGGCTGCTTAGTGATCATGCTCAGACTTGCAGTGCTGGTGCCCATGAGATCTGAAAATTATCAGGGAAAAAACATGTGGATTATTTTCCCCAACTAGATTACTAAGTATATTTTGACAACACAGTTACTTTTTTAAGTGATATTTTTATTTGGATAAATCTGGAATTTGTATATGAAATGAACTCCCAGGTATTCTACTATAGTAGGTAAGTTTTACACAAGCCGAAACAAGGCTTGGAGTAGGAATCCACAAAGCACTGTTTTGACAGGATGGTATTGTTTGGTATATCATGACTGTTACTTATGGGTACAAATACAGATTAGTTAACATTAAATGATTTTGAAAGACTATGAGTTAAAGATATGTTATGTTGAACTGTAGAGCTCAAAAAAGTACCCCTGTCCCCAGAAATTGTCACAGGAATACTAGATTCAATGCTGGAATTCACTGAGGGAAATTCATACAGTGTGACTTATTTCCATTTAAGCTCTGTGGAGCAGCCTTTGACCTGCAGTGGTAAGCAGACTGAAAGTATGTCTCAGGAACCTCTTCCTGCAGTCTGTGGGCCAGGGCTTTCATCCTGAGGAAAGACCCTCATCTGCATCTTTGTCATGGCCAGGAGAAGCTTTTCGTGCCCTTAAGCGTATATTTGTTTCTTCTACAGAAATACTCATGGTATTGTTTTCAAATAATTTCCCTGTAACTTAAAACTTTCTCAGCTGTGCTTCTTGTTAGTGTTCTTAGTTTACATGCTCCATGTTCTCCGTGTTGGTGAGAATGATTATTTCATCCTTAGGCTGTGGCTTGTAAAGCTAAGGTGAGTGAAGACTCAGTTTGTCCCCAGAGCCTGTTTAGTATTTCCATAGCCAACTTAAGAGTGTTTTGCAGCTTTGGTACATTGAAGATGAAGGGAAGAGGTTTTCCGCCATGTCTACTTAGCTGCCTCTTTCTCCAGTAACCATGACAGTGACAGTGGCTGCCAGCTACTGAGCATCTGTTAGATATGCTCTCATGGCGTCTTTTACATTTTCTAGCCTTCCCTCTGAGCAAGTGTCCTCATATGTTGGAACCCAGTCTGTGCTGGTTGTAAAGTCATTGTCATTTGGAGCTAAGGTTTCCTGTTGAGTTTTTGTGAGTTTATACTTGTGCCATTGCCCTGTGTTCATCATCGTCCAGGCAAATTCTGTGGGTGCTCGGTCTAATTTTAGTTAATATGTCATAAATCTTCTAACTAACCAGCTCTGCCACCTCATCATTGTTGTCAGCATAAAAGTTCCTCATGAATGTGATGCTGAGAACCCTGTCACGTGAGAGCTGCAGTGCCATTGGTGGCCCCACTGTGTTTCACTCAGTACCTGCAGACATATCACCCATTGTCTGGATACAGTGTTCCAGCACCTGACTTGGGCACTGCTCTGGCTCTGTGGACTGACCATAGATCTCACCTCCTTTCCTAGGCCACCTCTGCCTGTTCTCTGCATGTGTTGTCTGCCATGCACTGTACTTCTAGATAGCATACCCTCTGCATGGCTTCATTCAAGTCTTTCTGGAGCATAGTGAAGGTATCTCCTACACATCTGAGTATTTACTCATGGGCATGAAAACACCTATGATTTTGACTTAAATTTATTTTCTAATATTTGAGTTTTCACTGTCTCTTAGCTTTACTTTACAAAAACTTTGGAAAAAAAGGTATGTTTGCTCT
This sequence comes from Uromys caudimaculatus, assembly GCA_028551405.1. NCBI lineage: Eukaryota > Metazoa > Chordata > Mammalia > Rodentia > Muridae > Uromys > Uromys caudimaculatus. Next base: position 67,233,142 of record CM052715.1, read on the forward strand.
CAGAGGAAGAGTGAAAGGGAGGGGAAGAAAAACATTGTAGGGCAAGAAGCTTTGTGTTTTCCTCTTAGTTGTGCAAAGCTCCATAATTGTGCCATTTTACTGTGTATAGATTGCTCTTAAAAGTATTTTTAGTTACACTAATGTGACTTGACAAGAAGACATATCGGAATGTTCACATCTTTCTCTTCTCTCTTGGCATGGTGTCCAAAGTCCACGATGGCTGTCTTTAATTCAAAGGTATGAGCTGAGTAATTTAAGCATGTCTACTATGATTGGCTTCGACAGACTTGTTCGGATATTCTGCCTAAATCCTGGCCTCCTGGTGGGGCTGTGGCAGGTAAGATGGAGTTCATTCACGAACTCATTTCCCTTCACAGTCCCATGTTTGCACACTGCATATAGACTGAATGTAGACTCCTGGAACAGTTCAGTAGCTGCATCTTGGTCTGTGTGACTTTCGGGTCTGCTGAGTTGCTGTGCTCTCTGCTGATGTGGATGGCAGGCACCTCCTCCTACCTTCCCGTTTCTACGGTGTCATTCTTTAATGTCAGGGCACCTTGCCACTTCCCCTCCCAGTCAGTCTTTGAGCCACTGGTCCTTTCAAGTCTTCCTCTGCCAGAGTTTCTAATAGTACATGCCCAGCGTGGTAGAGGTCTCTAAGAATCTTTCTGACTTGTGGGTGTGACATGGGGTATACTCTGCCCTTCAGGGTCCCTTCTTTCCTTTCTGTCTGTGTGTTTCTGTTTCTCCAGGCCAGGCTTAGTTTTCATCCTTCTGGGGTTCTTTTATTCTTTTTAAAATTTTAGGTTAAAATCGATTCTATGGCTTGCCCCGCGTCCCCCCCCCCCCCCCGCCACTCATCCTGCAACCCTCAGAGGTCTGCTCCCTCCAGTCCCTTTCTTGCTTGTCTAGGCGTGGAACCCTGAGACCATTTCCCACTTGTTAGCGTTTCTGTTGGTTGTTATTATTTGGTCTTGTTTATGCAGCATTTCTAAGACTGTTTGACAGCTGACTTACTGGTGTTCTGACTTAGAGTCTTTATGCCTCCTCTTCTGCAGTGTTCCTTGAACTGTACATGCTAGAGGTGTCATGTAGATGTACCCATTAGGGCTAAGCTCCAAGCAACCTGTTGATCTCCCTGATTGTGTCCAGTTTTGGATTTCTGTCTCCATTTGCTGTAAAGAGAGGCTTCTTTGATGCAGGGTAGTAGCTATGCTTATTTGTGATTTAAGGATAAGATTTAGACTATAGTAAGGAATTATACTATTTTAGCAAAGTAATTGTAGTGGATTCTTTTCTAATGTCCAAGGCCTCACTACTAGCCCCAGGAAGTTGGCTAGGTTTCTGGTACTAGGTGTGATTTCCCTCTGCTGAGTCTGCCTTAAGTTCAATTAGACAGCTGCTGGTTGCCACCCAGGATGTGAGCATCACATGTTTGCACCTTTACAGATATCTTACTGTGCTGGTCATTGTTGTAGATTATAGGTGTTGCAGCTGCATCAGACTATTAGTGTCTCTCCCTTGGCAGCTTGCATAGTATTTTCTGGTACAACAGCAGCTAAACTACAGGAAAGCTTTCAGGTCTGATCATCTGAGCTGTGTGTCCTAGGTATGCAGTGTCTTCAGCAATAGGGGTTTACCTCCAACCTCTGAGAGGCAACCAAAGGTAACAGCAATAGTCTGTCTTGGGAGTCACTTAGACTACCCTGACCAGCCATTCAAAAGAAGGTTTCTCATGGGTTATATTCTGGACAGTCAGGGACAGAAGGATAGTATGGTGCATCCACATTGATTTAGCTGTGTGGCTCTTGGCTCTTTTATGAGAGCAGTTCGCAGATTGGTTGAGAGTAGCAGTGTACCCCTGTGTACAGTGACTGGACAGAATCATGTTTTCTGTTTTCTGCAGCATCATCCTCTTGTCTTTTGTAGCAGCCAACTGTGGTAGTTGTTTCTTTCCTTTTTGCTCTCTGCATGTGTGTGAAGAGGGTGAAGCAACACTTTGCTTATGCATTTTATGACTTAAGTTCATCCTTGTTGGTCTTTAGCCTTATGAGGACTGTCTAAGGTGCTTGAAGCGTAGCACCTGCAGGCTTACCATTCAGGGGTAAGCCATCAGCATCTACAATTACATATCTGCCATTTAACCTAGTGGGCAAATGAAGAAACCAGTTCTAGTCATTCCCACTGCATCTGCCAAACCATGCAGTGATCTGCAAAGGAAAGATTGTTCTAATGTGATCTCTGTGGCTGTGATAACCACCAGGATAAAACATCTTAGGAGAGGAAAGAGCTTATTTCATCTCACATTCCAGGTCACAGTCCATCATCGAGAGAAGTCAGGGCTGGAAGCCAGGTCACCTACTAGGTGGCAGGAACTATGGAGGAAGGCTGCTTGCTGCTCTCTAGCCTCTGCTCAGCTAGCTAGCATAGACTGTCCAGAATCTCAAGTCAAGGAATGCTAGACGCTCCTACATCCATTACCAATCAAGAAAATGTCCCACAGACAGGCTCACAGGTCAGTCAGACCCAGGCAGTCCCTCATTTGGAACTCTCTTGGATAATTCTGGGATGTATCAAGTTGATAGCTGAAGCTAACTAGGTGAAACATTATCTTGTAATGCTCAGTATTTGTGAAGTTTACCAGACTTCTGTAGGGTCTTACCAATATTGTCCATATCTTTGAAAAGAGGTTGAAAGAGCCTGAATTCATCTGCTCCACCGTTCCCACCCCCCCACACTACATATGTGTATATGTATATATACATATGTATATATATGTATAAATAACATGGCAGCCATTGTGTAGAATAGAGCATTTTGCTATTTTACAAGTGCCAGGACAATAATTCTTTTGGAACTGCATGGTTTGCATATTGGGTGAATGATGGTCCAGTTCTTATATGTAAGTTGTTAGCATTAATAATACATGTATGTTCCAGATGATAAGCTGTGGTTTTCACGATGAACTTGTGAAAAGTTAAAATACTGCTACTGAAAATTGTGTTCTTTTAACTTCGCAGAAGGAGGATGAAATAGCTTTTGTCATGGCAAATCTTCATTTCCATCACCTTGTGGAGAGGAGCACATTGGGCTCAGTCACTTGGTATGTATCTGTGTGTAGGTGAATTTTATTTTTGTGTGGTTGGGATAGAGGGTTAGAAGTCAGTTCTATCTTAATATTCTCTCAATAGCCACAAAAGTAGTTTATAGCCAGTAGGCACAAGGCAACAGATAGTATCTTAGCCATTGCTAACATAATTACATCTACAGCAAATTCTAATATTGTTAGAAGTAGTAAAATGATAAATGTAATTGTAGCTGTTGGTGGACTAATATTTATAATATTTATGAATATGTATTTGCTTGATTTACTCTGGTTTAAGGACTGTATTCTGGGTAGAGTATTTAGAGTCGGGGTGGTTTGTTCTGTTAGCGTGATGCCATTCTCCCTTAAGTTCTCACACTTCATGTGAAAATGTGCAGATCTTGGGCCTCTGCTTGGCTCTGTTTCTGTGGGTGTTTTCTAAAACATTAGCATGGTTTTAGGCCGGAAACAATTTCTCTCTTTCTCCCTACAGCTTTTCCCTTTCTCCTTGGCTGCTGCCTTAGTCATTTTTGTTAATATCTGAAATGCTCCTGGATATTTTTAAATATGTTGCCTTCCATGGTGAGGCTTTTCTTACTGAAGCAATTGGTTGGGTTTGTTTGTTTATTTATTTTTACTTGTTCACTTTACATCCTGATCACTGCCCCCTCCCAATCACCCCTCCTCACAATCCTTTCACCCATTTCCCTTCCCCTTCTCTGAGAGGGTGGGGGGCCCCATAAGTATCCCCCTACCCTGGCACATCAAGTCTCTATGAGGCTAGGTGCATCCTCTTCCACTGAGGCCTTCAAGGCAGCCCATCTAGAAGATATCCCACATACAGGCAACAGCTTTTGGGATAGCCCCCCATTACAGTTGTTTGAGATCCACATGAAGACTAAGCTGCACATTTACTAGGTATGTTCAGTGAGGCCTAGTCCAGCCTGTGTATGCTCTTTGGTTGGTGGTTCAGTCCCTGAGAGCCCCAAGGGTCCAGGTTAGTTGACTCAGTTGGTCTTCCTGTGGAGTTCCTATTCCCTCTGGGGCACCTCGGTCCTTTAGCTGGAGTCTCTGGCCTGTAGATCTGTGTGGATGCAACTCCTGCTGGGCACCTCTGTCTTGTGCCACTGAAAACACTGAAGGCAGAGTGTTCTTTGCAGAACCTGTCCCAGGTTCGATCTCATAGTCACTGTGGTGGTCTTATAGTTGCCCATGGAATTCTGTATATGTGCCAGTTTTCGTTGGTGATGATAACAGTTCTTTTGAGTTCATGGTATGAAGGTTATTGGGATTCCTATATCATGTCATTTGTGGGAGGTAGTGTTTGAATAGATGATAATTTTTAGTAGTATTTTCTAGCCAAATATTTTATCTGTGATTTTGACAAATTGTGTATGTTTTGTTTTGCCTTTCAGTCCCTATATACTACCTCCCTACAGTCCGATTGTGGATGACAGTCCAGAGTATGAACTGCTAGGATATCAGCTGCACATCGACATGCATGGTGGTGGGAATTTCTACCTGTGTAGTACCTTCCGCAATCTCTTCTCCATGAGAGGTAAACCTAAGTTAACTTGTTTCTTTCTGAAGGTAGTGGGTCATAGAGAAGAAACATTACTCTTTGTATCCAAGTTAAGAATTATCCTTCCAGGTGGTCAGTTTATAAGCTGCCAGCCCTGTGTTCCCTAGCCCTTCTCTTTACATAAGGCTTGTGAAGTACTGTATAGCCAGACAGTCTCTTTACTGTCTGCCCCTGTCTCTTTCACTCTTACTCTCTAACCTCCAGAGGGAGGCTTGGCTCATCTTTTCTGATATTTCCTGACTGTTTTTCTTACTTCCAAATCTTCCCTTCTTTTCCCAGGAATTTGGAAAATATGGTCACAGGGCGATTGTCATAGCTGTACTGAGTGAGACTAAAAAGAAACCAGTTTTTCTCATATTTGCACTGCCTTAGCGTTTGCTGTTTGCTCCTAGGAACTAAGAAAAGGGCTGGGGAAACTCAAGCTCAGGATGTATGCCCTGCCGATCCACCTGCTTGTTAACTTTTCGGAGGGCTTTAAGAATTCTTTAGAAATCGAAGTCTAGGGCAGGTCTGCTTGGGTGCAAGTTTAATATTGTTGGTGAGTATATTTTATAGGGAAAGTTCATTTTGCATCATATTATAAGACATGCTATGTCAGACAGTCCTGTCAGTAATGCTGGATTTCTTCTCTTGGCTAGGAAGGTCATTGTACTTCCTCAATGTGAAGGCATGCTTTGAAAACCTAATTTCCCATAATCTTCCACTAATGATCCTTGTCCAACACAGGTGGCTATTGTGAATGTTATTTTTTTTCTCTGATTTGACAGTATGTTGTCATTGGTCTGTAGAAAGGTTCTTGATTTATGTGTTAATTTTGCTCTCTGCTGCTTTGCTGAAAGTTTATCAGCTTTAAGACTTCTTTGGTAGAGTCTTTAGGGTCTCTGATATGTGCATATAATCATCTGCAAAGGAGATTCATTAACTCCCCCTCCCCTTTTTTGTATTTGGATCTCTTTTATTTTCTTTTACTATGGCTAATACTTTGAGTACTATATTGAGGTGGAGTAGAAAGAGCAGATACACTCGTCTTCTCATTAGCACGTTAGTGGTTAGAGGTTGGTTTACTATGTTGTATGCTGTGTCCATTTGTAGTGACTTTTTTACTTATCATGAAAGGCTGTTTGGTTTTGCATCTACTTGGATGATCATAATCCTGTGCTGTATATTTTTTAATCCAATTTGGTAATCTCCAAGGTGGGAACCTGCTGTAAGTGTCTGCTCTGGGTGGCTGTTTTCAGGGCACCGGCAGCCCCTGCATGTGTCTGCTTCAGAGCGGCTGCTCATATTGCAGTGTTGGGCAATTCTGCCTTTTACTGTGCCTCAGCTGATAACTGTGTACTTCAGTATTTACCTTTATTCTGTCTCATGAGGCTGTGCAGTTAAATATCTCACCATTGTATTCCAGGTATACACCTCTATAATCCACACTTGGGTAAAAATGTCTTTGGTACTGATAGTGTTAGCAGAGAACTTAGCGTCTGTGTCAAGGTGCTTCCTGCCCCTTCCCAGCCAGTCCTCTCTCCTCTGCCAGGATGCAGCCTATCCAGTACTCGTGTGGTAATGAGTGATTCAGACTGGTGCCTTATGAGGGGATACGGTGGGTTTCGTGGTCTTCCATTTGAACCTTGTGACCAGTACTGTGGTTGGTAGGGTCCCAACGGCCTTTCCTGCCTGATCCCAGCACTGTCACTGTCCCTTCTCTGGCATCATCCTCGTCTATCTTCTGTGTGCTCTGCTCTCCCCATCCAGCTCTAGCAGTGCTAGATTCCGTGGCCGACACCTCATGCTGCAATATTACCACTACAGATCTCTGCACAGACACTCTCAGGGCTAGCTCATTGCCAGCTGTGCGGGGAGACTGGCTTGACGTGCAGTGTCTGGAATTGTAGGCTCCCTACATTGGATTGTTCAGTTTTACCAGAATATGTTAAAATGTTAAAAGCTCCCCTTGATGCTGTGTGTTTTCATTTTGTGCCTGGCTATCTCCTAGAATGTCAGTCTGGGCACTGAGTGTTCAGCATGTGTGCATCCGTGTGATTTAAGATCCCCTTCCTTCATTTGCGTTGTCTGTATCTCCTTCTGTAATTGTGTTTATATATGTATGTGGATGTTGAATTAGTGCCGACTCCTGAAGGCCATACTGCTGAAGGGCTTTTGAGAAATCATGGCCTGCCACTGTAATCTGTTTCCTCATCTTAGAGATTCTCAGGCTCATTGGACAGCATCTATCTGTCTTAGTCAGGGTTTCTATTCCTACACAAACATAGTGACCAAGAAGCAAGTTGGGGAGGAAAGGGTTTATTCAGCTTCCACTTCCACTTTGCTGTTTATCACCAAAGGAAGTCAGAACTGGAACTCAAGCAGGTCAGGAAGCAGGAGCTGATGCAGAGGCCATGAAGGGATGTTCCTTACTGGCTTGCTTCTCCTTGCTTACTCAACTTGTTCTCTTATAGAACCCAAGACTATCGGCCCAGGGATGGCACCACCTACAAGGGACCCTCCCCCCTTGATTACTAATTGAGAAAATGCCTTAATGCTGGATCTCATTTTCTCAATTAGTAATCATTTTCTCAACTGAAACTCCTTTCTATATGATAACTCCAGCTTGTGTCAAGTTGACACAAAACCAGCCAGTACAGCATCTCTGGCAGGCCTTGTGCTTCTCTTACTTAGCTCAGGAGGAAGAGGAAGACTTGCTGCTGAAGAGGATGCTGCTGCAGTTTAGTGGCGATGCTGGGCCACAGCAATAGGATGGCCAGGGTTTCAGGAGCATTCTCAGGCAGCCTTGCAGGTCCAGTGCAGCCACTCTAGCTGTGCCCTGGCTTTCTCAGTTTTTTTCTTACAGCACACAGATGGGTAGGACCCATTAATGGCTTCACATACATCTTGATCTTTGGAAGGAGGCAGCCCCACAGAGTCATCAGTGCCCAGCTCTTTTGTGTCTGTGCCCACAGTAAAGTGCTTCACTACACACACAAGTTCTTCACAATCTGCATGTAGCTCCTATGTGTCTGTTTCATCTCCTCACTTCCTCACGGCAAGGAAAACATCAGGTGTGTTTTCTATTTCTGATTGGTCATGGCTTATACAGATTACCAATCATTCTGTAAAATTGGTTTCTATAACATTAATTGCATTTTAAATTTTTATACCTTTAGAAACGTGGAATAGTTTGACATTGTATGAATACAATTTCCTTCTATCTCCTTCTATATATGTCTTTATACATATGTATGTACAATTCATCTGGCTACTGCTGATTAGGACTTAGCTAAGTACTAGGGCTGTCTGTGTGAATACTCCGAGTTGCAGAGAAGAGGACTCCCACTTTCCATTATTCTAAACAAATAGAGCATAATAGCTTTCTCATTCATGCACTGGTTATACCTGAGACATGCCCTGATTATGCTGGAGTTGCTAGTGCATGTATGAGTTCTTACTGCAGCTACTGCTGCAGTTCCATGTCTTCAGTAAGTATCATGCCACCTCTGTGTTCCTGATGTGGAATCTGCAGGTATTAGCTAGGCACCTCTGTGTTCCTGATGTGGAATCTGCAGGTATTAGCTAGGCACCTCTCTGCTTCCATAAGGCTACCACATACATGCACAGGTGCAGAGGTGATGTTCCCATCTGCACGGAGTCTGCATCAGCCCAGGGAGAGCAAACACCTGCCTATATACCCATTGGTGCATGTTTGCATTTTAATAGTATTCCTCTCTCTCTCTCTCTCTCTCTCTCTGTCTCTCTCTCTGTCTCTCTCTCTCTCTCGTGTGTGTGAGAGAGGTGAGAGAGAGAGAGAGTGAGAGAGAGAGAGAGAGAGAGAGACAGAGAGAGAGAGAGGAGGGGAGAGGTGTTTGTAACTGTCTTTCTTGGGTGTGGTCAAAGTAGGGTCTATTGTACCGATATGCTACAATTACATTCAGTCTAGCTCCATATAGGGTAAATAAGCCTTGTCAGTAATAATGTGGTCGTTATAACATGCAGGAGTCGAAGTTAATGAAGGGAAATGTGGAATTAGATAGTTTGTCTTTTCTAGATTGTGTGCTGTGTGTGCATCTGTGTTCTTTCCACTCGGAAGGCTTTGGTTTGTACAATAGAGGACTTTCCTGTACAGATCCAAGTGCAGTTCCTGTCTCTTCTCATGATTCTGCCAAGAGTCAGCAGAGGGAGCTGTTGCCGTCAGAATGTGTGGCATTTTTACAAGTGCGAATGGATTGTCCTTTATAGTTTTTGAGAAACTCTCTTGGTACTATGTGGTATATTTAGTAAATTTCAGCTATGTCATTGAAGTTTGGGATGATAGAACTTTATCCCTATTTAAAAAAAAAAAAACAAAAAACACTTTGTCCCTACCAAGGATAAAATGTTTTATCATCATGCCCATAGAATTTGGGTTGCTCTATGCTCCATTTTTCCTCAGTGAGACATGAGAAACCTGGCCTGACACTAATGAGACAGCCTCAGTGAAATGGCATGGGGTCAAAGGGTCAAGGCCAACTTGTCAGGTCTTGCATTAACAAGTATTGTCAGATTCAAGGATAAATCAGGCACAGGAATAGACAAGATTCTTGCACTTAGGCAGTGAGGCCAGAGTTAGCTGAACCAAGTGCTTATACACACTGCATGCTTAGAGGGTGGCATTAGGAGTTTCTGTAGCTCTCTGAATAGAGGCTATTTTAGGGGAGGGCAAAGGCATGAGGCAGATTGGTGTCTAGACTAGCACATGCTCCGTATCTAGATTATTGCAGCATAGGAAGGATGAAGTTAAATAGAACATAACTCAGACAGCCTGAGCATGGTCATTTTGTATGGCCATTTCTGGTATTCTGTCTTTGAGTAATGATCATGTGTGTGTACCAATTTCATTTTATCCACAAATCAACTGCAATTATTTATTTAAAAATCTCAGTGGGAGTTGTGAAACTTTCAGAAATGAATCTGAAATACCCTTGGAGGGGTTAGGATGTTATTCAGTGCTTGCCTGGGATAAGCCCATAGGCTCTATTTGCAGCAGCACACTGAACAGTTAGGTGGGCAGTAGGTAAGTAAGTAAATGAGGAAGTCCTTTTGGAAAAAATGATGGGTGCAAAACTTGGGTTTGTAAATTTAATGATGAACTACTAGATCTTTAAGAAATGACTGTTGCCATGACATTTGAGGTCTTTGTGTGACCCTTGCTACTACTATCTGCTTTTCCTTCTGCCAGAGGCAACCACCATTTCTGTATTAAGTTAATTGTTCCTCTATCCTTTTCTTTGTATTGTGAATTGATAACACCAAGTGAGGCAGGTCTGGTTAGCATACAGTAGCCACCGTGCTCCTGTCACTAAGGAAGTATGGTGTCACAGAAGAGATGGAAACCCAGAGGTGTGGGAGAAAGTTCCACTTTTCATCACAGTTCATACTAGTCAAATTATTTGAAACCATTCAGTTACATCTGATAAACCTTTACTTACAGAAAAACAGTTATTACATATTTTAACTAAGTGTAATATGGTATATTTTTATATCTGGGTGTGTCTTCATCCTGTAGAGTATATTATTTCTTGAGAATGTTGGTATAGAACAGGTTATGTAGAATAGTTTGCCTAACTGTAAAAGGGGTCTATAGGAATACAAACCTCAGAAAGTTTATCTATTTGTTTTCAGAGGAAAAAAGCTATAATGATGTATTCAGAATAAGATCTCACACTCTGATGCAGCCTACTTCCTTGTAACAACATTTTCTGTTTATAACTCACTTCATTTATTTTGCTAAAGGTCCTTCTTGAAACCCTTTGGTTTTCGGTACTTACTATTAAAACCAAGTCAGAAGTCTGTAGTCAGGGCTCCTGATGCCTGGGTTAGATTCTTGCATCCTGGCAGGTGAGGATACCCGTGTAGCCGGCTCAGTGACTGCTCAGGGGTAGGAGGGCATTGTCTCACTGCTCATAGCCCAGCCTACAGATTGCCCATGGTTAGCTTTGCCACCGTCACCCACTGGGAGAGGTGAGCAGATGCTGATGGGCTTTGAGTTCCTGTTTCTCCTGTGGGTCCAGCTTCCAGCCAGGAGTGAGTCCTGCTCTGTTGTCTTCACTGCCCTACCAGAGGCGTGCATGTTCTGTTTTGCAAGGTTGGGAGGTACTTAAGTACTCTGATTTCATGTGCCTAGGTGTCTAGACTATACCCTCCATAGTAAGACACTCTTGGGGACTGACTTTTCTACTTGTCAGCTCAACTTGCAGACACACGATATTGGCCATTTCTTCCTTATTTTTGTTTTCACTGTTTTTCCATGGAGCTCACTCATACTCATCTAAGGAACTGGGAAGTTGTCTTTCTTTGAAGGTGCTCGTGGAGGGCAGAGGGCAATGCTGAGTGTTTCTTCTCTATCTTATATTTTGAGACAGGATCTCTCACTGAACCTAGTACTCATGATTGGTTAGACTGACTGGCCAGAAAACCCCAGGAGTCCACTCTCCATGTCTCTATGGAGACATCACAAGTGCGTACTGCTTCTGTTAGCATTTTTGTTGTTTGCTTTTTAAAAGATGGATTCTGGGGATCTGGACTAAGGCACTGAGCCATTTCCCCAGCAACATTTTCTTTGAGATTTTACTTGTTTTGCTACTTTGACAAGTCATGGCTATAGTAAAAGTTTTTAAAAAGGGATTTATATAATCTCTTTTCAAAGAAAAATTTATGATCCCTAAACCTACACACAATTGATGACTATTTGTATTCCCAGTAAAGTTGAGCACAGGGGAAAATTAAGTGAGGATGTATTTGCTGTCTGAATTCAATGAGAGGATAAGAGGAAGAGGGGTAATTAATAATAGCACAGGAAATGCTTCCAGAGTAGATTGTTAATAGGAGAGGTGGGTTTATAAAAGCATCTACGGAGTTTTCTGTGTACAATTTGTTTTCTTTCTTTCCTTTTTTAAAAAATGCAAATAGACTGACATCAGATATGACTAGGCATAAGATCACTGACTCAGTAGGACAATTCACAGTACTTGGGATATTGATTTATTCATGGATACAATTAGCAAAGAGGAAAGGTATATGGGGTGAAGTTCAGTGGAAACCACCCAGTGCTTAGCGTCTTCATTTTGGAGAGCTGATAAATCTTACAAGAAGTTCACATTTTTACTGGGGCTGGTATTGTCGGTCTGTGTGACCTAGGTAGTTCTGTGACCTAGTACTACTGTATTTCCAGACTCCTACAAGGAAACAGGTGCTCAGCATCAAGCTTAGGCATAGTGAGCAGCTGCCTTATCAGCTAGGTGGAGAGATTATCCTGGACATTCAAAGGCTACCCATCTTAGCAGACCTTGTGAGCAGACCTTGCAGGACTCCAACCTGCTGTATTAGTTCTTTTAAGCACAACTGTCCCTTAACATTTTGATTAGGTTATGGTACAGTCTGGTGAATAGAGGAAATAGTCCGATTGTGTCTTTGAAGTGTAAATTGAGCTTGCTAAAGGGCCTGATCAGCAATGCAGAGGATAAAGAAAGGAATGTATATTTATTTGATCTTCGTATTAAGCTAATTATTACCAATTTTCAGAAGCAGAAGGAGAAAGGTTTTGCACAGTATGGTACATTGTAGTATTTTATCAGTATTGAGAGGAGTAGTTAGAAGAAAGCAGAGAGAAGTCATTTTAATAGCAAAGTTTGCTGCCTTAGCCTTTGATTTTTAAGGAAGTGTGCTTTACTTTTTAGAGCATTTTTAGGTCTGTAGTAAAACAAGAAGAAGGCAATATTGAACTACCCCATACTGATATCTTCTGCCTCCCCCTAGTATACCTCACCAGAGAAGAACATTAGCTACAACTGATGACCACACATCAACATGTTTTTTTTTGCCCAAAGACGATAGTCCAGAGTCGAGTCACTTTTGGGTTTGGGCAAGTTTCAATGGTGCATATCTGCTGTTAAGTATTATTCAGAGTAGTTTTATTACTTAAAAGTCTTCTGTCTTTGCTCCTTGCCTTTCCTCAGTGTCTGGCAATCACTACTCATTTTACTGTCTCCATAGTTTGTTTTCAGCACCGACTTCACACAGATGGAGCCATGAATGCACACATTTTCAGTTAGGAATAAGTAAGCATTTCCTTCTTCCTCTGTTCTTCCTATGATAGCTCATCTCACAGTATTGCTTAGATATGCTAAATTTTTCATTAGACCCTGGAAACCTCCCACCCTCAAAATACAGACTTAAGTTTTTCCTCTTAATTACCCGCCAGAACTTGATAAGAGATCTTGGTTGCAAGAAGTAGAGAAATCAAGCTAGAACTGATCTGGAAGCTTTTGCCCATGCTGGAAGATTCTATTCAGGTTGCTGGAGCATACAAGGCATCAGTAATCTTACAAGCTATGATGCCAACAGTACAAGGCAAGATTTACCCACTCATGAAATAGTGGCAATACTTATGTCAGTATCCACAGCTATAGGATTCTGTAGGATTCGAGGTGTGTTCCACAGGAGGGAATGGATACCTGGTACTATAAACCCTGAAGTCGAAGACTCATGCATGAGGAGATCCTAAGCTGTTGTTTAGATGAATTGACACTGTTCTAAACTACATTCTAAGTAACTATGCTTCTACTCAGATAGATAAATACTGATCTTATCTGTAATCAGAAAAGCTCCTCTTTGTAGTGAATGGTGGTGATTGACTGCAAAGGCTTGTACCTGCTCAGGGCACTTAAAGAAAGTGACAGTTGAATGCTTGACCCTAAACAAGATATACCACTGTCTCTAAGGCTGACATTGTAGGACAGAGTGAAAGAATGTAAGAACAGAAGATAAGGATGTACTGTCTACAGGGCATATGATTGCTACTGTAAACCTCTCATAGCAGCTGTGACTGCCTGTACTGGACCTTCACAACACCTTGCTATCAACAGCCAATCGTGGACAATGCTGAAGAGCTTGAGGCCCTACCTCTCCATGCTTCTGATGGATTTTGAATGAGGACAGTCATTTATTGTTTTCAGTTGTCTACCCACTCCTGAGCCCAGCAGGCTCTAATGGGAAGTTCCAAATCTATAGAGACATGTCTAGTCCTGGTTAAACTTGGTGGATCACAACACAAAAAGACACAAATATGAGAAAGGAGCCTGTAAGGAGGAAGGAGAGACAGGACTAGAGAGGGAGATATGGGGAGGATGGTGGTGAGAATACTACAGACAGTTATGGAGTTGTCTTGAGAACAAACGTGTCAATGAAATGAAGGAAATTGCCCAACTGTCTTCTAGAATGGCTAGAGCACTTTGAATCCCCATAGACAACAAGTGAGGATTCTTGTCGCTCAGGCCTTTGGCAGCATTCGGTGTTATCAGTTTCTTTCTGAGTGTTTGCATCTTCTGCATGGATGTCATCAATGAGGGCATCCTTAGCTATAAACTGGATCAGGTATGTTCCCTATAATCCCTATGTGTTACAAAGCTTGATTTGGCTGTTGCTGTAGAACATGATGTAAACTAAGAAGGGGATCCAGTGGGAGGTCTTGCATCCACTGTAGACATGTCCTTGGTGTAATGGGATAGTCGCCTGGTCATGAGTGAGTAGTTTTGCTGTACTATGTGCTACTGTTAGGATGTGCTACCTTCCCATGGGCACCAAAGCAGAGGGGCCAACTGATTATGAACTGGAAGCTTCAACATTATTAGTCAAAATGAACCCCCTTTCTTTACAAACCATTGTTTCAGATATTCATTATATTGGTAGACTCCAGTGTATTTAATATTTCCTTTCCTTGTCGTACTGCATTATCCCAGACTCAACACAGCCCTTTAAGACTGCAGTGAGAAGACACCCTGCCTTAGACATTAGTGGGAATGCTTTGAGTTCCTCACTTTAAGTGTGATGTTAACTATCACTGTCTATCAGTTACGGAAGCTCCTTTCTCCTCTTAGTCAGGGTTTCTCTTTTAATCATTATATTAATCTGTGTTCCAATGTTGAACCAACCTTAAGTACTTGGGATGATTTCCATGTGGTCACACTGTATACTTTCTGATTTTCATTCATTGTTAGATTTTATATGTGATGCTTTCACAGTTTCCCATCTGTGTTCATGGGTGATGTTATTGGTCTTATGAACAGAGAATTAGAACAAATTCGAATTATTAACGCTTTATGTCTTTTGGAAGAGCATTTTAGAAAATTGATATAATTTCTTACATATTTTCTAGTGAAATAATTTGATCTTGTGCTTTCTCTTTTGGAAGATTGTTCAGTTCCTTTAGTGGTGATAGGCATAGTCAAATTACCTTCTCATAGAAATTGTGGCAGGTGATGTTTCAAGGATTGAACCATTTCACCAAGTTTATCAGATTTGTTTCCTTTACTGTTCTTTCTGTGTTTCTTCAAGTTGGAACTGATATCTCATTTTTCATATCTAATCATGTAATCTATGTTCCCTCTTGTTTTCATTGTTTGGTTAGATATATTGATTTTATCTTTTAAGAATCCCCCTTTGTTTATTATTTCTTTTTCTGTGGCTTATTTTGGAATCAACCCACTCTTTTTGGCTTATGTAGAAAATGAAATTGTTTTCACTTTTCAGATGGTTCTTGTTTTCTAGTGTGTATATTCAAGCTGTACATTTCCACTGATGCCCCACTTGCATGTCACTTCACAAACTCTTGCAAGTTGTGAGCATTGGTCGTCAATGTCTACCTGTGTTCAGAGACACTGTAGAGGATGAGCACACATCTAGATGTGTCTGTAAGATTTCCAGAGAGGACATGTGGGTGACATTCTGCATGTGCTGGATTCCTGGGCAGAGTAAGGGGAGAGGAGAAAGCAGCATAGTGCAAGGGTGACCCTGTTTCTTCCTTGATTGCACTGTGAGCTGCTCTTCTGCTGGCTGAACCTCCCTTTCCACATTGATCCTGGAAATCATGGAATTTATTAATCAGGAGCCAGATGGGGCCTTCCTATTTTATAGCTTGTTTCTGTTAGGTATTTTGTCACAGCATTGAGAAAAGTTAATAGATTTATAAAATTTCATTTAAAATATTTATACATTTCTCTTGATATTTATTATCTGATCTTTGCATTATTTAGAAGTTTGCTTACAATGTCCAGCTGACGGCATTGTCCTCTTCTGCTTTAATCCCATTGTTATTTAGTAGCAGCCACCATATGGTTTAGAGGCCTCTACACTTGCTAAACTTTGTTTTATGGTTTTATGACCCACAGTATTTCTTGGTGAGTGTTCTATGTGAGCTTGAGGAAAAAATATGTACTCTGCTGTTTTTAGATGAAGTAATTTATAGATGCCCATTATAGCTAGGCAATCAATGCTATTATTGAGTGTAAGTATATCCTTACGATCTTCTGGCTGCTGGGTGTCTGCTTCTGATAGAGAGATGTCGAAGTCTCCAGGTCTATCAGTAGATCCACTCACCTCTCCTTGCATGTCTATTGGGTTTGTTTACATATTTGGTGCTGTTTTGTTCAGTAATTATACACTGATTGTTAGATCACTTTATTGCTATCTAATACCTCCTCATTGTCTCTCTTTCCCTCCCTTCCCACACTCTTTTCTTTTTCTGACTGGACACAATGCACTAGATCAAAGGAACCATAGAAAGTAGGCCCTTAGTATTGTGGTGTGTGTGTGTGTGTGTGTGTGTATGTGTGTGTGTGTGTGTGTGTGTGTGTGTGTGTGTGTTTCTCTACTCCTTTGGTAATATCTCAGTTCTTTAGTGAGCTGTGCCTCTATACTATGATTTTCTTCTGTGCTTCTTAGTTCTTCTGCATCAACTCTTAGGATGCTGGAGGAGGCTGTAGTCAATCTATCCCTTACCTTGACAGATTGGGCTATGCTAAAACTTTGCTTGTTTTCCTACTGGGAGAGTAGTTTTTGTTGTTGTTTTCTTTTTTCCCTCTGATATTGACTCTAAGAAGTAGCAAGGCTCCTGTGATAACAAATTGTTCTTGCCTGTGATGGATTTTCCCTGGAGTTGGCTCTGATTTGTCCACCCACCTCTAGCAATATGTCAGCTACTGCTTGGGTTTCTGTGCTGTATTAAGGGCTCTCTTGACTTCCTGTCCATTGTCACATTGTAGGGCAGTGGTTTTCTCCTTTTGATCCAGCAGTAGTTGTTGATTTTTTTGTTTGTTCACATGTGATTTTAGGATAGAATGCTGTCCTCCAGTGCTAATGCTGAACTAGAAAACAGAATGTCTTTTTATTACGATTTCAAAATCTGTAGACATTTGTTAAAACATAAATAAAAATCCCAAAGACAACTATTATTTCTAGTTTGGCCTATTTTCAAATTCATAACACTTACTCTGCAGAAATTACTTGGAAAATGTCATTTGCAGTTCTTCCTTGACACTCAATGCACTGTGGGCCTTCCCCGGTGTCACTCAGAGTGCTCGGAAAGTTTGACTTAGAAAGGTCGCATGAAGTTTCATTTAAGTTTATCCTGATTTATTGGCCCACTCTCCCATTTGAGCATTTAGGCCTTCATTTCTTGGGATTGGAGCCCTTTGTCATCAGTCTCACTTTGAAAAAATCTCTAATGATCTGAGATGAAAATGCTCAAGTTTAAGTAGAGGTTTATGGTCATCATGGTGACCACATTGCAGCAGCTCGAGGAGGCTGGGTAGCTTCTTAAGATCCAGCTTCACCACCACGTGGCTCTTCCTACTCATGTGAACAGTTTACCATGGCGCCCATGTAGATAGAGAACATTCATTTTCATTGCAGGGGATGGGGGAGGTAATATTGTATGGTCTGTTTTCATGTTTCACTCCCTTTATTTTAAATGCTGTGACTTGTTTGCATATACTTGTTACAAATATTTAATTTATTATATATAAATAGGCTTTTAATTGAATGTAAAGTTTTAAAATATTTTTTTCCAAAATTGTTTTTTATAGATTACCTGACACTCTAAAATCAGACCTACACTTACTTCCTATAGGTTAATTGCTTCTCTTCAGTTCTCACCCTTCCTCTCAGGGTGATTGCCTCTGGCAGGGAAGGACATAGTTCATTTATTGTGTTATGAAATGTATGTCCTCTACCCTAGTTAAAAATAGTGACTTATTACCTATTTGTACTTGTTATATTTACTCTCTTGGCCAGATTACCAAATATTTTACAGAATTTTATCAGAGATCTGTCAAATTTGTATATTAATCTAGAAGGAATTGAGGCTTTATTAAGATTGAATCCAAGGCCTTGGTCATACCTGGCAAGCACTCCACTACAGAGCAGAGTACTATGTACATTCCCAGTTCAAATATACTTTATTTTTATTTAAGAGTTTGAGTATTTATTTATGTATTTAGGTTTTACAGTATCATCTGTATCAGGATTCTCTAAAGGAACAGAATGAGTAGAATGGATATAGCAGCACAGTAAAGGGGGATTCATTAGGTTGGTTTACAGATGTTCTATGCAATAGTTGTTTCCCACTGGAGAGTTTGAGAATCTGGCAGTTCAGACCATAAAGCTGAATGTTTCAGTAACTGTAAGCTGGAGGTGAAGGCCTAGAGGATTTCTGGAGAGATGCTGGTCCTCAGTCTGCTGGAATCCTTGAAAATCAATAAGCAAAGGAATGCCATAGCAACAGAATAGAGCAGTGCTTTCTAATACAGTTCCTCATGTGGTGGTGACCCCAACCATAACATTGTTTTCATTGCTGCTTCATAACTGTAATTTTGCTACTGTTCTGAATTGTAATATTAACATCTGTGTTTTCAATGGTTTAAGGTGACTCTGGGTGGGGACTTCCCAAAGGGGCCTCGATCCACAGGTTGAGAACTGCTGTAAGAGATGACCTTGTCTGCAAGAGTGAGGGCAAAAAGGCCCAAAGCAAGTGCTGCTTAGATTTAGGCAGGGTGGGTCATCCTGCTGTGGATAGTCAAGATAAAAAATCTTTACAGAGTGCCCAGCTCCTTGCATTCCAGATGCCAAGATTCGTCATACTACCTTACTGGAAAACATTTTTATATTGATCCACTGCTTTTCTCTCCTTGTGAACATTTTGTTTTTGTGTTCCTGCTATGGATAAGTTCTTCGGGAAAATGTTTCTCTTTTGTACTTATTAGGTTTGTTAAGTATCTACATAGTTATTGTGACATGCTTTCTGTTAACACTGTTATGCTTCTTGGGCTTAGTCTATAAGACACCAGACAACAGAGAATTCAAAGAGGTTATCAAAGTTACATATTCTCTTTTTTCCTTGTACCAAGAGTGAATTCTTTTGAAGTGTTTTTCCTTTGTAGATCTTGTGCATATATCATATTATGTTATTTTTGTGGCCATGATCCTAAAAATAGTGGCTTTTTCATTCTCTCTGTCTCTGATATTAATTGCTTGCTGCGTTTCTAGGTCAGGTTGTACTCAGTAAGCATTTATCATGACACGTGAGGTACTGGAAGCAGTGTTGTCCTTTCTGGGTGGTGATTATTTAGAAAGCTTGGAGCAGGCACTGCACTATGGCATCCCCATTAGGAGTACATAGTGCATTTTTCCTGTTCTGTACTTCTAATGATGAATGAGATGTAAACTTTGCAAGTGATTGCTGCTTATGTCAGAGCTTACCCAAAGGAGGCAGAGCCTAGCTATTGAGCACAGTTCTATAGTTTGTACGGACTGTGGCAAAATTACTAATCTCGAAATGGCCACAAGAGAACATTAAGTCTGGGTCTTTGGGACTACACAGGCTGTACCCCATAAAGACCTGCCTGCCACACAGATGATGCTGGCGACGTTGGAGCACCTGTTCCTAGGCCTGCTTCAGCTGCTGATCCAGATTTAACCCCAGCTTTTCCTTTGCTTCTGGTGACTTGAATTCTTTGAACTATATTTGCTGTCAAGGAAATTTGTTTCAATATGCTATTTTAGAATAGGATATTTTGTAAGGCAGTTATGGAAACAGGATGTATTATCTAAAACAAATAACTTAGAGAAGTGTAAACGTTGTGAGTTTACTCGCTGTTGACCTCCAGGGTGATGCGCTTGCCTTGGGCTGTGAACATCTCAACTGTGCTAATACATTATTTGGGTCTTTCTGGCTCTTTGGTCTTTTCTAGCTGAACTTCCTTGGATGCTCAGTGCAGTGACACTGATGCCTGACCTGTCTTATACTCCAGTATGACAGACACTTGCCTGTATTGCCCCCACTTTCCCTCTAACATTGGCCTGGAGTCAGCCTCTCACCCAGGACTGTCACACTGATGCTGTTACTTCTTGCTATTAGAAATCTTCCAATCAGTTCCTAGTTACCTTTTATGTTTTGAAAGGTTTTCATACAGGGTCCAGCATCTCCCTCCCCCACACTGA
>CM052715.1:67253208-67273430 GCA_028551405.1 Uromys caudimaculatus
TAACTCCCATGCCCTCCCACTGACTCCCTCTCCCACACTGACTCCCACGCCCTCCCCCCACACTGACTCCCTTGCCCCCCTGCTGAGCTTCCTGCACTGAGCCAGCACACCTTCACTTGTCTGTCACTTCTCAGTCGTGCCTTTCCTGTTTCAGAGGAAAAGATGTCCCACTTCTTTCCAAAATGAACTTTCCAATTTCTGCTCCTATATATAGCCACTCTTGCCTGCTTGAGACCTTTATGTAGCCATTTGTCTCTTGTCTCTTTCATTGTCTCAAATCAGCTTCCCTATCAACTTCCCTTCCACTTAAAAATTTGTCTTTGCTTTCCGTGTCAAAAATTATTTTAGAAGAAAAATGCCAACTTCTGTGCCAGGTAATACTTTTTTTTTGTATTAAAAATTTTTTTAATTTTATTAAAAGCTACAAAAACCACAACCTAAGATAGCTTGACAAAACCATTTAATACTGTTGAAGAGTTCAGAGGTTCATCTTAGTTCAAGTGTGCTTTGATGCAGGCCCATTGATGTCTGTCATGGGACAGGATGTGTCTGGCCAGCACGTCTCATGTCCTGATTTGTCATGGTGACAAATTTTCATTCCTAGTTAGCTTTCTTCCCTGCCTGTCAGGTCCTGTGTCTGCAATTCCTTTAACATTTCTGAGAGTCTCAATCCATCTCTTTGGGGGTTGTTGTGCCATGAATTCACCCTGACTTAGTGTGAAATCACATGAAGAGGGTCCATGACAGCCAAGTGTCACTTTTCTTACCCTGCTGCCCCACCATCTTGACTTGTTGCAGTTGTGAATATAAGAATATTTTAAGCAGGAACAGAATAAGACTCTAGACTACCTGTGTATTTCCCCCCTAACCTTCTGAGGGAAGACTTGGTTAGAAAAATAAATTATACTCAGATGGACTGGGCTGATGTGGAATTGGACCAAGGCCATGGAAAATAGAACTGGAGAGGTAGGGAAATGCCAGCTGGAACCCTTGAGTGTAGCAATTTAAAAAAGCAAGCTCCAGACTCTCTTGAATTAACCAATGGTAAGTTCATATATTCTCTTTAACCTGCAGTTGATTGTTGCCAATAACAGAATAGTCCTGCTGCATGCTGATGTATCTATGTTAGCCTAGTTAATAGGAGAGATGTAGAGATAACATACTGACTCAAAAGACGTTAGCAGGTTTGACTGACACTGTCATGTCACTATGCCAGCCAGTACGGAGCGTGAAGGTTGTCCTTTTATTATACTCTGTGGTATACAGCCTTACTTGTAACAAAAAGGACCAGGAGGGACCATTCCTGACCCTACTGTCTGGAGCCCTGTCTTTCCAGATTTTACCATCTCTAACTGAGGTATTTAAGTTTCTTCTCTTTTGGGGGTTTTGAAAATAATAAAGGTGTCAAAAAATAATTAGCCACGAAGGGAAAAAAGTCTAGAAAAACTGTGCATATGCCTTGGAGTGTTTATGTTAGACAGCTAACAGGGAGTGGGGAACACTAAAGACTCCTGAAGACACAGTTCCTACAGAGTTTATTTGATCATTAGGGCCTAATGATTATCCGATTGTGTTATTGATTGCCCCTTTCTAGTATTTGTGGCCTGGTCACCACTGGTCAATGTTACATGGCCACTGGCTGTGAGTTCGTTGTGTGAGAAGTGTCACTGCTACTCTTTCTGTGTGGTAGTTCATTGTGTGAGAGGTGCTCACTGTGTGGTTAGTTACCAAGTTTGGTTCTTAAAAAAAGCTTAAGCTTTTTTCTTTAAGCAACTCAGATGACTCCAGCCTGTTCCATTCTAATCTTCTCTGTCCCTTTGCTTCTGTGTGTATTAGAAAAGTCAATTACCAATAAATCAATCCTCCCACACTCTTTCTATGTTCCTTTTATTTCTGAAGCAGAAATGAACCCTGATCATAATATGTTTATACTATGCCACCGAAGACATGACCTTTTACTTCCAAAGAGTATTGATTTTGACAAGACAGATCTTCAAACACAGACCTTGCATATAATGAAATACTAGGGCGCAGTAGAAGTTTAGAAAGGAAAGGTGAAGGTAGCGTGCAGAGCACTGATGTCCATAAAGGTGAATGCTGAAGTTCTGAAAGACTAAATTGTTGGGACCCATCAGTCACAGCTGTATGGTAAGTGTGGCTAATACAGGACGATGCTGATGCAGCTACTCACAGTGACTTCTGTTCTGTGATTTTCTTTTCTACCAGAGACTCATGTGGCTGGCCCTTTTTATTATTGTCCCACCACAAATCAGTCTCACATTTAGTGCATCATTGTATAAATAGGCTCACAGTTTCTGCTTTTTGCTTCTGGTCTTTTCTTGTACTCTGTGGTATTCTGGTTCTTCTGCTTGGTGTGCTGCTCTGGCTTGATCCATACAGTTGCAGATGTTAATAGTTCATTCTTGTTCATCGACTAGTAGTGTTCTGTTTAGTGAAGTGCCAGCTTTGTTTCCTTGATGGAGAACATACTTGGTTTATTCTCTTGTGGGGCTTTCTAAAAACTGTTAGGATTTTTGTGGAGTCTTGTTGGCCTGGTGTCATCAACCATCCATCTCAGCTGAAGGTGAGCAGGGGAGGGAGGAGCAGATGACTTTTGTTACTCACATGGAGAAGAAGGTGGGCTTCCCATTCAGAAGCTGCTGCTGTGGCCAGGGAGGTTGGAGTTAGCCTCCTCTAGAGCTCAGCTGCACCTCTGACTGTGCCTCTCCCTGAAGCATTGAGTCATATTGGAGACACCTGGGAAAGCCTTGGTTTTAACCCTTGGCTATACTTGGTCATTAACAGCATATAATTTCTGGAATAGGGATTTGGTGTCCAAGGCAACTTAGCATCATTTTTATTTCATTCTATTGTCACTGGTGGTCAGAATCTAGACCAGGTATTTGTATCTCTTATCCAAGGAATTGAAAACCAGAGCTCACATGGTTTGCAAAAGAAATAAGATAACTTTATTTGGAGGAAAGGGAGCAAAGCCGCAGTGCAGGTTATAGAAGGTGTAGACACTGTCAAGACTGACAGTGGGGCCATGTGAGAAAGAGTGCTCCGGGCCTCAAGTATGGTTGGAGGCTTCAATGGTGCCCAAGGGGAGGAGGAGTTACTGAGGTATGGCGCTTTGAATGGGAATGCCCTCATAAGCTCATATGTTTGAATGCTTGACCACCAGAGAGTGGCACTATTAGGCGGTGTGGCCTTGTTGGACAAAGTGTGTCATGGGGGTGAAGTGATGGGGTTTGGGGTTTCAGAAGCTCAAGCCAAGCCCAGTGTCACTCTCTTCCTGTTGCCTACTGAACCAAATATAGAACTCTTGGTTGCTTTTACAGCACCAAGAAGCCTCCAATGATGTTTTCTGTTGACCATCTATTCTGGACATGCAGTGAGATGCCCTTGGTGAAAACTAAACTTTGATTTGAAATAGTTAGCAATTGGAGACAGCTTCTGGGTTAGGGATGGGTTGCAATGCTCATGGTGTTTCTTTGCAGCAATAGAAACCCTAACTAAGACAGAGTGTAGTGAGGGTAGTTCTCTGTTTTTATTGGCAGATCATATATTCATTATCTATACAAGGATTTTATGTTCACCCTAAAAGGTTACTAATGAACATAATTTTGCCTTATTGTGCATGAATCCAAAAACAGTTCAGGATAGATTGATCTTTCTGGTCTTTATTCCTGGATACATTGGGTATACACTTCAATAGAAACTGTTCAAATGTGATTGTTACCAGGATGGGGAAATATAGTATTATTTAGAGATAGGAATATAGGCAGCCATGTGTGGGGTAGACGGTTGAGGGGGTTCTGAGGTTGCTGGATGCATTGTTTGGAGAGGGGAGTGTGTGCAAAGTTTGTGCAGGGAAAACAACTAGGCTGCATGTGTTTGTGTGTGTATGTGAATGTATAAACTCAAAACTAAATAGGGGTCCCATGGCACTAAACTGTCTCCTTTGCATGCCTGCTTCAGCACAAAATGACTAAAGTAGAACCCAAAGAACATTTGCTTTTTCCTTCTGCTTTTGCCCACGAGTTACCCCTCACCTGCATGCAGATGTCTGTCTCTGAAGTCATTGCATACAAGTGACGATACTGCAGCATTACTGTGCTTGATGGTCATTTTTCATGGTAGGTAGATAACTTGGCAAGGTTTATAGGAGCTAGGAGGTGTTGCAGCCTCTGTTTGTTACCAGAAGTTTTAGAAAGCTAAACACATGCTTTTTTGTGTGGTAACAAAGTTGCTAGTACCCAGCTTTGGGCTAGTACAGTTTGCACTCAGACTTTGGTAAACATTTACAGGACTTTTCCTCACTTATAAGCATGTGCAAAGATAGGTTTATTCCCTTCCCTACTCTTCACCTGCTCTTTAACCCAGCTTTGGTGGGTCAGCACTCATTTCTTGATCGCATTTGATTTCCTTTCTTTGAGATAGTGGCATCTCTTTTGTAAAGTTTATCAGTGTTTGTTCTTCTCCATTTCCATGACTGATAGCATGACCAAGTTATGCAGCCTCAGTCAGGATTGACCTCTCTTCCATGTGTTTTACAAGTCTTGGTTTTCAGCTTGGCACTGTTGAGAGATAGTGGGCCCTATATAAGAGGGAGGGACTATGAGGGAGCCTTCAGGTCACCGGGGGTGTGCTCTTAAAGGTCTAATGTGACCTCAGCTTGGTCTAATGTTTTCTATATGTGTACGTATCATGAGCCAAAAAGCAGTGGGGTAAGTCTGCATGGACCAAAACATCCAAAATTGAGTCGTAGCAAACCTTCCTTTCTTGTAAGGTTCTTTAGTGATGGCAAACTGACAACACACTCAGTGAAGCTGAGCCTTTGCTTTTCTAGTAGTGACAGTGCATGTATTTCCTCAGCCATCTTCTGATGCATTTGACATTTTCTCTAGAACTCACACCCATTTTCCAGTCTTTAAGACACAGGTTCACAGGTTCAGGCCTCATGATGGAGTATACTGTTTTGTCAGTGAGTAGAACTTTGCAGTATGAGGCATCCCTTGGGGAGTAGCCTGCCTAAAGACTCTTTTTCTGTCCTGCTTTGAAATACAATAATTAAACTAACCTTAAATCATTTCAGGGTGCATTGAGAATGGATATGCGAAGTTCGTGGTGATAAGTTTAAAAAATAACAGAGAACACCTACCTCTTGTTGGGAAAGTTGGCCTTGCATGGAGAACTAATGTTTTTGATGGCTTTATTAAGGTAAAAAATTTTTTTTTTCTTCAAGTAACTTTTTGTATAATTTAAAAAAACAGCGAAAGTCTGTTGATGTATAGATATAACCCTCCTTAAAAGTATTCTGGTTTCTGTAGATCTTTAACTTCTTTTAGCAGAGTGAGATTGTCATCAAGTGTTTATTTAATATTTTGCCTTTGTTATGGTTCTACTGTGGTGAAGAGACACCATGACCAAGGCAAGTCTTATAAAAGAAAGCTTTTAGTTTGGGACTTATTAATAGTTCTAGAGGGTAAGTCCATGACCATCATGGAGAAAAGCAGACAGGCATAGTCTGTATCTGTATCAATGAGCAGTATCTGAGAGTGTGCATTCTGATTCACAGGCAGCAGGCAGAGAGGGGTTGGGGGTAGACAAAGGCAAAGAGACAGACAGAGAGGGAGACAGAGGAGATACTAGGCTTTGTATAGGTTTTTGAAACCTCAAAGCCCACCCCCAGTTCACACCTCCTCCCAACAAGGTCACACCTACTCCAACAGAGCCACACCTCCTAATCGTTCCCAACAAGTTCTACTAACTGGGAACCAAGCATCCAAGCATCTGAGCCTATGGGGGCCATTCTCATTCATACCACAACAGATCTGTTTGCTCTGCATGGAAAGTATTGGAGTAGAGTGGGTGTAGACTGGAACTGTGTTTGGATAGCTCTCACTGTACCCTCCATTCCCTCACACAGTCTGTCCAATAGAGAGAGCAGGGAGCCGAAGATTGGTCTAGGCAAATAGCATTTGCTGGCAGCATTTTCACCCATTTGAAGGCTGTGTGATTATAAGTTCCTATTCTAATTCCTAAGATCTTCTTGAGCAGCTAAATAAAAGTAGCCACATGGAGGGGAGAGTTGGTTTAGTGTTGGGAATTGTCAAAGAGGGAGGGAAGAGAAATTAGGAGAGATCTCCCATGGTACCATGCTCTTGTGTGGATATGTGCCTGTGGTTACCCTGGGTTCTCTTTACTGAATGGAATGAGTGGAATCTGGGACCCACAGGGGTGGCTGTACCCGCAGACAACCTCTTGTACTGTGCTCATTTTGCCCTTTGGTGTGGACATCTGAGCAGAGCTCTAATGACAGTGACCAAGACCAAGGGCTGGGTTGCCATTTGTGATTTGTTATTTATCCTGTTATGGCCTTTTATTTTTCTGTGATAGACTGAAATGGCCATGAATTAAAATCATATATTAAAATAAAATATTAAGGTTAAAAATGGACCTTGAGGACTAAGAAAGATAGAATATAAATATAGCACACTTGACGAGTCAGGATAATTTAAAAGTTATTTGTTTTGTTTTCTGTTCAGAGCAAGATCAAATATCTACTTCTCTCTGGGATTAAAAGGGGAAGTATAGTAATTATACCAAGAGACAAAGATTTATCCTAGCTCTAGTACTGAAAACAATATCTCCCCTGGAACTGCATTTATATCTTCCCCTGGAAGACTTAACTCTAAAGAGTCCTTTAGCAACAAGTTTGCTGGAGACTTCCACAGCATTTCTCACAGAGGCTACAGAGCTTGGCCCACCGGGAAACCTGAGGCAGTGTTGTAACTCTATCTAAAGAATAAACTCTGAGTTTCTCCAGTAATGCCTTTTCTTACAGGTAAAGAGTTTGTTGTCTCCTGAGTTGGAGGGTGGATAGATCTGCATATGCACTTATGTTTGGAGCCGGATTTATGTATTATGATTAATTTATCATTGGAGTTCCCAAGAAAGTACCTAAGTGAGAGATATCATGTTCCACGTTTGCTGTATAGCTCAGATATTTCCCTCCAGGAATCTCAGCTACCATAAGCATAGGAAACAGTAAAAATTCAGTTTAAGAAATTGTCTTTCAGGGACTTAGCCTCTGTTTTGTTTGAAGGAAGGGCATAGAGTAGAATAGGGTTTTAGTTTACTCATGCCACTGGAGAAACTAAGGCAGGAAGATTACAACCAGTACAAGGCTAGCCTGGGTAATAGAGTAAGTCCCTGTCAGAAGAATCGCATATGCCTATTGAAATAGAAAAACAAGGCAGTCTGTTTGCCTGGGGATTGTACACACATCCGTGTAACGACAAGGCATGAAGGAAAGGTAAAAGAGACATAAGAAAAGAATTGCCAAAAGAAATCCATTAGTCAAGAGAGTCTGATAGGAATAGAGATAGACAGATTAGGTAGTATGTCATTGGAATTATACTGAACACTGCAGTAAGGCTACTTGACACAGGACCTGGCTGTCCCATACCACTACATAAGAAGCACAGTGAGTGACCATAGAGCACTGTCCTCAGCCACTACAGTATCTGTAAAATATATGATGATATGACCTCCTATTGAACATCTACCCCAGAGGATGCTCCCCCACTGCATCATTACCAGGCCAGCAAGTGTTAGCTCCTTTTACTCCCAAGCTCCAGGAGACCAATATTTCTGATGGGAACAGAAGCCCAGACCATCAAGTCACTTCAAAGAAAGCAGTGCAGCAAAGCATTGCATTGTTCTTTTAACAGAATCAGATTTGGGTGACACACTTATCAGCGTTTATCCAAAGGGACACTTTATATATTAGAAGGCTGTGTCTGCAGTTCCCAGGCAAAGAGACTGTCTTGTAGTTCTATTTTAGTAATCACATGTGACTTTTTCAGACAGTATCTCTGTAGCCTAGGCTTAGGAATCTACGTGGAACTTGACATTAGTTTGACTTTAATTTGGACCATGCAGGATTAGTGGTGGGCTCCAGGTGGATGGTTATGGAAAGAGGAACAAGGATTACTCCAGACTTGAGACACTACTGACCTAATTGATACCACTCCAGGCCCAAGGTGCAATTCTAGGTGGTTCTGCTGGGATGATCATAGGTCTGAGTAAGTTGCACCAAACTTGATTGACCTCTGGGACACCCAAGGTGTTGAGTAAGACCTTGGATGTTTAATTCCTGTATCTTGAAGGAGGTTCAGCTTGGAGGTACACTAAGTCATGGACACCTAGATTACTATTTGAGTTGTGGATGTAGATAAATTCCATCTAGGGAGAGAGTGATTGTATATAATAAAACCAGTGCTTTAGGTCAAGCTGTGAGGACCACTAGTAATAGGGTCTGGTGGAAGTTATGGGTGGTTCTGGAAGCATTGGGAAGGTAGTATTTGAAGAATGAACAGTGCTAAAGCTGCCAATGTGGAGGAGACCTAACAAATATTCACTGTGCTTAGAGAACTTAGGAAGAGGCTGGGTCAGAATGGGTTGAAGGTCAGCAGGAGGTGAGGCTCTGGACAAAGGGAAGATAGAGTTCTGCCTGCTAAGTGAAGAGAGAACAAGGTCACTCTGAAACTCCCCTCCCCTCTCCTCCCCTCCTTTCCCCTCCCTTCCTCTTTTCCTCTCCCCTCTCCAACTCTACCGAGCTCTTCCCTTCTCATTCCCCCCTCTGATATCTCCTTCCCCCCCTCTTTCTCTCCCCCCAAGAGTTGCATGAACATGTTGGAAAGTTAAGGGCTGGTGGACAAGAGATAGAGGCTTGTGCCAGAGGCTACCTCCTTGTTGGTGGGCTGGCCAAACTTCACGCGATAGAAACACACATAACACAGGCATGTAAGTCAGGAGCTGGTGAGGACACACTTGTGTGTTTGGTGTTGGAAGTGAAGGTGGTCTTCTCACACTTCTCTGAGAAGAGTACATGAGGGACGCCCTGTGAGGAAGCAAAGGCAGTCTTGGGAGAGGTTGAGGTATGACAGTTGGGGGAAGGTGCCCCGCAATGCACAGCAGACTCAAGACATGAAAGCATGGTTGTGGCTACCTGGGGATAGCTCCCTGTGTGGCTCTGCTATCGTGCTGAGCACTCAGATCCAGACACATGAGACCCCTCAGCTCATGCAAAGCTGGGTGTGGGTAGATCTAGAACCAGGTGAGAGAAAGTATTGATAAAGAGCTCAGTCCAGTGAAGAACAGAGAAGCAGAAGTGACTGAGATAAGGCCTGAGGAGAGCTAGGGGGGCTGGTAGGTCAGGGGTCTTGGGCCATGGCATTTCCTACACACACACACACACACACACACACACACACACACACACACACTCTCTCTCTCTCTCTCTCTCTCTCTCTCTCTCTCTCTCTCTCTCTCTCACACACACACACACACACTCACTCATTCCTGTTATCTAAGCAGAATTTACTAATGTGGTGCTTATGCTTACAGTGTGTAGTTTCCTGTAACACATAGGATGCACTAGTAGTGATGGCTTGCAGTGACAAAATTCTGGTGAATCTGTGTCTAGTGCGCTGGGAAGTAGGAGTAGCTGAGTAAGGAGAAAGGTGAAGAGACAAGTTAGAAAGCAGGGCCCACAGCCTACAGTGTAGAATGTGGAAGTGCGCATGCACAGGAGGTGCGCATGCACAGGAGGTGCTGTGTCTGGAGGTAAAAGTGTAGAAATGAGCAACAGAAGTAAGGTTGAAGAATAGCTCATAGGAGTTGGATAGTGCAGGATTGGTTGAGGGTCAATGTCATTGGGTCCCCTGGGATCCCTAGGGTGGTTGGGTCACTCAGGAGATGGGTAAGGGAGAGAGAGAGAGAGAGAGAGAGAGAGAGAGAGAGAGAGAGAGAGAGAGAGAGAGAGAGGGAGAGAGAGGGAGAGAGAGGGAGACTAGCCGAGAAAACCATAAGTAAGGATGGGAGAGCTGGAACTCAAGGGAACGAACGGGTTTACAAGAGTGGAAGGCAGCTGCCTGCTACCACATTGAGAAGCTGCTGTCCAGGGCAGGGTGACACCCTCTTGGAAACAAGGACAAAGGACTCTTTCCTTTGTGGAAGACCTGTTGACTCTGCTTCACACCGACAGCACCTTGGTCATATATGCAAGGGGGAGGATGACTGCTGAGGAGATTGGTAAGTAAGGATGGACTGAGTAGCTGTGGGAAGTAGGTCCTGTGACGTGCAGGAGAGGGTTTGCAGTTAGATGCCACATGCAACATTTCCAGTCTGTGACAGTCACAGTTCCTGTGGAGATGTGTATCCTGACACTTGTGTATCTTACAGAGCTGCTCTATAGTGGATGTGACCCTTCTGGACGAGCACAGGAAGCCCCTTTGGTGTGTGAGTTTTCCAGTGTGCATGAGACCTGCTGCCTACCCCTCTGATGGACCTAGTTTCCTGGGGCACACTTACTATGTCGACTACAGGGACCCAGAAGGCGGAGTGCACGCAGAGCTAGTGTGGATCGAAGAGACTGAAGAATACTTCATTGTCAGCCTGGTCCTTTACCTCAGTGTAGCAAAAATAAACCATTGGTTTGGGACGCGTACTGAGGTTTAGCAGTAGGGAGCAAAGTCTTGTTACTAGTAAGCTGTTGTTTTTTCACAACTTTGTTTTTATTGAAAGTTAAAATAAAGCATATCCATGGTAGTCTGTCTGGTGCCTTCTTATTTTTCAATACAAATTATGGTTTGTGATTATAGTGTTTAGAAGATTAAAATTTTAATAGAGCATGCCCCAATGAAGATTCATGTAAGATAAAAACAAACAAACAAAAATACTTGGTTAAATCACAAGGAAGTCTTCCTGAGCACATGGTTATGTGGTCTGTGTGAATGTATACACAGTAAGTGGAAGGAACATGACTTCAGAATGGGGCCCGGGTTAGATGCTAAAGAACAGCTGTGGAAGTTTAGGCAGGGCCTTAGATTAGACCACAGTCTTTCAACTATTCTTTCCTGATTCTAACACTAAATTCCATGTATTGGCATATGGTGGATCTGAGTGAAGCACAAATAGGGAATCTTTGGCATACTTTTGCAACAAAAAATATATTATTATTCCAAGGTGAAAAGTTAACAGTAAAAACTAATCCTGTGTCACTCTCTATACCTCTCTTTGCTTGCCTTGACCATGGTTTTTCCACTAGAGCCTTGTTCTCTGCCATCAGTGGCTGACCAGGGCTATGCTGAGACATCAGCTACCATCTTATCACACCATGGCACTGGTGAAATGCATTGCCTGGGTGTCAGATGAGTATTACATGAGAATATTGGAGACACTTGAGTATCCATGTGATGGGGGAGGTCTTCTGTGGGCTTCCAGTTTCTTCATTAGATGGTCTCTGGACCCTAGGAGTCCAGGCTGTGCAGGAGAATGTCTCATGAAGGGAGTGGAGAGGAGTTTGTTGTGGAAACCTGATCTCACTGGGCTGGGAAGGGTTCAGCATGTTCAGATAGACTTGTACTTTATTCATTAGATCAGAAGCCCTTGGGTATTTTGCTTTGTTTTCTACATTGAATATGAAATATATTTGTTTTACATATGAATATATTACATGTGAGTATATTTATAGGAATATAATAAAAGAAAAGAATATATATTCATCTATGTATATACTCTTTCTGTCCCTATTTAGCCAAAGTAAGTGATCTCTTTGGCACACTTGCTTGGTTGTGCCAGATGATGGCATCTTTGATGTTAGGATGCTGTGTGGAACCCTCACTCAGTGCTGATTAGAACCTCAGAGCTAACTAGTCTCTCTCTCTCCACACATGTATACATGTGTACACACACACACACATCCATGAACACGGAGGCTAATTCCGTATGTCTAAAACTTCTGCTGTAGTAAACATGAGGGTATAGATGTCTCTTCAATATCCTGGCTTGAATACATGTGTGTGTGTATATACACACATGTGCACACACACACACACACACACACACACACACACACACACAACAACAACAACAACAAATGTCCAGAGACATCATGTGAGTATTATATGTATTGAAATTAAATTTTCACATACATGAAACAAAGCATTTCCTTTGTCAAGAAGACAGCCCTTTATTTTCAAAGCAAGAAGATTGATTATGGAGGGGCATCCTGGATACAGAGAGCATCACAAAGCATGCTCATTAAGATGAATCAATTCAAGAAAGGTAACAGGTGCAGATTTTTAATTCAGTTGGCAAAGAAAACAAGTCTGAGTTCCATACCAGAAAAGCATATCCATCCCTAGTGGGGGATAAAAGGTGTTTCAAGTGAGCTCAGATGCAAAATATTGTCTTTCTTGAAGTCAAGTCAAAGATCTGACGACCTTTTGCTGAGAGATTTATATAAGCAACTTGATAGTTGTCTCATTTTCAATAAGCTTTGCCTATAAGCCTAATAATTTCAAGCAAATTGAAATGGAAAAGTCTGTGTGAAGTATTTTCTTGATGCTTTGGTTTTCTTCAGAGGTAGTAGACATGACTTAAACAGCTGTTGGACAGCTGTGAACTGCAGAAACCTCAGGCGGAAAGCCACACCCAGAAAGACACCACCCAGCAGGACTCACCAGTAGGGTTAGGCCAGAGGAGGGAAGGACAAGCAGTAGGGGGCCTAGGCAATGAGATGCCTAAAATGATGCCTATAAGACTCGCTAGAGCCCTGAATAGTGGACTTCATGTCTACCCTGGCTGAAGCGCAGAGCTAGGCTGAGGCTGGTCGGGGCAGTCAGGATCAAGGTACAGGAATTGGCGAGTGCCCACATTTGTCAGGTCCTGGCTTCAGATGGGCAGCACAGTGCCCCTTTCATTCTGGAAGATGAACAGAGGAGAATGCATGGCCAGGGAAATGTGCAGATGTGGGCTCACCGTAGAGCTTGCATGGTGATGTCAGGTCCTTGTGCATCTAGGCTTTGCTCACCTCTTTTAGGTGATTATGAAAAACAACTTAAACTTTTTCCAAAGTTCAATGTGTTTACTGGTTGACATATGCTTGCCACAGTGAAATGAGATACACTCATCTCTGAGGGTATAATGATGAGATGTGCTCTCAGAAGTAAGGTAAAGCGCAGGTTATTTCTCACAAGGTTGGCTGGGGAGGAAGCAGAAAATTCACCATGAAGTAATAGTAGCTTTGTGTTTTAATAACTGAAAGCTCAATGAGTGCCAGGCAGTGCCAAAGCGTTACTTACAGCTTTAAAGATTCTTACTGAACCTTAAGGGTAGATGGTTTAATAATGACATTTCAACACCAGCAGCCAAGCTGTTACATACCTGGAGAAGAGCACATCTGGTGGCGAGAGCCGAGAGCCGGCATCGGCCTGATCCCTAAACAATACTTCCAGGCTGCTCTGGGTGATATCTGCTCTGGGTGATGATGGGCATATACTACAGGAGGAACTAGAAGTACATAAGTTATTTAGCAGAGTGTTAAAGAGTGTTGTGAAGCAACACTAGAGTCCACTAATACAACTGACAATATCCAAGTCAGGTGACAGCTTGGGGGGACTTTCTAAATCCCACGTTTCCCTTTGGGCAAGAGGGAATAAACAAAGTAGACTCCCAGAACATGATTGTATCAAAGGTGAGTCACTTTTAAGTAGATGGCATGGAATTAGTTACAGCAACATTTGTAAGGAAGAGTATTTAACTCATGCCATGGCCAAAGACATGTTCTGGGTAGACCATGGACCCAAATGTGTAAAGCCATGGAAGAAAGCAGTGAGATGACAGTGGGCAGCTTCTAACTCCGCAGTGAAAGGACACATTGCTGGGATAAAAGAAAATCAAAGCAGCTGGGGCGACGGCTCAGTCAGTGGGCAGAGTGCTTGCTGCCAAGGCATGGCCTGAGTTCAGACTCCTAGAGCCCATGTAAAAGCCTATGCCTGTGACTCCAGAGCTGGAGGAGGCAGTCAGGGCAGGAAGATCCTTTGGGTTGGAGACTAAGAAATGCAATCAAAGCCACAGCAAAGTACTCTCTGTATAACAATATAAACGTATGCAGTAAATTAATACAGTGACTGTTTTTCTTATTCCTAGCTAGTTCCTCAATAACAACACAGAGAGACCAAGATTTATTTTCAACTTAAAAGTACAATAACTAGGCTTTATAATTCTATTTGAATCCTCTAATCTAATCTAGCTACCTCCCAGCCCAAATCACCGAGAGTCTTGCATTTTTGTATTGGTTTCTCTCTCTGGGCTTCGGATGTGTTCTGCCTTGATGGCTCTCTGGACTCCTTCCTCATGCCCATTTCTCTTTTCCTCTTTCTCTCCCTCCTCCCCTGGTTGGCAGAAGTCCTGCCCTGCTCCCTCAATTGCCTAGTTATTGGCTTTTCCAGCTCTTACTGATGAGACAGAGAATAAGTGGTGAGCATTGTTTACATAAACTTGAGACAGGAGATTCTCAATGAGCGTTACAATGCTGCGCCTAGATTGGAGCCAGATAGTGGAATAGAGAAATCAGCATTTGAGTAATACAACGGTAAACGTTACACAGTGCACGATAACATTATGTCTATATGCCTACACTTCTAGGGTGCATGATATCAAAAGAACAAGACAGGTGGTGGGGTGTGGAGAAATTCGGATGCTTTTGGTGGGAATGTGAAATTGGGCAGCCTCTAGGAAAACAGCACTGGAGTTCCTAAAAGTGTTGAAAAATAGAACTAGCATTATACAATCCTATTTCTAACTACGTATTCAAATGAATTGAAACCATGATATTCAAGGGACATCTACACGTACATGTTTACTGCAGGACAAGTTTTAGTCATGATAAGGAATTAGCCTCCATGTTCATGGATAAAGATACTACTACTACTACTACTACCACACACACACACACACACACACACACACACACACACGGCACACGCTGAAGTATTTTTGGACCTTTAAAAATGTGTGGCTTAACTTAGAAGATATTATGTTGAAGTGGAAGTGTTAGAGTTCCTTGGAAAGTCAGTTGTGTTGCATGGAGTTTTGCCGGAACAAAGACACGTGAAGGAGTGTTTCCCAAAGCAGACACAGGAGAGAGGATGCTCTGCTAAAGCAAGCGCATGAAAGGACACGTGATGAAGATTCTTTGCTAACGACACTCATGTATTGGTCTGCCTTACACTGCGTAGTCGATTTGTATTTGTCAGGACTCCATAGAGAGAAATGCATCAAACAACAACACCACAAACAAACAAACAACAACAACAAACTTCTGGTGGTGTGCCACCGTTTCTTGCTGCTTCCACCGACTCTGGCTGATTGGCAGAGTGATGTCAGCTGAGACAAACATACATGCTGAGGAAAGGCGTGCTGAGGCAAGACCCGTGGAGGACACGTGATGTTTGGAGGGAGTATAAATAGGACTTGACAGAGAGTGACAGA
Source organism: Uromys caudimaculatus (assembly GCA_028551405.1). Lineage (NCBI taxonomy): Eukaryota > Metazoa > Chordata > Mammalia > Rodentia > Muridae > Uromys > Uromys caudimaculatus. Next base: position 67,268,557 of record CM052715.1, read on the forward strand.
GGCTGAGCTAGGCTTGCTTATAGCGCTAGCTGTACAACGCTTGTTGGTCTTCACTGATCTTCGCTTCTCTGAGAGAGGTACAGTTGAGAACGTCTCCTAGCATTCCTGCTGGTCCCTGCTGCTGACTAGTGCTGAGGCTAAGGCTAGTCTCTCTACGAAGTAGTGCCAGTGTTGCTGATTTGTGTTTGCTATCCCAACTCAACTGAACTGGACTTCTGCTGTATCTGGGAAGTGTTTGTAAGTGGATTGAGCTGCAGCTGCTTAACCTGTGAACTGAACTGCTGATTTCCAGACAATATAGGTGGGAGTTGCTCCAAAGAACCATTTCTGGACAGGTTCACTTTCTCCGTATCCCTTCTTTTTCACTACCTCTGGTGGGTGGTGGGCTACAAGGGAGGTTAAAGCGTTTAAGAACCATCATTAAGCTGGACAGTGGTGGCGCACACCTTTAATCCCAGCACTCAGGAAGCAGAGGCAGGCGGATTTCTGAGTTCAAGGACAGCATGGTCTACAGAGTGAGTTCCAGGACAGCCAGGGCTACACAGAGAAACCCTGTCTTGAAAAACCAAAAAAAAAAAAAATTAAAGTTTTATTATGTTAAGTGAAATAAGCCATAGATGGACATGTTCTGTGCTGTATTATTTTACTTATGAAATAGAAAAGATGGAACTCATAGACATACTAGAATGACGGGTTGCCTGGAGCTGCAGGGAGGAAGAAATGGAAACTAGGTATTCAAGGGTACAGAGTTAAGAGTTATGCAAGATGAATAGGCTCTAGAGGTGTATTAGTATAACAACCTCTCTGTAGTGATGTCGAGTCAAGCACTCACAGATTTGCAGAGATTCCATGTTAAGTTCAAAAGAAAGAAGCACTTCAATATTCCCATGTGCCAGCCTGTATGATGGGATATTCAGATACATTCTCTCTCCTGCTCCTGGTGTGTGTGCCTGTGCGCATGCAGAGGCCAGATGATGATGTTGAATAGCCTCTATTGCTCTGTGACTTAATTTTTCTGACAAGATCTCCACTGAACTGGAAGCTTGCTGATTGACCAGAAAGATTCCAAGAACTCTCTATTTCTGTTTAGATACAGAGAGGCAGGCATCACCATGCTGGCTTTTTGTGTGGTCTTCATGCGTACATAGCAAGCTTATCCACTGAGCCATCACCCTAACCCTCTTTTTACTTTAAAAATCCCCAGGGTAGTCACTTTTCTCAGGAAACACTCTGACAACTCTTGCTGGGATCCTCACACTGGGCCAACTTAGAACTAAGATCTGCCTCTTTGTAACATTCAAATCTATGAGTCAGCAGTCAAAGCTCCCACTGAAGACACATAAAATATCTGATTTCTCTTGGTGCCACCTCATCTTTTAAAGGGGAACCTGAGGCAGGTTCCAAGACATCAAGAAGCGAGTGACTCCACGCATTCCCACTCAGGGCATCACAGTGAAGGACAGCCTTTTTTAGGAAAGCATGTGAAAATACTCCAGAGCATTTTGCCTCTCCCATCACCTGCAGTGATGTTTGCTGTAGTCGTCATTAGTAAAATTAACTATTGACATTGACAAGAACTGGTTCCAGTGAAATATATATATTTACATAAGTATATATTTACATAAGAAAATAGTTTGTAATATATTACATAAAATTTATATATTTAACATATGTGTTATATATAATTACATACCATATATGTATTTTATACATTATTATACATTATATATAATTACATATAATATATATTGTATTACAAGCTATTTACTTATGTGGTCTAGGAACCAGGTCAAAGAATTATGTTGGCTTAATGGTATTTAATGTTGCCATAATTCTGAGAAAAATGTTTTATTGATAAATTGTCTAAACATCCTCAGGATTAAAATGGTGGGGTTAAGAATTACTGAACCTTTTGTATTTACCTGAAATGCCAAGTACTTCTTAAGTATAGTGTGCTTTAAGCTAAGTAAAAATTATATATTTTCAATATGGGTTAGACAGAATAATGACCAAATAAATGCAATTAAATTTGTTGATGTCATACAATTATGAATGTTTTTTACTTGTAATTCTATTAATGTGACTGTAATGTGATAAAATATTTAAAATCAGACATTTAGTTCAAGGCTATGTTAACTCTCTTACTAGATTCCGATATGGCTGGACTGTGGGACCTGCAGTAAGGGCTGTTGGAATTACCCACATACAACCCATATCCCAGGAATCCTCAGTTCCCTGGTTCTTTCTTGTGTTTTTCCTGCACAAGCAGATCTTTCTGCATTTAGTCAAGAATTGTGGTTGTCATGGAATGAGATTTTCAGTGATAATATGCATAGACATTTACAAACTGCACCTTCTGGTTTTCCTGGAACAAGACACCGCCCTTCTGTAATGAGATTCTGTTGGCCACCTGTCTGCCACTAAATTATTAATTTCCCTTAATCCTGGTTCTCCTTAAGTGGTGAATGGCCATTCAGGAGAACTTTGTGCTTGAAGAGGCTCCACAGTGGCTGCACTGGCATTTCTGTTTATTGATTGCTCCATCATCTGCAGAAATGGCCTATGCAAGGCTGACCTCTGTATGTTCCTCCCAGGGAGCTCATGGGAGCACACAGACAACTGATTCAAGGAGGTTCTCAGACCTCTGTAGTAGGAAATCCCCAGATACTGAAATATGTTTCATGCAGGGGCAAGATAAAAACCTTCCACACTGGCATTAGAAATGACCTTGGAGCAAGTGACCTACACAGTCTCTGGGTTTATATGATCGTTTCTGGTTATTCTTTAAGAATTCCATCGGCAGGGCGGTGGTGGTACATGCCTCTAATCCCAGGAGATGGGAGGCAGAGGCAGGTGGATTTCTGAGTTTGAGGCCAGCCTCATCTACAGAGTGAGTTCCAGGACAGCCGGGGCTACACAGAGAAACTCTGTCTTGAAAACAAAATAAAACAAAACAAAACAACAAAAAAAAGAATTCTATCAATTAAGAGACATGTCAGGATTCTCTAGAGGAACATAACTTATAGAATGCATATATATATATATATATATATATCACATATAATACATATATATATATATACACACCACACTGTATTTCTTTCCTTCTATCTATCTATCTATCTATCTATCTATCTATCTATCTATCTATCTATCTATGGAGGGGATTCATTAGAACAGTTTACAGGATGTGGTCTAGCTAGCCCAACAATAGCTGTCTGCCAGGGAAAGGTCCAAGATTCTAGTAGTTGTTCAGTCCATGAGGCTGGATGTTTCAGATGGTCTTCAGTATATTCCAGAATCTTGAAGACATAGGCTCTAATGCCAGTGAAGGAATGAACGTGAGAGTGAGATCAAGCAGGCAAAAAGTTTCCTTTGTCCATGTTCTTTATATAGACTACCACCAGAAGGTGTGGCCCAGATTAAAGGTGGATCTTCCCACCTCAAAAGATCTGGATTTAAAATAGTTCTTCCAACTTTAAATGCTTTAATTAACAACAAAAGACCCTCACAGGTTTACCTAGCCACTTCTGTTTTAGCTAATTCCAGATATAGTCAGACTGATAACCAAGAATCATGCTGTCATGAGGAGTGAGAGCTTCTGTAAGGAAAGCTCCCCAATACCCCAGACACTTGGAAACAGAGCTAAAGTCCTATGATACCTGTTTCTTCCTACCAGGAGCCTCAGGCAGTGGCATAGCCAAAGTCCTGTCAGTGTGGTATTGTCCCTTTTTTGTGTGGAGATACTGTAAGACAAGACCTGGGCAGAGGAGGCAGGAGGTGGCTGTGCTCTTGACTTGTTCCAAGCAGAATAATTTAGTCATTTACCTTAGGGCATGAGCGCATTGGCAGCACATGCTAGGCTTCTGGAGGAGCGGTGAAGCCCAAAGGGAATGAGACAGGCGGCCAAACATTCATTTCCATCAGAGGTTTCCCTAAAGCACAGCATGGTTCTGTTTGCTCACGAGACTCACAAAGTGTTCATGGTTAAATGCACAATATTTTCCCCAAAATCAGCTTTGGATGTCAGACTACAAGGCAATGATAAATACTCCATTGAGGCAGGGAGGCTCTTGACCTTGGACCTACTAAGTGATGCTTATCTAACTCCATTGACAAATTAGCTATCAGAAAGAGCTATATTGCTAATTCTGCCTAAGAGGTTCACACTCACTCCCACATCCACTCACAAAGCTCTGGCTAACGGGCCATATGTGTATATTGACCATGTTCCAAGGACAGTATCAATGCATTGGCAGAGCTAAGCAGCCCAATGATCCGTTAGTCAGAACAGCCCTGGCTACATCGCAGGAACTGCATTGCCTCACACTTGGGGTCATGGTACCTGCTTGGCTGGTGTGTATGGAAGTGATCACCTATAGATTCAGTACCAAGGATGGTGTCTGTCCTGCCCATTGGTGCTGAACTAATGCTCTCTGAACGGGCGATCATGTACTTTCAAATACCATGGGAATCCTCATACCAAATGTAGCTCCTCGGGGAGGTGAGTGGGTGATGACATCAAAGTGCCTGCTGGTACCAGCACCACTGCTCGGGACAGGGTCACTGCTGCAAAACATCTGCATGGGGGTGGTGGGAATTGGCTTATAGCACCTTGGGACGACAAACACATGAATGCAGAAAGATGTGTTGTACTCTCAATGCCCGCCCCCTTTCTTTCCTTGGCAGGGTCATTGTCCTGGGAAATCAGTCCTTAGGAGTTCTGAGTCATTCTGAGTCATAAAGATTACCAGGAACTCTCCCTGAGGTAGATCACTGTGTTCTTACTGTCCCGTGGGTGCGGTGTACAGTATGAGAAATCACTCAGTAAGGGGAGTAGACATCTCTGTTGGAGCTGGCAGATGTCCTCAAGA
>CM052715.1:67280879-67328352 GCA_028551405.1 Uromys caudimaculatus
GCTGGCGAGGATGTGGAGAAAGAGGAACACTCCTCCACTGTTGGTGGGACTGCAAGCTAGTACAACCACTCTGGAAATCAGTGTGGTTGACCCTCAGAAAAATGGACATAATACTACCTGAGGATTCAGCTATACCTCTCCTGGGCATATACCCAGAAGATGCTCCAACATGTAATAAAGACACATGCTCCACTATGTTCATAGCAGCCATGTTTATAATAGCCAGAAGCTGGAAACAACCCAGATGTCCCTCATCAGAGGAATGGATACAGAAAATGTGGTACATCTACACAATGGAGTACTACTCACCTATTTAAAACAATGACTTAATGAAATTTGCAGGCAAATGGATGGAACTTGAAAATATCATCCTGAGCGAGGTAACTCAAGTCACAAAAAAACGATCACGGTATGTACTCACTGATAAGCGGATATTAGCCCAAAATTTCAGAATGTCCAAGTTTCACTTAACAGTAACCGCTGGACTGAGAGTGAGGTCCCAGATGGAGGAGTTGGAGAAAGGTCTGAATGAGTTGAGGGAGTTTGCAGTCCCATGGAGGGAGCAACAGTGCCAATGGGCCTGACCCCGCCCCAGTCGTCCTGAAGTTTGGACCACCAACTAAAGAATACACATCTATGGACCCATGGTTCGGACCACATATGAGGCAGAGGACGACCTCGATGGCCATCAGGGAGAGAGGAGAGGCCCTTGGGCCTGAGGGTGTCAGAGGCCCCAGTAAAGGGGAATGTCAAGGTGGGAATATGGGGATGGGTGGGCGGGTGGGTGTGAGGTGCAATTCCCTCATAGAGGTGGAGATGGGGAGGGGATAGGGGGTTTCCAAAGAGGAGACCCAGAAAAGGGGAAACATTGGAAATGTAAATAAACTATCAAAAATAAAAAAATAAAAATAAAATAAAAAAAAGAAAGAAATCCTAACTAAGACAAATCTCCGACCTAATTTAATGCACTAGAATAAACCAATGTCTTTATTTTTTTAACTTGTTTTTCATGGCATATGGTGAATCTGTGTGTGCATGTGCATGTCTCCCTGCATATATGTGCTTGCAGATGTGCTGGCACTTGCGTGCACAACATATGTGGGAGTCAGAGGTTGTTTTATCCTCCTCCTCCTCCTCCTCCTCCTCCTCCTCCTCCTCCTCCTCCTCCTCCTCCTCCTCCTCCTCCTCCTCTTCTTCTTCTTCTTCTTCTTCTTCTTCTTCTTCTTCTTCTTCTTCTTCATTTATTCTCTCATATATTACATCCTGACCACAGTTTCCTTTCCTTCCTCTCCTCTTAGTCTTTCCCCTCTCCTTCCTCCCCATTCATTTAATGATGCAGACAAAAACATCAGAAACAGCCCCTGCTCTGTTAGAAGTCCCACAAAAACCCCAAGCTATACAACAATAATATATACGCAGAGGGCCTAGGCTAGGTCCATGAAGGCTCCCTGATTGTCTGTTTAGTCTTGGTGAGCCCCTATGAGTCCAGGTTTGTTGATTCTGTGAATTTTCTTGTGGCATCTTTGAACCTTCTGACTCCTACAATCCTTCCTCCTCTTCTTTCATAGGATTCACTGAGTTCCTCCTGATGTTTGACTGTGGATCTCTAAATCTGTTTCCATCAGAGGATGGAAACTCTCAGATGATGATTATGTCAGGCTCTTGTCTACAAGTATAGCATATCACTAGGAATTTTTTTTGGCCTAGTGTATTTGGTTCTATCCTAGGTCTCTGGGTTCTAACCCTCCAAGAAGTATCAGAGATGGACTTCCTCTTGTGGTATGGGCCTCAACCTGAGCCAGTAATTGGTTAGCCACTCTCACAATTTCTGTGCCACTTTTACCTCAACACATCATGTTGGCAGGACAAATTGTAGTTCGAAGTTCGGTTTTGTGCCTGGGTTGGTGTATTAGTCAATGTTCTCTAGAGTCATAGAACTTATAGAATGTTTATATAAGAGAATTTATTGTAATGACGTACAGTCTGCAGTCCAATTAACCCAACAATGGGCAGGTGTGAATGGGAAGTTCAAGAATCTAGTAGTTGCTCGGTCCCATAAGTCTGTTTTTTTTCAACTGGTCTTCTGTATAAGCTGGAATCCCAAAGAAGTGAGTTCCAACAGATGTGCTGGCAAGTAAGTGCAAGCAGGTGAAGTAGAGTGAGCCTTCCTTCTTCCAATGTCCTTATATAGGCCTCTAGCAGAAGATATGGCCCAGATAATAAAGTTACCACCACACCTGGACTTGGAACTTGCTCTGTCCCATGCTGGACTTGAACTCAGAGATCTGCTTGCCTCAGTCCCCTGGGATTAAAGGCGCGTGCCTTGCCAGGGCCTAAGCTTTTCGCGGTCACTATGCCATAAGATCTGGATCACAAGTGTGCCCTCCATTTCTGGATTGTAGTTCATTCCAGATGAATCAAATTGACCACCAGGAATAGACATCACAGTTGGTGTCCCAATCCCTCCACCGGAAGTCTTGTCCAGTTACAGGAAATGGCTAGTTCAGACTCCATATCCTCCATTACTAGGAGCCTTAGCTAGAACCATCCTAAAAGATTTCTGTGAATTTCATTTGCACTAGGTTTCTAGCTTGCCTCTGAATTGCTCTTCACCAATTCCAGTTGTTTCTCCCAGTACTTTTCCTCTATCCCCCCTCCACCTGATCCCTTCTGTTACCATACCCACCTGTCCCCAGGCTACCTGCAGAATCTATTCTATTTCACTTTCCCATGGAGATCCATGGACAATTCAGCCCCCCTCCCAACCCCAGTACTCCTTGTTCCTTAGCTTCTCTGGGTCTGTAGCCTGATTATCTTGTACTTTGCAGTTATTATCCACTTATACGTTAGTACATTTCATATTTGTCTTTCTGGGTCTTGGTTACCTCACTCAGGATAATTTTTTTGGAGTTTCATCCACTTGTTTGCTAATTTCATGATGGTATTGTTTTTAACAGCTTCATAACACTCCATTGTGTGAATATACCATGTTTTCTTTATTCGTTCTTGGAAAATGGATGACTTTTTGCTTTAGAAACAACTGTCTTTGAGTCCCATGAAGTAGATATTGCCTATCTTGTTGATTTTCTCAAAAAAGTAGCTGTTAGTTCCATTGATTCTTTATATTGTTCTCTTTGTTTCTAATTTTTTGATTTCAGCCCTGAGATTGATTATTTCCTGCCACCTACTCCTCTTGGGTGTGTTTGCTTCTCTTTGTTCTAGAGCTGTCAGGTGTGCTAGTAGGTTGCTAGTATGAGATATTTCCAATTTCTTTATGAGTGCTATGAACTTTCCTCTTAACACTGCTTTCATTGTGTCTCATACGTTTGGGTATGTTGTGCCTTAATTTTCATTGAATTCTAGAAAGTCTTTAATTTCTTTCTATTTCTTCCCTGACCCAGTGGTCACTGATTAGAGAGCTGTTCAGTTTCCATGAGATTGTAGGTTTCTGTTGTTTCTGTTGTTGAAGTCCAGCTTTAATCCATGGTAATCTGATAAGCTGCAAGGGGTTACTTCAATTTTCTTTTATCTGTTGAGGCCTGCTTTGTGACCAAGGATATAGTGATTTTTGGAGAAGATTTTGTGAGGTGCTAAGTCTTTTGTGTTTGGGTGAAATGTCCTGTAGATATTTGTTAGGTCATCTGATTAATCGGTTTTACGTATCTAAGTATTCCTACTATTTTTTTGAAGGGCTAGATTTTTGGATAGATATTGTTTAAATTTGGTTTTATCTTGGCATATCTTGTTTTTTCCATCTATAGTTACTGAAAGTTTCGCTTGGTATAGGGTGCTAGGTTGCGCCTGTGGTCTCTTAGAGATGCCCAGGCCCTTCTGGCTTTTAGAGTCTTTGTTGAGAAGTCGTTGCAATTCTGATAGGTCTGCCTTTATGTTACTTGGGCTTTTTCCCTTACAGCTTTTAATACTCTTTATTATTTTTTATTTGTACTTGAAGTGTTTTGATTATTATATGGTGGGAGGATTTTCTTTTCTGGTCCAATATATTTGGTGTTCTGCACGCTTCTAGCATGTTTATAGGCATCTCTTTCTTTAGGTTGGGGAAATTGTTGTGCCAGGAACTTTTTAGATTTAACATTTTCTTTGACTTACATATTGATGTCTTCTATCATATCTTCTATGCCTGAGATTTTCTCTTCCATCTCTTGTATTCTGTTGGTGATGCTTTCATCGATAGTTCCTGTTCTCTTCCCTAGGCTTTTATCTCTAGGATTCTTTCAGTTTGTGTTTTCTTTATTACTTCCATTTCCATTTTCAGCGCTTGAACAGTTTTATTAATTTCTCTCACCTGTTTGATTGTATTTTCCTGTATTTTTTTTGGTTTTTTGAGACAGGGTTTCTCTGGGTGTCCTGGAACTCGCTCTGTAGACCAGGCTGGCCTTGAACTCAGAAATCCACATGCCTCTGCCTCCCAAGTGCTGGGATTAAAGGCGTGCGCCACCACTGCCCGGCTTCCTGTAATTTTTAAGGGCTTTATTCATTTCCTCTTTAAAGGCCTCTATTACCTTTATAAGACTGGAGTTAAGGTCATCTTCTTGTGCTTCAGCTGAGTTAGGATACTCAGGACTTGCTGTAGTAGTAGGATAGCTGGGCTGTGGTGGTGCCATAGTGCCCTGGCTCTGATTTGTTTTCTTATACTGGCTTTTAGCCAGTTGTCCCTGGAGTGCAGGCCACTGGGGATGCAGGCAGAGTTGTGGCCTGGACAATATGGCTCAGAGGATGTGGAACAGCTCACCTCTGCTGGATTTACCCCATGGAGACTGGGCCCCTGCTCTTTATTTTATGAGTTTTAATCAATTTTTTTTCTGTATGTTAGTTATAGCAGTCAGCCAGGGCTAGCAACATGTATGAATATGTATGAATATGGCAGGTTGTATCTAAAATTTAGCTTTTCCATATCACTCCAGGTGGTCTGTGAGCTTAAAGGAAACTAAAGGAACTAATTTAAGGAAGAAGAAAAAGCCTCAACTGTATAAGGCTGAGCTGGTCAAGATACAGTGAGAGCTGTGCAGCTTGTAGTGTGAAGGTCCCCTGACCTAGGGCCAGGAGAATCATGGTTTTTACGTGGGTTCCACAGATAAATACTATAGGGTTTTAGGAATACCATTTTTACTGCATAATTCTGGAATATTTAAAATCTGATTTCTAAAGCTTCTTTCTCCCTTAAAACCTTGATTCTGCAAGTTTAAGTTGTGAAGAAAACTAGATAAAGTGTGTAGTAGTTTCATTTCTTTTGAGAGAGAACAGTTCCATTTCTTTTGAGGCTAGTACCAGGGGAATGGGCAGCAGCTAATGGATGGAGAAGGGACACAATGGCTTATTTAACCATCATCAGCGACCTGCAGGGTGACCTGAGGGAAATTAAGACCTATCTATGCGTCAGTTCCCTTATGGTTCCCAGGGCAAATTTTTCTCATACCACAAGAAGTTGTTTCTGAAGGATGACATTTTCTTGAAAGGATGAGAGCTATAAAGGCTTTATGATAAGTTACTATTGAGAATTTCTACAAAAATGACCCTAAATTATACTTATCATAGTCTAGGACAGTTAACATATTACTTATTTTCCATAAAACATCCCAGGGCTATAATGTTTTATAGAAAATAAGTAATGGTGGCCATTACTCTGAACTGATAATTTTTTGATAGAAAGAACATCTAAGGGCTATTAGGAAGCATACTATTGAGCACGCTTCCAGTGAACACCCAGCTTTGAACTCGGCTCATCTTTTAGCACTCTTTCCACTGTGTGCTTTACACACAGGATGGGGACTAACATTTGTTCTGCAAGCCTCCTACCTAATTCTTCCACACGCAGTTTGTCTTCAGCAACATAGTTTACAACTAAGAGCAGCTAATCCATGGGCGATGACTGTTCTGCGTCAGCCTTACCACATACCTGCTGCTTTGGCCCTGGAGAACTGGAGTCTTAGCTGTCATATTGACATGTGCCAAGTCATAGCTACACTTTATTGGGTAATAATTTAGATACAGGTTTTTATGTTTTAAATTCCCCCCCCCTCCTCCTCCTCCTCCTCCTTCTCCTCCTCATTGTTTTATGTGCATATATACGTGTGTGGAGGTCAAAGGTAGAAGTTGCAGGTGCTGGTTTTCCTTTCACCTTTCAGGTTCCTGGGATCAAACTCAGGTTGTGAGGTCTGAAAGGAAGCTCCTTCAGCTAATGAGCTATCTTGCCGGCCCAATTTAAATGTATCTTAAAAACACTCTATGTCTTTCCATGGGCTTCTGACATGCACATTTACATCTCTTTCACTAAGGATGTCATGAGAATACTAATGAAGAGGATGAGATGGTGCTCTCTTGTCACAGTTTGATCCCTTTCCAGGGTCTGTTGGTTTCTGTGGATAGGAAGAGGACCATCATGATTAGGGGCTCAGTGCTAGTCCCCTCCACTGACGAAGATCTGTGTCACATCAGGAAACATTCCCTAGAGCCAACCTCTATGTCACAGGATTATCTTGAAAGAATTTAAACAGAATATACCTGCAGAGACTGTGTCAAGTGCCTCCTGTCACAGGGGCCTACCAGAGACTTATATATACTGTATTTGCTTTGTTCCAGTGAATGAAAAGAATCAGTCATTCCCAAAGAGTTAGTGATGACCAGATTGACCACTGAATTTGTGCAGTGCAGTGTTAAGTGTCCACTGATAGGTATCCATGCTGGGCTATGAATGTCATGCTGACCCTACCCTAAAGAACAAGGAGATGATATGAGTGACAGCAGATAACCTCAGCATGGTTAATATGGACACATTCATAGCTGTTGGTGTGCACATGTGTGTGTTCATGTGTGTGTGTGCATACATGTGTGTAAGTGTGTGCATGAGTCCATATATGTACATTTGTGGGCATGTGTGTTTATGTGCATGTGTGTGTATGTACATGTATGGGCATGTGTGTGTATTTATATCGTCTACCTAGATGTATCTATGTATGTGCCCCTTATCCTTAGGCTTTTTAAGATTCCGTGTAACAAGAAAGAGAAATAGCAGAAAAGGACATGTTGATGCGCTGGGCTTCTATGGTTCTCTGCCCTTAACCCCCACCCCCCACCCCCTCTGCTGCTGATGTAGGGAGCTGAAAGGGAAGCCTGAGACTGCTTGTGACAGAAAGGTCTGAGGCTTAGGAAGAAAATAATAATGAATGGGTTTTCTGGGGGACAGCAAGGGAAAGCGCTGTTCCCCGTGGGCAGGCGTGAAGGATGACAGGGAGGACAGAGGATGATGGAGAAAGGAGTGCTTCTTCCCCACTTGTTTAGGTCGGTTTAGTGAGCAGAGGAAACAGTGACAAAGAGACAGAAAGGAGGCATCAGAAACCTGAACTGCCCAAAAGCAGAGAGGCTTCTCTTTGAGCCCTGGCTATCCTAAATGATGCTGTATCTTCAGGGCTTGATGGCTGCAGTGACTATGTTAGGTTCCCCTGTCACAGAGAGACTGGCCAGAGATTCATGTCTGCAGTCTTTGTGCCTCATTTAGTGTATGAAAAGAATTCATTCTCAACGAAATAGACTATCACCCTCATAACTGCCATCAGGTAGAGTAAGTTATTTGAGTGGGGCGAATGACTGAATTTAGTTTTAGAGGGAGACATGTGTCAGATCTCACAGAAGCGGAGGAGAACAAAAGGCTAGCGTGAGTCAGAGCCAAGGATCTCACATGTGCGTGAGCAGCATCATATGGAAACATGTCACATATTTAATGTATACACACAACATGGAGCATGTTTAGCATTGAACATTGTTTCAGTTTATAGTGTTGAACTTGCCTCATTCCCGTGCTTATCAAATTGAAACATTTCATTCCATTACCATCCATCAAGGGGCAGTATTTGGCATCTTTCTAGCTGGAAAACGATTGATTCCTTGGTAGTAGAGTGAGAAAAAGAATGAATTTCTCCAGGGAGGGTAACACTCCTCAAACCTGAGCACAGGGCCTTGTTCTTTTGGGTTAAGCTGCTGGCCACAAGCATGACTGTTCTTGCATATTATTTTAGACCATCAAATGGGGATTGTTACCCTACCTGTGACACTGAGAAATGAAGAAAAACTGAGAGAGGAATACAGGGAGGCCAGGGAAGGAAAGCTATACTATACATCTTGTTTGTGTGGTTTAATAATGAAAGATCTAGTTATATGTGCAGGTGACTCTTGGATAAGACCCTGGTTAAATTCAGGCAAAGTCCCTAGAGTGCAAAATCACGTAAATTCTCATCTAAAACAGAGAATAAATTAACTCGTCTTATGGATGAGGAAATTGCGTTTCAGACTAGAAATCTCTTTCTCAGCTGTGGAAGAGAAGAAAAATCGAAGAACTATTATGGGAAAATGACAGCATTATACTCTTTGTTTTGAGCTGAAAGAGAAAACTAATGTTTTAAGCATATGCAGGGCAGAAAAACGTGGTATTTTAAAGTGAATCACTGCATGATTTAATCATTGCTAATCTAGAACAAAATAAATTCTGAAAGGCTCCCTGCTGCTGAGTCTGCTTAGTTTAGGATTTACTACCTTTTATTATCCTTAGAGAGTAGGAAGTTTGAATAAATTACCTCCAGTTTCAAGGCCTCCATTTTCCTGCATGTTCTGCTTCCTTTTAATTGCTCTTGGAAGAAAGATAAATAAGTTATTTGGATGCTTTATGTTGTATGATACATGTTCTCTTCAGAGAACTGAGGAACCATGTGGCATCGCACTGTGTGTCTTGAAATTTGGGTGGGTTCAATGTACTTGCCCAATACTGTGCCTGGTAGTTTGAGAGTGGGTGGTCAAAAAACATCACTGACTAACTGATCTTCACATTTAAGAAGTTCAGTCCATCTGAACTTTTGGTTAAATCCCTGTCAGGACACAATGGAAGTGGGCTTCCATGTGAGCAGTGATAGAGATTCATGGGGTGAGTCCTTGTCTGCTGCAGAATCATGCTTTCTGGGGTGTAGCAGAGTACTGGGGAGCCACAACCTGGGCCTGTGGCTCTGACAGGACATTGAGCAAAAGCTTCCCTCAGCATTAGTGTGCAATTCCTGTTCATGCACACACGCCCCTGTGAGTGCCACATCAGCTGTCATCGATAGGAATGTTAGCAAGTGCATTAGTTGTCGAACCCTTTCTGAGGTAAGGCCAGGCTGGGCTAACAAAGGAAGGTGGAGATGGGTCCAGGTTTTACAGCATACCACTAATTAGCAATCAGTGCTGGCACACTTGGGTGGCTGTGGTGTTGTAGGAGCAGAATTAGTGCAATCCTGCAGACATAACATAACCAGAGCCTGGCTGCTCAGCCATTTTGCCAAGAGTACGAATGGACACAGCATGAGTTCTCACTTCTAAGCCTTAGCACTGTGGCAGGCTGTATTCTGAGGATTGGGGGCTACAGGAGACAGGCAAGCATATATGTGGGGTTCTTATGCAAATCTTACAGGCTGGCTCTGGGAGCCACTGGGGTTCTGGTGTCAATGGCTAGAGAGGTAGGGCCCTGAGCATCCAGTCCCAATGACCCTCCCCTCTGTCTTATTATGATTCTCAATTGCATCTCACTACTCTTCTGGTGAGCTTTCTTTATTTTATCACAGCATTATTTGGCTTCTTTCAGCAAAACAAAGCAAAGGTTGTGTCTAGTTTGCTTCTGGTGCTCAATTTCTTTCCCTGTGCTGGGCTCTGAGTCAAGTCCTTCAAAAACATGAAGTGCTCATCTGAGGTCAGTCACCTCTCAGAACAAGGTCAAAGCCTGGTAGGGTTCCTGCATGTCCCAGCTGGGGGGGGCTTCCCCAACCAGTTATCGCTGGCCACATGAGTGTACATGAGCTCAGTCTTGAACCCATAGCCTCTTCTGTGGAGACAGCTCCGAGGATGATGGGGTGGAAAAGCAGGCTGCCCGTCTTATCATGGCTGAGCTTGAAGACAACTCCTCTTTCTACTTAGGATAACTACACCTGGATCATCTATTTCTACTTAAAAATTTATATTGTAGTTAAGACACAATATGAAATCTATGCTTTTACTAAACTTTTATTATTTATTTACTTATTTATTGGGTTTTTTTGAGAATTTTAGATAATGTGTTTTGATCATATTTGTCCTGCGCCCAAGCCATCCTAGATCTACCCTGTCCTTGATCTACTCAACTTTGTGGCATTTTAAATTTTTCATCTGATAAGTCCCGTTTGAGCTGTCCAAATGTCCCATGGATGTGTAGCCTTGTACTGGAGCATGGGTGGCTTATCAAGGGCAACATTCTTTTTCTTTTAAATTTTTTATTACTTTTATTTTTTTACTTCTATTGCCCACCTCCCAGTCTGCCGCCCTTCCACGGTTCCTCATCCCCTTTCCCCTTTCCCTGTCTTCAAGTGGATGCCCCCTCCCCCACCTCTCCACTCCCTGGGCCTCAAGTCTCTCAAAGGTTAGGCATGTCTTCTCAGTCCTCTGCTGTATATGTGTCAGGGGCTTTGGACCAGCTCATGTCTACTGCCTGGTTGGTGGCTCAGTGTCTGGGAGCTCTCAGGGGTCTGGGTTAGTTGAGACTGCTTGTCTTCTTATGGGGCCGCCCTCCTCCTCAGCTTCTTCAATCCTTCCCTTAAATGTTTTCTTTTCCCACCCAAGTGGGATTGAAGCATCCTTACTTGGCAAGGCAACATTCTTAAAGGAGACTGATTCTCCATCTCCCAGTAGCCTCATGTCCACTTCCCCTTTCTAGGTGAGATCTGATTTGGCTTGAACTTGCACAGGGCTTGTGTGCTCTGACTGCCACAATCTCTGTGAGTCCATATGTGTCACTGCCCTGTTATATCTTGAGGACACTGCTTCGCTCTATCCATCCACTGATAATGAGACTCACAGTCATTCTGCTCCCCTCTTCCACAATGATTTTAAGTGTCTATTTTTTAACAAAAACTACCCAGTATATCTGAAGTAGTTGATTGTCTTATGTACAACTGACCCATTGGGACTTTTCTATGAAATGAGGCAGTGGTCAAAGAAATATGCAGGCTTTGTGTAGACTCTGGCAAGGAGGGAGGGGGAAGAAGGAAATACCTTGACTTGGAACTCTAGCTTCTTTGAGATGAAATCACTGGACTCTTCTCCTGGGCCTAGAACCTGAAAGTAAAGGTCAGCTTGACAGAGGGCATGAAAGGACATGGTATACTGGATCTTTGTAGAGTCAGGATGGTAGTTTCAGCCCTCTGCTTCCTCAAGTGTATACCTCAGAAATCTCCAACGATTCAGATGCACTCTTCTCTGAGACAGTGTGTTATCATAAATGACAGAGTTGATGTTGGTGGCATCTAGCTAGGTTCTTGAATGTCATCAGCATGTGATTTGAACCAAGCCCCTAAAAGCTGGTGGGCTTCCCCTTGCAGCTAAATATGACCTAGGAAACTCAAAATCCCTTTGGTCAGAATATGTTGTTAAGTTGTCGACGTCCCTTAATTTAAGCGAACACAGCTGGGCACTCTATACAATTATCTTCCCACAAAGGCGGAGAGACTAATGCTTTCTGTTCATCACATAATGAATGCCTTGCAGAGGTGGTGGGTGGCAAGAGCTCAGAATATTTATGAAGCTTCTTGATTGACTCTTACATTTATTCTCAAGTGACAATTCCAGCTATGCATAAGACAGCCAGATAACTATTTAAGGTAGCACCTTATTTTTGGAAATGTTATTTTTTCTTCCTAAAAGGGTAAGAGACTTTACTGGCAGTTTCATTTTTCCCTTCCATTCCTAGAGAACTTTGTCAACACGAGGATGACTTGACAGAGGAAACTTTTGATGGGGACTACAAAGTGCCATTGGATTTCAGAGCTGCATGAGATCTTGGAGTGACCCCTTCTCACTACCACGCTTGAACCCAAGGTGAAGTGCAGACAGGAGACAGGTGAGTCGGTTCCTCTCAGATCACCCTAGATGTACCTGGAAGACCATGGAACAGAGAAAATGCCTCTTCCCATGGGCCACTCAGATTCTTGCTATGCATTTCCATTATTACTGAAGGAGATTCCCTCCTGGAGACATTAAACTGACCTAGCTTCCCTACCAGTTTGCCTGTACTTCCCAGGAATAACTGGAGAATGCTACAGAGATATGCTATCTAGGGATAAGGAGGGGCTGGCCAGCAGGCTGGTGTATGTTCTAGTGTTTTCTAGAAACAGGATGCTGTTGATGCTTTAGTTTTGTGGTCCTGTTATCTGAGACATAAAATCTAGAGGGAATGACTTTCTAGGCTCATCAGTTGTGGAAACAGTAGGACATATGTAGAGTAAAATCATTCCTCTGGAAAACTCTTTTGAACCTTGGGGCCTGGCTGGCAAGGCTTCTGTTGTTCCTGGTTGTTGCCTGTCCATGAGCAAAATGACTCTGGTTTGTGTCACTGGGGTGTGGGGGTGTTCTCTCTCACTAGACTCAGACAGGTGATATCCAGGAGACATCAAGTTTGCTTCATGCCTACTGTTTTCTTCTGCTTCCTCCTTCAGGGTCTTTCAGTGTGTATTAAATCTAGGCCTTAAACTGGACCTAAAGATTTCTAAGGAATAGAGAAAATTGCTCCTAGTGTCAGCAGGATTGGTCTCACTGCTTGTGAAACACTCCTGGAGGTTTTCAGACACACACTGTTCACAGGAAAGTACCCACAGCTTTCACTGTGTCCCTCAAGGGAAGCTTGATACTTGTAGGCTGTTCCAAGTAGTACAAGATGAGCAAGCTCTGCTCCTTCAGTCCTGTAATTAGGGAGCTTTCATATTAAGTATTGGTATTCTGTCTGGCCTTGTGTAAGGCTGATTGGTTCTTGCAGCAGTTTCTACAAAAGAGATGTGTATTATCTCAGATGGAATGACCCAGGGCAATGGTTCTCCACCTTCCTAATGGTGGTGACCCCCAAACATAAAGTTATTTCATTGCCACTTCATAACTGTAATTTTGCTACTATAATGAGCCATAATGTAAGCATCTGATAGGCAGGATATCTAATATATAACTCCCCAAAGGGGTCATAACCCACAGGTTGAGAACCTCTGCCCTCAAGCTTCCTTGGTGTCTGCTAGTCTTATTTCCTGCTCTCCTTAGGGCAGCAGGTGTTACTTTCCATAAATGAAGCACTGCCAGGAAAGGGCACAGTTCCTACCTCTGGTTGTCTGGGTTATGAACAATGTCTACTGTTGTGAACAATGCTGGGTTCTGGTGCCTGTGCTGGGTGATCTTAAGGAATCAGGAGGTTGCCCCACTCTCCAGCCATCAGTAAGAAGGAAGGAAGGACAGGCCCCTGCATTCCTAAGGCCACTCTGAACATGAGTCTGTGGGATCCCTGCCACCATGGAACTTATTTGCTCCAGTAATGTACTTTTCAAGCAGCTTCGCCAGCAGCCTTGCAGAGTGCAGGAGGAGGAAGTAGATGTTGACTGGTTTGAACTTGAAAATGTTAGATAACTTCCGGATTCCAGATTTAGAGTTCACTTTAGAAACTCTGGCCTCAATTCAAACAGATGAATCAGAGACATGAAGCTTTGGTCTTGGCATTGGTTTGCTTACCACCTAAGAATCCTTTCAAAGTTATCTTGCTTTTTCCAGAATTTAAATATAAATTAGTGTCTTAAAAAATCCACATGGATATCTCAGGAGCTACCAGCGAGTACATAAAATATAAAATGCTTCTTAGCTATTTCAACCAATCAAGTAACCAATCAATTGATCTTTGTTGATAAACTACTATTTACTGGGATTAAATGGTACGACAGATTTTCTTCCCACAAAAAGTCAGGACATATCCAGGAGGCACATAAAACAATACATAGATAAGGTAATTTTAGATGCTGAAGGCTATGATCTGGTCAGAGTTCCTGGTAGCACACTATGTGGATCGGAACTTTGACTAATTTAAACAGGTAAAGAGTTCTCGAGCAAATGAATAATATAGCATCATATAGAAGCCTTGTCATTAGTGAGGACAGGCAAGGTGCAGCCAAGACTCTGCTGTAGAAATAGTGCCAGTGACTTCTCTGAGCATAGACTACTCCATCATTCAACTCCAACCTTTGCCAGCCTCTGCACCTTTATTGGAGAATGGCCTCTCCAGAGTTGAGGGAGGTATCAGTCAGGCTTAGATCACATATAACATTCGAGCTAAAGGTGGATATGTATGGAGGGAACAACTCCTGTGTCACAGTGCTGGGGATGCAGGGCTGCTGGACACATCACTCAACAGACTGGACAGCAATGAAGAAAGGCTTAGAGAATCACAGGGGGCTTTTCCAAATGGACAGTGCTGGAGCTGAGACCCAAAGGATGAGAAACAGAGATTGAGCCTAAGGGCAGATAATCTGACTGAAATGTACCAACAGATGAGACTCTGCTAGAGAAAGAAGCAGCAAGTGTGAAGGGCCAGCTGGTGGGAGAATGACTAGGATACAGAAAAAATGGATGGATCAAAACTCTAGTCACACTTTCAAATTCCAGCAATAGGTAATGTTTTCACTCTGTGATAGAAAGCATTGTAGGTTTAGATGTTACTGTGTTTGAAAGGGAAACACTACCCAAACAAGCTCTTGGCCAATTATGCCTTTACTAAAGTTAATTAATTAATTTTGTTGTGTTTACAAGTTCTGGCATGAACATGCCACAGCAAATGTGTGGCCATCAGAGGACAACTCTTTTGGGAGTCAGTTCTCTCCTGCCATCTTTTTATTTTTTCTGAGGCAGAATCAGCGTCTCTCTCATTTCTGCTATTGTGCTGTATATTCTAGGCTAGCTAGCTCATGAACTTCTAGCTGATTCACCTGTCTGGGTCTCCCATCTCACTGTAGGTATGCTGGGATTACAGATGTATACCACCACATCTGGATTTTACATGGGCTCCTGAGATCAAACTCAGGCTTGTGTGCCAAGTGGTTTCACCTGCTGAGCCATATCCTGAGCTCTGAGCCAACTATGTCTTAGTTAGGTGACCCCTGGTGCTTACGGGGAACAGGCCATTGCGGCTGTGCAGGAAGATCATGACAGGTAGGGCTGGCTGTAGCAAAGGAGTTGAAAAGAAGTGGTCAGTTTGTGGAAGATAAAAATCCCATAGATGTTGGGGGAGGCAGGAAACATGATGATAACGAGCATCAAGAATGCAGAGATGGCATAGTGGAGTGACAGTGTAGCATGGCAAACATCAGCCAGGTGACAGCATAGCGGCAGCACTGTGGAGAAGACACGGTCAGCTCTGCTTGAGTATCCATACTTTTTCTTTAAGAAGAAAAGCTTATTAGGTAGATAGTTTGGAGCTTCAAAGTTGAGATCAGGTGACCACAGGCAGAGTCCTGGGCCATATTATTGGAATAAAAGAGGGATGATGTCTCAGCCTTTTGGATAAGATTGTGTGCAAATCAGGGATGGTGATGTGGCTCTTTCAGAGACACAGTTGTCAGTCTAGCAGAGAAGCTAAATGGGACACAGCTCCACTGGATGCGGAAGTGAAGAAGTCCAGATGGTGGCAGCAGAGGATATAGAGAACTGGAGCCAGATGTGTAGAAGTTTGTTTTAACAGAAAAAGAGGTGGGGCTAGGTACCAATCCCCAAATGCTCTTATAGGAATTCGGAACTCGTACTGCACACATTGAGTTCCTTTCACTAGAGCTATTTGGAATTTATATCATTATATGTATATTTCTCCAAATTCACAAGAATGACTAAGATTTTGTGATAACACCTTTTTAATGTGCCCTTCTGGATGTCTTTGACATGTGATGGTTGCCCACTCTGGACAGTCTTATGCCTGTTCCAGGTGGCAGCATTTCTTGGTGGAGGTGTTACAGTTTGTGAATGTAACGAATGGGCTGAGCACTTATTCATTGCTCCCTGTTTCCCGACTGTGAGCGCTGTAAGAGCAGCTGCCTGAAGCTCCAGCTGCCTTGATTTCCTCTTCATAATGGACTGAACCCTTATACTGTGAGCTCAATTAAGCCCTCTATCCTTTAACTGTCATGACATTTTATCACAACAAGAAACTAACTCAGACGTCAACAGCCAAAAAGCACCAAATTGTTCCATCCAGCTACTGATTAGCTCTGTGTGTTTTGTGGAGCTGTTTACTTAGTTTAGAAGAATAGAGAGTTGATTAAGGGCAGATCAGACCAAACAGTTGTATTTGTAACATCTTGGTTCCATGTTATGGGGTACCTGTAAGCCCTCCAGCAAACCTTTCCTTCTATAATGACTCATGGCTGTGTGCTGAAGTTCATGCACCTTGTAGACAGTGTGTGTGGTTTATAACCTAGGAATGACCATGTTTACTACTTATGCAAAAAATTCCATGCATGGTGATGGTGAAACACTGGAAGATGTGGCCTTTCTAATTTCAATATGGCTCATCAGACTCAGGGATTTCACAACTCAATACTGTATTGTGTCCCTGAGATATTAGCAACAACGCCTTTCTGGGTCTGTGTACATGTCCTTCTTTTCAGGTCTCTCCTGGTTTACCAAACAAAGTACTACAAGATAGAGTCTCATGGCTTTTTTTATTTAGTTTTTTTATTTCCCTTTCTTTATATCTAGCTAATGCCTTTGGTTATATTGATCCATCAATTGTAACTGGCAATGAATTAGGTGATCTTTCTACAAGTTAGGGGAAAATCGGAAAATGATTTTGCTGACTTGTTGCTCTTAGTATCTCTAAAAAAATTGACAAAGAAAAAGAATGATCTGTATGATAAAATTGAACAGCTCCAGATGCAAGTAAACAATCTAAAGGTTTCTAAGTGTGTCCTTGAAGAGAATCTTCTCCCTAGCAGCCATAGAGCTCAAGTTTCAGAAAATCAGACTGAAGCCCTCATTATAAGGTTGGCTGAATTACGGTGAAAATTCAAGTCTCAGCCTCAGAGGGTGTGAGCAGTTAAAGTAGGAGCATTAATTGGCAAAGAATGGGATCCTATAACTTGGGATTGGGATGTGTGGGAGGACCCTGTTGAAGCTGAGAATTTTGAGTCTTCAGATTCTCAAGGGTTTACCCCACCTGAGGAAGTAGTACCCTCAGCCTCACCCCTTGACATAATGCCTTCTCCACATGAGGAAATTAATCCCTTAGAGTCTGATAAACCAGCAATGACTTTCTCTGGAGAAAATGCCAGACTAGACAATACTGATGTTTCTCAGGGTCCACCAATAGTTTCTTCTAGACCTATAACAAGACTCAAGGCAAAACAGGACCCTAGAGGGGAGGTAGAAAGTGTAGTCCATGAGGAAATGCACTACACTACTAAGGAGCTTAATGAGTTTGCTAATTCATTCAAGCAGAAGTCTGGGGAATATGTGTGGGAATGGATTTTAAGGGTGTGGGATAATGGTGGAAGGAACATAAAACCAGATCAGGCTGAGTTTATTGACATGGGTTCTCTGAGTGGAGATTCTAGGTTTAATATGGAAGCTCACATAGTTAAAAAAAGGGGTCAGGAGTTTGAATGATTAGCTGAAGTGTTTATCAAAAGATGGTCTACCGAAAAGGAGTTGGAGATGCCTGATATCCCTTGACTTAGTGTCGACGAAGGGATTTTAAGGCTCAGGGAAATTGCAATGCTAGAGTGGATACGTTGTGTAAAACCTAATCCTCCACAATAGGAAAGTCCAGAAGATATGCCCTTCACCAATCCCATAAGATGAAAACTGGTGAGAGGGACACCAGCACATTTGAAGAGTTTTGTTCTTGCCCTTTTCCTTGTGCCAGATCTTAGGGTTTGAGATGCTGCTGCTCAATCAGATGAATTAAATGCAATGGGTTTAATTGGGCCTTGAGGTAACAAGGGCCAGGTGGCAGCATTGAATTGCCAGAGACAATGTGATTGTAGTTATTATAATGGACAACATAGACAAAACAACATTTATAATGACATAGCACATAATGGTCAGCACAGAAGAGGTGAAATTTATAATGGTATAACTTGTTCTGACCATTGGTACTGGCTAATTAGTCATGGTGTTTCCAGGTATGAAATAGATAGGAAGCCTACTGCATATCTGTTTGATATGTATAAGCAGAAAAATTCTCAAACAAATGAAAGAAAGGCTGCATTGGATCATGGCAAAAGACAATCTCGACCAGTGAATCAATTTCCAGACTTGAGCCAGTTTGCAGACCCAGAACCCCTTGAATGAAGGGGTGTCCAGGTTCCCCTGAGGAAGGATCTTGATAAGACACCTAAAAGTTCTGCTGTTAGACTTTCTCCAGTTCTTCCCCAGAGAGACCTAAGCCCTTTTACAAGGGTAACTGTACACTGGGGAAAAGGAAGTAATCAGACTTTCTGGGATCTATTGGATACTGGTTCTGAGTTGACACTGATCCCAGGAGATCCCAAGAAACATTGTGGCCTTCCAGTTAAAGTAGGGGCTTATAGAGGGCAGGTGATTAATGGAGTTTTGACTGATGTCCGACTTACAGTAGGTCTAGTAGGTCCCTGAACACATCCTGTGGTCATTTCCCCAGTTCCAGAATGTATAATTGGGATAGATATACTTAGAAATTGGCAGAATTCTCACATTGGTTCCCTGACCTTTGTAGTGTGGACTATTATGGTTGGAAAGGCTAATGGAAGCCTTTAGAATTACCTATGCCAAAGAAAATAGTGAATCAAAAACAGTATCATATTCCTGGAGGAACTGCAGAAATTATTGCCATTATCAAGGACTTGAAAGAGGCAAGGGTGGTGGTTCCCACCTCATCTCCCTTTAACTCTCCTATCTGGCCAGTGCAGAAGACAGATGGATTATGAAGAATGACATTTGACTACCAAAAACTAAATCTGGTAGTAGCTCTGATTGCAGCTTCTGTACCAGGTGTAATTTTGTTACTTGAGCAAATTAACACATCTCCTGGTACCTGGTATGCAGCTATTGACCTAGTAAATGCCTTCTTCTCAATACCTGTCCATAAGGACCACCAGAAGCATTCAGTTGGCAAGGCCAGCAGTATACCTTTACAGTTTTGCCTCAAGAATATATTAACTCTCCTGCCCTGTGTCATAACTTAGTTAGAAGGGATCTTGATTGTCTCTTCCACAAAATGTCACATTGGTGCACTATATTGATGACATTATGCTGATTGGACCAAGTGAGCAGGAAGTAGCAACTATTTTGGACTCATTGGTAACAGATATGTGTATCAGAGGATGGGAAATAAATCCAACCAAAATTCAAGGACCATATACTCAGTGAAATTCTTTGGAGTACAGTGGTGTGGGGCATGCAGAGATATTTCTTCTAAAGTGAAAGATAAGTTATTGCACCTGACCTCTCCCATCACCAAGAAAGAAGCACAATGTTTAGTCTATTTGGATTCTAGAGCAGCACATTCTTCACTTGGGTGTGTTACTCAGGCCCATTTACCAAGTGTCTCAGAAAGCTGCTAGCTTTGTTTGGGCCTGGAACAGGAGAAGGCTGTTCAACAGGTCCAGGCTGCTGTGCAGGCTGCTTTACCACTTGGACCATATGATCCAGCAGACCCGATGGTACTTAAGGTGTTGGTGGCAGATAGAAATGCTGTTTGGAGCCTCTGGCAGGCCCCTGTAGGTGAACCACAGAAGAGACCTTTGGGATTTTGTAGCAAAGCTCTACCATCACCTGCAGACAACTATTCTCCCTTTGAAAAACAGCTCTTGGCCTGCTATTGGGCCTTAGTGGAAACTGAACATGTGACAATAGGACACCAAGTTACCATGCAACCTGAACTGCCCATCATGAGCTGGGTGTTATCAGACCCTCCAAGTCATAAAATAGGTTGTGCACACCAGTAGTCTATTATCAAATGGAAGTGGTATAATCGGGCCCGAGCAGGTCCTGAAGGCACAAGCAAGTTACATGAAGAAGTTGCTCAAATGCCTATGGTTTCTACTCCTGTTATAATACCATCTACTGCACTATAGCCTCATGAGGGTGTTCTCTATGATCTGCTGAGTGAAGAAGAGAAGACTAGGACCTGATTTACTGATGGCTCTGCATGCTATGCAGGCACCACCCAGAAGTGGACAGCTGCAGCATTACAACCCTTTCTGGAACAACCCTGAAAAATATAGGTGAAAGAAAATCTTCACAGTGGGCAGAACTTTGGGCAGTACACATGGTATTACAGTTTGTTTGGAAGAAGAAATGGCCAGATGTATGATTGTTCACTGACTCATGGGCTGTAGCCAATGGATTGGCTGGATGGTCAGGGACTTGGGAAGATCACGATTGGAAAATTGATGAGAAAGGCATCTGGGGAAGAAGTATGTGGATAGATCTCTCCAAATGGGCAAAGGATGTGAAAATATTTGTATCCCATGTAAATGCTCATCAAGAGGTGACTTCAGCTGAGGAGGAGTTCAATAATCAGGTGGATAAGATGACCCATTCTGTGGACAGTCAGCCTCTTTCTCCAGCCATCCCTGTCATTGCTCAGTGGGCACACGAACAAAGTGGCCATGGTGGCCAAGATAGAGGTTATGCTTGGGCTCAACAACATGGGCTTCCACTCACCAAGGCTGACCTGGCTACAGCTACTGCTGAATGCCAGATCTGCTAACAGCAGAGACCAACACTGAGCCCCAGATATGGCACCATTCCTCAAGGTGACCAGCCAGCAACCTGGTGGCAGGTTGACTACACTGGACCACTTCTTTCGTGGAAAGGACAACTTTTTGTTCTTACTGGAGTAGATACTTATTCTGGTTATGGACTTGCCTTTCCTGCATGTAATGCTTCTGCCAAAACCACCATCCATGGACTTACAGAATGCCTTATTCATCGTCATGGTATTCCACACAGTATTGCTTCTGACCAAAGAACTCATTTCACAGCCAGAGAAATGCGACAATAGGCCCACGATCATGGAATCCACTGGTCTTACCACGTTCCCCATCATCCTGAAGCAGCTGGTCTGATAGAAAGATGGAATGGCCTTTTGAAGACACAGTTACAGTGCCAATTAATGGAAGCAGCATGGAGGGCTGGGGCAGAGTTCTTCAGAAGGCAGTATATGCTTTGAATTAGCATCAGATATATGGTACGGTTTCTCCCATAGCCAGGATCCATGGGTCCAAGAATCAAGGGGTGGAAAAGGGAATAGTTCCACTCATTATCACTTCTAGTGACCCTCTAGGAAGATTTTTGCTTCCTGTCCCCACAACTCTAGGTTTTGCTGGCCTAGAAGTTTTGGTTCCAGAGGGGGGAGTGCACCTACCAGGAGCCACAACACACATTCCACTGAACTGGAAACTCAGACTCCCCCCTGGTCATTTTGGGCTTCTAATGCCCTTAAACCAACAGGCTAAGAAAGAACAGTGTTAGGAGGGGTGATAGATCCAGATTACCATGGGGAAATTGAATTGCCTCTCCACAATGGAGGTAAGAAGGATTATGTCTGGAGTGCAGGAGATCCCTTAGGGCGTCTCTTAGTACTACCACGTCTTGTAATTAAAGTCAATGGGAAACTACAACAGCCTAATCCAAGCAGGATGACAAAGGATGCGGACCCATCAGGAATGAAGGTATGGATTACTCCTCCAGGAAAAGAGCCAAGACCTGCTGAGATGCTTGCAGAGGGTAGAGGAAATACAGAATTGATAGTAGAGGAAGGTAGTTATAAATACCAGCTAAGGCCACGTAACCAGTTGCAGAAACAAGGATTATAAAGTAATATGAATGCCTCTGTTTTATTTTGTTAAGAACACATTTGTCTTTCTTCCAATTTCTTTAACATCAATTGGTATTTGAGTTGAGATACTAAAAGAATGTTCCCAAGGGACATGGCCCCATGGTAAATTTACAAATGCCTTTGCAATTGTATGAGGAATAGTTATGTCATGTTAGTCATATTCATGACCTTGTTATTGTTTCATGTGGACATGAGATATTATTTGTGTCAAGTTGACAAGGGGTGGATTGTAATGGCTATTCCTGGTTGTCAACTTGACTATAACTGGAATGAATTACAATCCAGAATTGGAAGGCTCACTTGTGATCTTGATCTTGAGGCTGAGAGATGTAAGTTTCTGACCTGGATCTTGGCATGGAGATCTTAAGGCATAGTGGCTATGAATCCCAGGAGACTAAGACAGGAGATCTCATAGTTCAAGGTCATCTGGGACAAAGCAAGTATCAGATCCAGGCATGGTGACACACACCCTGAATCTGGGCCATACCTTCTGCTGGAAACTTACATAAGGACATTGGAAGAAGGAAGATTCTCCTTCACCTGCTTGCCTTGTGGGAGTGAGCAACTGCTAGATCCTTGGACTTCCATTCACAGTTGCTGCTGACCATTGTTGGGGAGTTGGACTATAGACTGTAAGTCAACAACAAATTCCCTTACTATAAAGAGACTACCAATAAGTTCATTGACTCTAGAGAACCCTAATACAATAGACAACTGCAAAAATAATTCACACAAGCTCTGTATAATTAAAATAAAATTTCGTTGAAATTTAAATTTGGGGGATTGGGTTTTATTTCTCAAATGGCAAATTAAAACTACTTCAATACACAATTTGAGAAAGTTTGGGTTCAAAATCCATGAGAAATGACTTACCATCATGATAACAGTTCTAGAGTTCTAACATCTGATACTATTTTGAGAAACAGTTGGTCCACTATCCTACAAAAGTTTCACAAGGTACATAAAACAAACTCTGCTGAGCCCCTTGCCTCTAGCTTTCTCACATGTGCGTTTGGTAAAATTTTTGCAGCAGAGCCTATTGGCCAGAGGGATCTGGCTGTCTTCTAGACTTCCCAGCAACACAGCCCTTGCAGGAAATCACAGCTGATCTCACTGGTCTGTGACTCTGGCTTGAATTCACAAGTCTTCCAGAATTCTTCCTAGAAATGAGCATTCGTGTGTGTGTGTGTGTGTGTGTGTGTGTGTGTGTGACAGAGAAAGACACAAAGACAGAGACAGACATAGAATAATAAAAAGAAGAAGAGGCAGTGAAGTTGGGCAGGAGTAGAAGGAGGTGGGGGCATTGGACAGGTCGGAAGGGTAGGGGGAGAATGATAGAATTATATAATATTCTAAAAATTAAAAACTAAAAATTTAAAAATAGCATCTTGGGGGATGGAGATGTAGTTCAGTGGCAGACTGGTGACTTAGCATGCACAGTAGCTTGGATCTAACACCCTATGCTGTAAAACAAATGAACAAACAAACAAACAAACAAACAAACAAAATGTTCAAGACCATATCCTACCTTTACAGTTAATCTGTTAATGAAGCTGGCTATTTCTCTACAGTTGGTAGGTATTTAAATTTCCTCTTTTGTGAATTGTCTCCCTGTCTCCCTTTCCCATTTCCATACTGTTTTCTCATTTTCTTGTGGATTTGTGAAAATAGCTTTTATAATCTAGACAATAATACACTTGTTAATTTTCAACATTAAACATGACTTTTCATGGGAGGTGGAGGGAGGGAGGGACCTGGGAGAGAGAGAGAAGGGGGAGGGAAAGGAGGCAGAATCAGGTAATGGAGGGGACAAGGAAGAGGTACAGAGGGTCAAGAAATCGAATAAAAATATGTAGCAGTGGGGGATGAGGGACTGTGGTAGCCACTGGAGGTTCCCAGACACCAGGGAAGAGAGAGGCTCCCAGGACCCAAGGGGGATGACTTTAGCTGAAATGCTTAAAGAAGGGAAATAGAACCTGTAGAGACCACTTCCAGTAGAAATGCACAGCCCCTAGTGAGGGATAGGGCCATCCACCCATCTCAATTTTCTTAACCCAGAAATGTTCCTGTCTAATGGAAAGACAGGGTCAAAAAATGGAGCAGAGATTGAAGGAAGGGCCATCCGGGGACTGTCCCACTGGGGATCCATCCTGTCTGCAGACACCAAACCCAGACACTGTTGCTGTTGCCAAGATGCGCTTACTGACAGGAATCTGGTGTGGCTGTTCCCTGGGAGGATCTGCCAGCACCTGACCACTACAGATGCAGATGCTCGAAGCCAACCATCAGACTGAGCTCAGTGGACTGGAGGAGTGGAGGGTGATTGCACCCCATAGGAAGAACAATGTTGGTTGGCTGGACCACTCAGGGCTCCCAGAGACTAGAACACCAACCAACGAGTGTACAGAGGAAGATCCATAGCTCCAGATACATATGTAGCTGAGGATGGCCTTGTCTAAGATAAATGGGAGGGTATGCCCTTGGTCCTATGGACTTTTGATGCCACAGTGTAGGGGGATGCAGGATTGATGGGGCAGGAGTGGGTGGGTGGATGGGGAAGCACCCTCACAGAGGCAAAGGAGAGAGGAATGAGGGCAGATGGGATGGGGTGGTGGTGAAGGGATAACCGGAAAGGGGGATATCGTTTGAGATGTAAATGAATGGAATGATTAACAACAGCAACCACCACCACAACAACAACAAAATAAAACTTGAGATAATCATGCACCACCACAACAATAACAAAAAAAAAAAACTTGAGATAATCATATGTTTTAGAAGAAGATGAAGGGACAGTGAGGGGACCTTTTATATTTCTGACATATTTGAGAATAACTCGACATGAGAATCCCATGTCCTGGATACTTTAGGGCATATTTTCTACATAAAATATTGATTAATTAGGAATGTGACATTGACATGGTAAGGCCATATGGTAGGTTTGCTGCTGCTCTTGTGACAAATATTTCAGAGAATCAGTTCTAGAAGAGTCATGTTGACTCATGGTTTCAGAGGTTGCGTTGCTCGGCACTTGAATCTATAGTGAGACAATGCATTGTGGAAAGCAGAGAGAGGAAGAGCTGAGGACAAGGCATCTCTTTCCAGGGGATCACTCACAGTCACCTTTCTCCAGCTAGGTGCCACCCCTCAAGGCTTCTCCATCTTCACGAGTAGCACCTCCACCTGGAAACCAACTCTTCAGCACAGAAGCCCAAGGGGACATTTCCTATCCAAACCGGGACAGATGGACTCACTCCAGTTTCACCAGACTCTCCAGTGATGCTGTTTATGGGATGATGCAGCCCTGAATTACCTGGCACCTGTGGTCCTCATGTGTCCTAGTTTCCTTCAAACTGAAATGCTTCTATTTCCTTTTTTTCTTTGTGATCTTAACACTTCCCATGATCATGGCTGGGTATCTAGTGAAGTTTCCTCAGTTTGGATCTTTAGAGTTCCTCCTGAGTGCTTTCAGTTTCCCTGTCTATGAAAGAAACACCCACTATGTTCTATGAGCTTTCATTGCTCCCAGGATGGTACGACCTCAGGTAGGTCCTTGACTGATGGAACGTACATAGATTCCTAGAGAAGGTGGAGCCAGACATCCCTTAGGAAAGCCCCTCTCTTCCTTTTGGAGTTCACAGACATTTTGTAGAAGAGTTTTGCTTGCTTATTTAAATAACTTCTCCTTCATCATTCTTTAGTTTGTACATTTATTTTATTATATGACTATAGCACCAGGTGTCCCATGCCATCTATATAAGCACATTTCAATGCTTGTATAGTCCCAGATTTGGCCAGAAGTCATCCAGTCAGACTCATGTGCATCTTGATAGACTTCCCTAATCATTCTTGAAGGAAATTTTTTGTACATGTGTATGCATGTGTGCTATATGTAGGTAAACATGCTCATGTTTGTATGCATGTGCATGTATTAGCCAGCCTAAGCATATTGCAAGATGCTGTCTTTAACACAAAATGAAAGTACACACCAATTTTCTTTTTAAATACATATCAGGTGAGATTTGGGTTAACAAAAATTGTTGGTGTTTGAGTTAAGTCATCTGATATGCTGATTCTGAATGTTGGAAAATAAACAGTAATTTATAAAGCAACACTCACCATTGGTGTTGAGAGGCAATGCTGTTGAGTGCACTATGCTTGTGAATCTCAGACAGATACTGTTGTGCTGAATGGTAACAAGATGAGAATAGGCTCTTAGCAACCCAGAGACTCTTAGGAGTACAGATGGAACAAGTAGAAGAATGGAAGAGAAATGGAATGACCTGGAAAAGAAAAAGAAGTGTTGACAAACGTGATCCCCAAAGAGACTTACACTGAGTGCTGTGGGAACCATTACATTCTTCAGCTCTTTTTGGAGAGGTATTCTTGATGTTTTGAGAAAGTGAGTCTCCCACCCACCATTTGCTTTCCCCAGTCCTTGCTGCATTCACTTTTACAGCACTTGCACTTGCTGACATGCAGGGTCATCTCCCTGTCTTCTCACTTATATGCCCACTGCGTGATTAAAAAAGAGTTTGCTACTTTGCCAGTCATGCCTACAGCAGTTCCTAGTATGCAATAGCTGATAAGTAATATGGAAATAATGGATGAATGAAAACACTACTAGGAATGTAGCAATGGACATTAGGCTAAGACAACCTGGAAAAAGTAAAGGTTCAGTGAAGCTCATTATTGAGCAGTGACCTTCAGGGACACAATTATCAAGTAAAATTAAACATGAAGGATAAGGAATGTGTAAGAGTGAGAAAAAATGGAAGGAAGAGTGAAGTTTTTGACAGAGAGTAACTGTGCTCTTGTTTCTAATGACAAATGATGGCAGTAGTGTGGCTAAGGTGCTGGCTGGAACTGCATGTGTGACACCCAGGAGCATAATGCTGCCAGCAGCCCCTGGAGCCAAAGCCAGAGACCATAGGGACTTAAACACATTCAATATCAGAGGAAGGAGGTGGATTATTCAGGTGCTATTGACAATCAATAGCCACAGGAGGAAGAGGAGTCATTCTTCTTTACGGATGTGGCCACTGATGACTTTCTCTGGTGAGACGTGCCTCAGCCATGTCCATATGGACACCAGTAACTGGACTCAGCAAGTTCTACTAAAGAAGATACAGAACTAGGAGAAAGGTCTTATGAAGTAAAGCCAGCGGGTTGGAGGGGGTCAGTGAGCCTGTGCATGATATTTTGTTATATACAGGTATGATATTCTTAAGGAATAAAAAGTTCTAGAAGAAAAAAGGTGGATTAAAACCTTAATGCAAGGCAAGGGTCATGTGCAGACTTAGAAATAAAGTTGACATGTAAGTGTGTTCAGGTCTATGAAATAAAAATTTAAAACAACATCCGATTGTGTAAGAGATCAAAACGATAGTAGATGAGAACTTAAGCATAAAGATGTCCCAAGTCAGCATGAAAAGGAAGACCACTGCAACAGTAGCTAGACATGTGTGTTACTTCTAATCCCTGCATTTGTTTAAAAAAATAAAGCAAAAGTAAATAAACCAAGTTAAAATACACGAGAAAGGATGAGTAACAAAATATAAACAGAACTGATGAAACAAATTATCTATTTTAGGAAAATTTAACAGAAACTTACATCTTTATTAGAGTAATCAACAGCAAATGGACAAAGTCAAATCTGAGAAGGGAATATCGTAATTAACATAATGTTAAAACAAGAATGTAGTTATCAGCATTAAAATAATGTTAAAACAAACAATGCAGTTATCATCAGGATTGATAACTGGATACCCTCGTAAAAAATAAAATCTGTTAGAACTAATATGATTAGGAACTCAGGGGTTGGGAATGGTGGCTCCTGCCTGTAGTCCCAGCTCTTGGCAGGCAGTGGCAGGAAGTTTTAACTGTTTCAGGTATTAAGAACATGTAGTGGGATAACTTTATTATACAAACAACACATGCTCAGGGCCAAACCAATAGCTGACAGGTATCTAGGCATTCCCAGTAACAGAAATGTGGTGCAAAGGAGATGGAGCTCAGGGTCAGATCATTGGATAAATCTGACAGCCCTGGAGCCCCAGAAGCATAGTATAGGGCCCTGTTTTCTAGAATAGGCAGAGGAGGGCAGAAGGACACTGGAAGCAAAGAGCCTCAGTCTTTTGTGGAAACTGTCAGCTGTGAACATGTGCAGCTTGGTGCCCAGTGTCTGGCCTGCTTCAGCCTGTGCCCCTCCTTAGTTGTGTGTTAAGGTTCATATAAGTCATATAAGTCTATGATCCTGGCACTTGTCAACAGACTTTTCCTGTAGGTCAGCAGACTGAGCTGAAGGAACATCATGATGGCTCATTTTCTACTGTCTTCCATTGAAGAGCACAGAAACTGTGAGGAACGCATTCAGGGACATAACTAGCCCAACTGACTTGACAGGAAGCTATGCTGGATGCCCTGGCCAAGAAAACCAGTTTCCCACTCATTTGTGTAGTCTATA
Organism: Uromys caudimaculatus; assembly: GCA_028551405.1. NCBI lineage: Eukaryota > Metazoa > Chordata > Mammalia > Rodentia > Muridae > Uromys > Uromys caudimaculatus. Next base: position 67,309,028 of record CM052715.1, read on the forward strand.
ATAAGACTCTTCATCATCATGACAAAATAAGTGAGCTGATCTGCTCAAAGGATGAGATACTCAAAGGAGACTCACGGTTTTAGAGGTTTCAGATTATCATGATAGGAAAGGCGTAGAGAGGCAGATCTGATCACATCGTGGGGTGTAGGAGGGAAAATGACAGGGATGGAGATCGATTGAGAATGATTAAGTGTTGAGGCTGGTGTGTCTCTCCTTTCTCCCTCTGTGTTCATCTGTGTCCCCATCTATGGCACAGTGCTACTCACCTTCAGGGAGGGACTTCCCTGGAGAAGTCTTCTCTGACATACTCAGAGATGTGCTTACCAATCTCCTAGCACTTCTGAATTCAATCAAATTAACAATCATGATTATTCACCGTGATCCTTAAGCTTCAAGGTTCTTGCCCTACCTGCTTCATGCTCAAAAGATTTCAGCTTCTGGGGATTAACCAGTGGACCTCAGCATTTTAGCTGACCTCATGCCTGAGATCACCTACTCACTCCTACTGATGCTTAGGCAGGTCTCTCACAGAGAAAAATCTTCCTCTGGCAATGCAGGCCACCATGTTGGCGGCAGGTTGTGAAACCTGTACGTGTGGTCTTCAGGGCCTCTATAAGCCCCCAAGGCCAACTCTGAAAAATGTGGCAGTTGTTGAAGCCCATGGGCTGAGGGACTTTGTGAGATGTGAGGACTGTCCTTGAGGTAGACCGGGCAACTGAGAGAACATTCTGGTTCTGTCAGTGTTCCCAGAGGGCTAGGGATTGTTGAAGCTGGGCACGTGGGTTTACACTGACTGTCCAGGAAACAGCATTTCTAGTGGTTATTTTTATGCTGTAGCTGAACACACTGGGTTCCTAGCCAGTGAGTGTAAGCAGATAATCACAGTCAGGGGCTAAGTGTGAAGGGAGGTTTACTGCTTACAACAATTTAGGAAGTGGGTATGCACATGTGTGTGGTACACATAGGTGTGTGTGTGTGTGTGTGTGTGTGTTGTGTGTGTTTGTGTGTGTGTGTGTGTGTGTGTGTGTGTGTACCTGTGTAGGCCAGAGGTCAACATCAGTCTTTTTCCACTTTATTTTTTAATACAGGCTCTCTTTATTGAATCTGAAACTCATGAATTTGTTAGACTGTCTGGTCAATGACCTCCAGGGAGCTGCTGGTCTCTGTCTCATCTCGCCATCCTTCAGTACTGGCATTACAAGTGCATGCCTGGTTTCTAAGAAGATTCTCGGTATCTGAGCTTAGAGGTCTCTGGTGAGTCTCTTCTGAGCTCTGGTGAGTCTCTTCTGAGCTGTACAAGTTAAATGTTTATAACCCTAAGTCTTTTTTGTCAAGAGAGTCATGAAAGGGAGGTCTGGGATAGCAGCTTATTTATCCTCAAATATAGGCTGTCAGCCATCTTGTCTGGCACTGTATCAGACAGCATAAGGAAGGCTGGCCCCAGAGACATAGTTCTATGCTGCTAAGAGCCATAGTAGTGTGTGGTCATTTCTTAGTGCTGGGAGTTCTATATTTCTCAAAAATAAGGGCATTTTGAGTAAGATCACCACATGAACCACCAAAATTGAAACATTGATAGAATATTCTGAGTACACACAGTTTAATTATCACATTTATTCTAACAGATTTTTAAATCATTATAGTTCTGTCTTACCTATGGGAGTTTAGTAAGCGGAAAGGAAGGTCACTGCATTGGAGTGAGGTAGGGAGTCTTCCCGCCTGTGGAGACAGGCTCAAGTCTGTCTTCCTCCATAGCAATTGAGAAGTATGGATCATTCAGGAGGGGGCTTGTATTGGCTGCAGCATGTATCCTGAGACACTAAAAGTGGGAGAGAAAAAAAATGCAGCTGTCTAGATAGGAAAGTGAGCCATCATTTGTGTCTATTTCACAGAGTCAGGATTATTTTTGTTGAATACTTTATTTTTTCATGTATATTTGCATGTGTGGTGCATACATATGAGTGTAGAAGTTTATGTGTCACTTTATGTGAAATGCAGAGCAGGATGTCCATTGTCTTTTTCTATTGTTTTCTGCCTCATTGCCCCAAGAAAGGGTCTCTTATAAGGTAGAAACTTAATGTGTTGGCTAGGCTGGTTGACCAGCAAGCTCCTGGGATCTGTTCCTCCCTGCCTCTTCCCTGATGCTGGAATTACAGGCATGCACAGCCATGGAAGCTTCTCACCTGGATACTGGGGATTTGAACTCAGATCCTCATTCTTGTAGAGCAATCGCTCTTACCCACTGAGCCATCTCCCCAGCTCCTTGAATATTTTTGTGATTACACTCTTATTGCCATGCAAGTATCCTGCTTGTCTGCTCACAACTTTATGTAAATTAAAGAAAATGTGTAACACATTCAAAGTGATACATCCTGCTGACAGTGGATTAATAATAGCCTCATGATTTTCTAAAAAAAATTTATATAGTTGCATTGTATATCATATGTGCATTATAAATAATGTACGAATACAGACCCAGCCTTCTCATAAATTTGACATTAGAACATTTTTCTGCATCTGTGACTAGCAGCCAGAACGCAAGAATGTAGAGGAATGAGAAAGGAATGAATAAATGCCGATAAAATTAATTATCTGTTTGCTTGTTAATATGCTCTCTCTGTCTCTGTCTCTGTCTCTCTCTCTGTGTTTTAATTTTCAAAGTTGTGGGCAAATTAAAGATCATTAACAAACTATAAAAATGCTACAATTTTAATTTTCTCTAATGGTATAATTTGTGTACAATAACATGCATGGATGGAGGGCAATAATGACTGAGAACTTTGGGTGGTACCCTGTCAATGTAAACAATATGTATTTCTTTACTCCAGTTAGTTGCCCCTGTTCTTTTCAGACCAACTCTGCCCATCTCAAGGCAACTGCAGTTTAGACTTTTATCATTGCTATAATGTCTAGTTTTGGAATTTCGTGCAAATACCACTGTATTCTTTGGCATATGGCTTCCCCCAAGAAAGTTCTTGAGGTCCTTGATGTTGTTTTATGTATTGGTGACAAAGTTCTTGCTCCCATGAACTGTTTGTTTGCTGAGTAGATTAGTTGCCTGAAAATGCAATTGTTTCCTCTTTCCGAAGTTGGTGGATACTTGGGTTGTGATTGATTTGGAAATTGGTGAAAGGAGTATTCTGAACACTCCTGTGCAAATATTTAGTGGCCATATGTTTTTTGTTGTTGTTGTTGTTGTTGTTGTTGTTGTTGTTGTTTTTACTTTGAGTTAAGTGCCCAGAAATAGTTTTGCTTTTCATTATCCTCCCTCCCTCCTTCCCTCCCTATCTATCTATCTATCTATCTATCTATCTATCTATCTATCTATCTATCTATCTATCCATCCATCTATCTATCTAGACTATCTATCTATCCATCTATCAGTCATTTAGTGCTTATATATGTGCACCTGCACACACATTGGTATGCTCTACCCCGTATGTGGAGGTTGGATAAAACCCATGGAAATCTATTCTCTCCTTCCATTGTGTAGAGTCTTGAAGTCAGGCAGTAGAAAGCACTATTTTTTTAAAGCCTACTAAAATATTTCATTGGCCCCAAAATAGACTTTGTAAAAGTTTCCAGTAAGTTTATTTAGTTTCAAAACAGAACACTTAGCAAACATTAGTCATAACATCTGCTGTATAAAGGTTACAATACACTTCAAGGCCAGAGTCAACTTCAAAATGTTTTGGTATTTTTTTCTTTTTTAATTAATTAATTAATTTACATCCTTATCACATCTTCCCACACTCCTCCTCTCAGTCCCTCCATCTCATCCCCTCTTTTCTCGTTCTCTCTTCCCTTTTTTCTTAGAGAGAGGGAGGCCATGGTTATCAACCAGCCTTGGCATATCAAGTTCAGTACAACTAGGCACATCTTCTTTTGAGCCTAAGTAAGGTAGTCTAATTAGGGGAAAGGGATCCAAAGTCAGGTAGCAGAGTCAGAAGCGCCCCTGCTCCTACTATTAGGGGTCCCACATGGAGACCAAGCTGCACATCTGTTACATATGGGCAAAGGGCCTAGGTCCACGCCATGCATATTCTCTGGTTGGTGGTTCAGTCTTTATGAGCCTCCCATAGGCCCGGGTTAGTTGATTCTGTAGGTTTTCTCTCTGGCACCTTCAGTCCTTCCTCCCTTTCTTCTACCAAGATTCCCCGAGCTCCACATAATGTTTGGCTCTGGGTCTCTGCATCTGTTTCCATCATCTGCAGAGGACTGTTATGCTAGATTCCTGAGAGCAAGCATAGGAGAATATCATGAATAGTGTTAGGATCTGGACTGTCTTTCATGGCATGGGTCTCAAGTTGGCTGGTCATTGGTTGGCCACTCCCTCAGACTCTGCTCCATCTTTATCCCTGCACATCTTGTAGACAGGACAAATTGTGGGTCAAGGGTTTTGTGGCTGGGTTGGTGTCCCCATCCCTACATTAGAAGTCTTGCTTAATTATAGGAGAGTGGCAGGTTCAAGTCCCATAGCCCCTATTCTAGGTGTCTTAGCTAGGGTCAGCCATATAAGTTCTTGGGAGTTTCCCTTGTTCTAGGTTTCTACTTCATCCCAGAGATGCCCTCCAACCCATCAATCCCAGTTCTCTCTCCCAGGTTTCTCCCCATACTTGATTCCTCTTGTTCCTCTCCCCATCCCCTTCCCCATCCCCTCCCTCAACTTTCTATGTCTATTGCATTTTCTCTATTCAGTGATATTCAAGCAACCTCCCTTAGGTCCTTCTTGTTACTTAGCTTCCACATCTCACCTTGGGCATTGATAGTAAGAATTCTCTTATGTAGTCAATAAGCCCACAATGTTTTAGGAAATATTTTAAACACTGAATGACAAAGATTTCACTAGTGTCCCTGCACAGCTCAGATCTGCTGCATCATCCCAAGACTTAGCTTTGCCTCTGATCCAACCCCCTGGGTGCTTTGTTGGCAATCTTATTTTCTTAGAGTTATCATGACAATGACTCCAGAAGTCTTCATTTCTTCCGAAATGTTGATTTATGTTTAAGATTCTGTGTTTCAGATTTTTGTGTGAGATTTTAGGGGTTTAGAAGTATTTCATTTTAGCAATAGCATCTTTAATTTTCTCTGACAAGACTGTAAGTAAAGTCTTTTTGTCTCATATTACTTTGAGATTCCTTTCCACATATTCAAGAACATTTCTTGCTTCATATAGTAATCAGCCCATGATACCACCATGCCTTTGCCAGAGAGTTGGAAGGGCCATCCTGGCGCCTCTGTTACTTTAAGAAAGAGGAGGCTGGCTTTGGTAATGCATGAGCCCTTCCTGCAGTCACTGAAAATGAATCTGGGATTTTTCTATTTCTGAAGTAGTTAATTTGCCCCAAGAAGTGACACACCAGTATTGTCTCACATCACAGATACAGTCTCTTCCCAACAGCTCATCAGCTGGCCCTAAACCTTTAACACCTGAGGTCCCGGGGTTGTTTCAGGCTGGAATTATGATATGAATTTTAAGTTTCTGATGCCTGGCTTTCCTGGTCTATTCCTATACAGCTGGGATTAAAAAAAAATGTAATGCTAATTGCCAGTAAGCAGTTTGTATTTCCTGTGTGTGTGTTTGTGTGTGTGTGTGTGTGTGTGTGTGTGTATGTGTGTGTGAGAGAGAGAGAGAGAGAGAGAGAGAGAGAGAGAGAGAGAGAGAGAGAGAAGATATGTGTTCACATGTATGTGGAAGCTAGACCTTATTTTGGTTGTCTTCTTTTATCATGTTCCATCTTACATGTCTTTGTTTTTATTTTATTGAAAATAGATTATTTTCTCACATAATATATTTATTGCCCTCCCCTCTGTTTCTTCCAGTTCCTCAACACCTGCCCTCCCATCTAGATCCACTCCTTTTTTCTCAATAAAATAAAAGATTAAATATATTAAGATAAAATAAAAACTAAGACATTGAGAGTGGATTAAACAAACTGAAGGAAAAGAGCCCAAGAGAAGGTACAAGAATCAGAGAGCCACTCATTTGCACACTCAGGAATCCCATAAAAACCACTAATCTGGAAGCCATAATTTATATGCAGAGGACCTGGTGCAGACACATGCAGGCCCTATGCATGCTACCTTAGTCTTTCTGAGTTCATATGAGCTTTGATTATGTTGATTTTGGGGGTCTTTTTTCTTGTTGCCCTCCACCTCATCTGATCTCACATTCTTTATACCTCTACTTCAAAGGTTTCTTTGAACCCCAAGTAGAGGATCTGATAGAGACATCCCATTTAAGGCTGCGTGTTCTAAGATCTCTCATTCTCTGCATATTGTCTGGCTGTGGGTTTCTATATTTATTCACATCTACTGCAAGAGGAAGATTTTCTGATGATGACTGAGCAAGATTTTGATTTATGAATATAGCAGAATGTCGTTAGGAGTCATTTTATTGCTGTGTTCTTTTAGTAGAATGGTGTTTTTTGGTTTTACCCTAGGACCCTGGGATAGCTAGTCTCAGGTTCTTGGTCACTCAAGCAGTGTATGGTATGGATTATATCTTGTGTAATAGGTCTTAAGTTGATTCAGATATTGGTTGGTTACTTCCACAAGATTTGTACCACCATTGCACTAGCATATCTTATAGACTGGATACCATTGAGGATCAAATTGTTTGTGGCTGGCTTGGTGTTAGCATTATTCGTTTGATAATGTGAAAAGTGCTTTTCTGCTTCAAAGATGCTAGAACATAGGAGTGAATTCTCTCTGTAGTCATCATCTTGATTTCTCCATGTTCAATGATGGGTGGGTGTTCAATGGGTGGTTCTCCATGTTCAATGTGTGGCTGTTGTCTTCAGCAATTGGGCCTTCAGTCAGTTTGACTATTCACCTTGTTTCTTGATAACAATCTGGTAAAAACAAAACAAACAAACAAACAAACAAACAAACAAACAAAAACATTAGGAGGAAATTCTGGAACATAGAGGAACCAGCCCTCAATCTGTTCAACAGCAAGGTAACCAAGGACATGGCTAAAATGGCAGCCTCACATATTTTCACATATTCTCTTTTAAACGTTTGAAATGTTAGCGGTTATTTGCTTCATGTGTGTACATAGTATCAATTCTTTGGTGCCTTTGATTATAATCTTAGCTCTCTAGAACACTCTAGCTATGCCCTTAGCTCTCTACAGCACCCGAGCTATTTACCATTATGCCTTGAGTCCACTCCTTTGCTACATCTCACATACATTTATGTTCAGTGAGTGAGACAATCACTGTGTATTTTATATTTTACCATGTTCTAAAGGCAGTCTGTGAGATGCTAAGGAATTAAGACACTAATTTTATTCTATTGTATTTTAAGTGCATTTTACACAATATATCACATTTTAATGTAAATGAATGTAAACATAAAAAAATCTATCATCCCTTCTGGTCTGGGCTGGTGCCCTGAGCAGACCTGGGGTGCGAACTCCTCAGCCAGTTCCACAACACCCAGAGAAAGCTCCACTTCCAGGCGCTCTAACACACCCAGGATCATAGGATCAGAGGTTGGGAGGACTCAACATCTATTGCAACACCAGGAGTAACTAGGACCAGTGGGATCCAGGGACCCAGAAATCCCATTGGACCAGTGGCACGAGTTCCTTCTGGTCTGGGCCATTGCCCTGAGCAGACCTTGGGTGTGAACTCCTCAGCCAGTCGCACAACACCCAGAGGAAGCTCCACTACCAGGTGCTCTAACATTCCCAGGATCCCAGGAACTTGGTCACACCAGGATCTCAGGGTTGCAGAAGGCTTGACTCCCAAGAGCTCTGTCACACGCTGGATCTCAGGATCCCAGGATCCCAGAATTACAGGATCCCAGAGACAGCTGGTCTCTGAGGAGTTCTGACACAACCAGGATCACAGGAAGGGCAGGTTCCAGTCACATAAAGAAAGGGAAGGTAGCTCTAGAGATAACAAGATGGCAGGAGGCAAGCACAAGAACATAAGCAACAGAAACCAAGGTTACTTGGCATCATCAGAACCCAATTCTCCCACCATAGCAAGTCCTGGATACACCATCACACGGGAAAAGCAAGATTCAGATCTAAAATCACTTCTCATGATGATGATAGAGGACGTTAAAAAGGACATAAATAACTCCTGTAAAGAAATACAGGAGAACACAGGTAAACAGTGTTGTGGGAAATATTAAAAAGAGAAGGAATGTAGCATATTCCCCCGCTATGACCTTGTTCTCTCAATCCCATTGGACTGGCCTGCTATGCACTGGTGGGCAATGGTTGACCTGCTTTTATCTGAGTCAGAGCTCCATGATCGCTCCACCACACTCACACCAAACCTAAAGTCTCATCTTAGAAAGTTCTCTTGTGGGCTGGAGACATGGCTCAGTGGTTAAGAGCACTTGTTCTTCTCCAGGAGGACCTGGGTTCGATTCCTAGCACCCACATGGTGATGCACAAGTGTCTGTAACTCAGTCCTAAAGGATCCATGTCTGGCCTCTCCTGGCCTTTCCTAGGCTTGTACAAGTGGGTTGCAACCTGTCTGATCTTTCACTTACCTGTCTATAGACTTTAAGTTTCCTAGAGAGTGATTTTAACTGAGTCATCCAGGTATCTGTTATAGTATACACACACGAGTATGACTGTATATACCTTTCTTCTCTAATTTAATGATAACTCAAATACCTATACCACATTTTGTTGACACCATTTATTCAAATTTGGTTCTGAATATAATTTTCTTTGCAAATTACATGTCACTATATAATTGATATATTTATGCTATTCATCTATGAAATAGTTTGTTTCATGTACAAAGTATGTTTAACAACAACAGTCAGTGTTATCAGCACTCACTTTTGGGTACTGTTAAAACTTTTCCACAGCATTTGGGAGAAAGCTTAAGGATCAGCTAGCCAAGTGCGTGCAGCAGAAAAGTGAATCAACAGACCCTGTTTCTAAGAATGTGAAAGGCAAACAGGCATGAAGGCTGTCTTCTGACCTCCCATTTGCCTGTGATACCTGTGTACTTTCATTCACACATTCATGCACACGAACAAACAAAATTTATTGTATATATACACAGAGAAAGAGAGAGAGGGAGAGTGGGGGGCATGAGAAGGAGAGAGAGGGAGAGAGGAAGAGATGAGAGGAAAAGTCATAAAGGAAGAGAGGAGCAAGAGAAACATTCACATAGATAGCAAAAGAGAGAGAGAGAGAGAGAGAGAGAGAGAGAGAGAGAGAGAGAGAGAGAGAGAAAGAGAGAGAGAGATTACTGTACATTTTAATGGGACCAGATACCAAAGGCATTTATTGAAATTTCTTACAATGCATCTGTGAAGTCTTGAAGTGGACTGTGTATTTCTAAGCCCAGCATACATTTTACACTGCTTATAATAGGCTGGAGTGTTGTATACTTTTCTTAGAAATCTTAATAAACAAGCAAGAACAAGATGTACCTTATGAGTATCCAATGACACATTTAGAGTGTCTTGACTCAGCAAAGGCCAGCATTTGGCAGTAATACAAGTAAGTGAATAGTGCAGATAATTCAAAGTTAGGAATGGAGCTGGGTCCTGGGCTTCAGTGAGTGGCAAGGTAACTGGCGATAACTTTGCCGTCTCTGCAAGGTGGTAAATTCCCCACTAATTTTGCTGTTGTCTCATTTCCAAGTTTAGTTCCATCAACAAACCCCACAATTGCAATTTGTCTGGGTATGTTCATTATTTAGAATGTTCTAGAATACTTACTATGCTAATATAAAAGTTACTGACACTTGAGTAGGCATGGGGTCTGGTAGTCAGCCAGAGACTGCATATTACCAGTGTGTCAGCCTTTATGGCTGCTGTGCCTACATTTCTGGAGGTGGACACAAAGAAATTGACAAAGACTACAGCAAAATCCTAATATTATCTCTTCCCACAGCAAGGGAATCTGCCTTGTTGCTTCCTGCTACAGAGTTTGTTGATTGTTCAAAATAGCTGATAGATGGGGAGAGGCTCAGGGGGCCCCACTTCTGCCTGAGGATCTGCAGGCATTTCAAGGTTGCTGGGGGAAGGACAGACATCTTTTTGGTGGTATAACCACTGGTGAGTTGTCCTGTAAACAATGCCCCCTGTATCTGTGCGCCTGTAAATAACCCTACTCAAACTCGTCAGTACACACACACATACACACACACACACACACACACACACACACACACACGCCACGTGAAAATACAAGAGTACAGCTACCTTGGATGAGTAAGGAGATCAGAGAGAGTGGGATGATACAGGATAGGTGATGGGGTGATGATGAGGTAATTACAAAAATCATTATGTCTGTATATGAAAATGTCATGATGAAATTCATTGTTATATATAATATATGCTAATAAAAATTTAACAGTATGTTAAAACAAAAACTTCCAGTGAGCCCATGGTTTGCTTGTTGTTTTTGGACACTCATTGTGCACTACCATCCATCTATGTCTGGTGATGTGACTGAGACATGGGAACCTAGGGAATCAGAGAGGATGTGAAACTCTGACAATGTTACTGCCATAGATGGAAGAATCCTTGGTCTTTGACTCAGCAATCTCATGCCTTTTGCCAATGAGATAGTACACATTAGTGCATAGGTTCTAAGTGGGGTAAAATGTCAGGCATTTTCTATTTTATGAAGCAATATTGAAGATGATCACAACAAGCAATTATTTAGCAATTTCCATCCCAAATATGTCATTGTACCCAAGGCTTTCAGGATAGCATAAGTCAAGTATTCCTTTTGACCATGAGTAGTTGGAAACTGTCTTCACAAAGTAAGAGTTTACTTTTCTTGCACAAACAAGAGCCTCAAACTAGGCACCTAAACTGAGAGTGCTAGGGAAGGAAGGCACAGATGCCTGCTGGAACATACTCTACTGTGGTGCGGGACTGAGAGAGTTTATACAGAAGAACTTAGCAAGGATAAGGCTTTGGATGAAAAGATTGTCCTGGGTCTAGTTTCCAAGTATCAAGGCAAATGAGCCTTTTAGATTGTTCTTTAGGATATGTGATAGAATCAAAGTTCTTTGATACTGTTAAATCAGAGTGAGGCAATAATGATTCATTAAATCATGTTTCTGCTTTCTGGTTGTGTTTACCTTTTTTATCATTTGCTTCTGGTTTCTCTCACCTCTCCTACTTTCCTCTCAAACTTCTGCCTCCTCATTCAACTCACACTATCTTCTCACTTGACTTTGAAAATTGGAATGCTGTGAAGAAAATCTCCACATCCTTTCCCTCCCACATGTCTGCAGGCTCTCCACTGGCTCTGCTTTCCCATCTGTTACTATCTGTACTTCCTGGGGTACAGTCCCTGGACCAGCTGCATCACTGCTACCTAAAGACTTGTTAGAAATGCACATTTCTCAATTCCTACCAGAGAATGAATGACTGTGGGACCTGAGATGAAGGACCAGTAACCTGTGTTTGCACTAGCCTTCCAGGTGATTCCACAGTCCTAGGCAGTAGGCTTCCAAATATTGCTGAAGAGAAATTATTCATGCTCAAGCCATTACTGATCCTCCCGAATCTCTCTAGGAATTCTTTTATCTACAGTATCATTTGATATTCTGTGTTTCAACATTACTATTAGCATACAAACGTGGTTCTAGTTTCCATTTTAAGAACAAGAAACACTCACAAGTACCACCAAGTGCTGACTGCACCATCTTCTCTCAGCACAACCCCACAAAGAATCACTTAGACTCCTCGCTATTCTCATTCTCTCTGAATCACTCCAAGGATCTACCCAGGCTGTTGCTGTCAGCAAAAGTGACTTCCACACTGTGAGTCTGGTGGTCAAGTCTCAGGCCCCACTTATGTGACTCCCCAAGTGGTACTCAGCACCACTGTTCACCATCTCTGCATAGTACACTTCTCAGCACCACATAGCTACCTTTCCTCCCACTGCACCGTGATTCTTTCTCAGCCTCTGTGCTTTTCCTCTGAAGATCCCCAAAACAAGAGTCTACCATTCAGATTCACTTTCTTGATGATCTCCTTGTGTTTCTATGCCTGTGTTTCTCAAATTTTCACTTGTTTTTGAGCTCTGAAGACTCATGTGTTGTTGATTTTGGGTGTCTGATAGACATTGAATTGCTAATTTTTCCCAAACCAAACTTGATGTTTCTATAAAACTTGGTTCCTCTGTCTTGTCTGATCATAAATTTGGAGCTGTAAGCTTATCACTGTCTTTGATGCTCTTCTGTCTCCTTGTACTGATCTAATCTGTCCTGGGAAATCCTACTGGCCCTACTTTGAAAACACACTCACAATCAATTGAGTAATATCTATGTTCTCCAGTGATATTACGAGTAAAAACCCAAATCAACCACACAGTATCATTTCTTCTTAGGTGACTTGAAAATCACTAATGTTGAGGACACACAGCTGACTGACATGCAATTTGTCTCCTATAGCCTTGTGATAACAACTCTGTCCCATGGATTGTGATGGTAGTGGTCACCTGGGTTGCTTTCCAGGAATTTGAAGGCCACTTTTTTTTCTGTAAACACAAACTTGTCCTTTTGGCTTTTAGATATCTGGTGGGTACTGAAATGGAAATGCTTAGCATCTCTGACTTTGTATTATGTTTGTCTCCTGCTACCCAACCTTTGGGTCCATTTGATTCAAATGGGCTTTAGACATGTTGATCACTTGAGAAATGTTTTATCCAAAGTATAGTATAGAGAAATCTTGACCAAGAACTACCTATCCATTTCTTTTCTTTCTTCAGTGCAGAAGATACCCAAAGACTTCCATGCCTGGAATGAACAGGAAGTGATTGCCAAGTTCCTGGAAAGTCTCTGTCTCTGCTCTGGAAGACCATGGACACTTCCTCTCTCATTAGGCTATGACCTTCATTATTACTCAGCCGTGCTTATGTGTTTGTGACAAGCATGGCTTCCATCCCTCATGTGTTGTGCACGCACATCACAATTATATTTAAACTTACCTATTTTTGAAAATAATTTTATTTATAAAGAGAACTTTTAGAAGGATATAAAATGTCTTTTAGAATGTTTATCTCTGGAATTTAACATTGCTAGTTAGATATTATTTTCACTTAATAGTTTAGTTTATATATGTTAAATATTTTTTGATTTTATAATATAATTACATAATTTCCTTCCTTTCTTTCTTCCAAATCCTCTCTCATGTACTTTTTTGCTTTCTTTCAAATTTATGGCCTCTTTCTTTAATTGTTATTGCATCTATCTATCTATTATCTATCTATCTATCTATCTATCTATCTATCTATCTATCTATCTATCTATCATCTATCTATCATCTATCTATCTATCTATCTATCTATCTATCTATCTATCTATCTATCTATCATCTATCTATCTAAATAGGTAAATACAAGCTGTCCAGTCTATACAGTTTATTTGTTTGTATATAGTTTTTTTTTTTGGCTGACCATTTGGTATTGGAAAATCAATTGTACTTCTTTTTCCTGAGGAAGACTATTTCTCCCACTCTCAAGATTCCTTAGTTGCCTATAGTTGCCTATAGTTTGTGTAGGGTTGAAGTCTCATGAACTTTTCTCCTTTCATGTTTGCATAGTGTTGTCCTTGTTTAGGTCATGTTTAGGTAGCCATGTTTGGGAAACATGGTTGTAGCTTGTTTGATATTTGTTTTTAGGATACATAACTTCGTAGCAAACTTCCTGTTCATCTGGCTCTTATACACTCTCCATCCTTCTTTCACAATGATCTCTGGTCCTTGGGTACTAGAGTTTGTTGTGGATGTATCAGTTAGGACGGACTCCACAAGCCTGCATTTTGATCAGTTGTGGTTTTCTGCAATGGTCTAACTTTCCTTGATGAGAGGTGAGAAATATATTTATCTGTAGATATAAGGATAAATAATTAGAATGTAGTTAGAGATTATGCTCTGAAATTGTAAGCAAACCCCAATTAAATGCTTTCATTTATAAGCATTATCATATCTATGGTGTCTCTTCACAACAATAGAATACTGTCTAAGACAGATATTGGTTCCAGAGAGTGAGGTATTGCTGTGACAGGCCTGACCATGCTACTTGTTGGCAGAATGTGGACTTTGGGACTTTGGAGAAGGAAAGCAGCTGAATGCTTTAAGCAGAGCTTAATGGACCATTCCAGTAAGAACATGGAAGACAGTGCTATTGAGAGAAATGTGGCTTATGGAAACATGGCTTAAGAAGTTTCAGAATGGAAGAGTATTAGTAGCCTAGAGACCATCTTTTAAAATTTAATTTAATTTTTTACTTATTCACTTTACATCCCGCTCACTATACCCTCCAAGTCACTACCACTCACAATCTTTCCCCCATGTGCCCCTCTACTCTGAGCAGGTGCCTCTCCCTAGATATCCTCCCACCCTGGCACTTCAACATTCTATGAGGCTCGGTGCTTCCTCTCCCACTGAGACCAGACAAGGAAGCCCAGCTAGAAGAACACATCCTATTCCATGTACAGGTAATATCTTTTAAGATAGCCTCTGCTCCAGTTGTTCAGGACCCATATCAAAACCAAGCTGAATATCTGCTACATATGTGTGAATAGGCCTAGTTCCAGTTTATATATGTTCTTTGGTTGGTAGTTCAGTCTATGAGAGCCCCAAGGGTCCAGGTCAGTTGACTCTGTTGGTTTTCCTATGGAGTTCCTATTCCTTAGGGGCCACAATCCTTCCTCCTATTCTTCTATAAGAGTCCCCAAGCTCCATCTTCTATTTGGCTGTGGGTGTCTGCATCTGTCTGCTGGTGGGTAGAGCTTGTCACAGGACAGCTATGCTAGGCTCCTGTCTGCAAGCATAACAAAGTATCATTAATAGTGTCAGGGATTGGTGCTTGCCCATGGGATAGGTCTCAAGTTGGGCATGTTATTGGTTGGCCATTCCCCCAGTCTCTGCTCCATCCCCAGTGCCTGTATTACTTGTAGACAGGATAAATTTTGGGTTGAAATTTTTGTGGGTGGGTTGGTGTCTCTATTGTTCCACTGGGGTTCATGACTGGTTACAGGATGTGGCAGGATACCCACGTTTCACTCCAAAGACCCAAAGAAGCTAAACAAGAAGCAAGGCACAAATAGTGATGCTTGAATCTCACTTAGAAGGGGAAATAAATAGTTTTAAGTGGCAGATGAAGAGAGGAATGGGGGGACAGGATCAGGTGTAGAGTGGGACAAGAGAGATGACCAGATGATCATGAGAAAAATGGAAATCTGCAACTGACAGGGGTGTGGAGGCAGGGGCATCTCCAGGAAGAGACAGAGGCCTGGGATAAGGGAGGCACCCAGGAATCAACGGGGGTGAACTTAGCTGTGACTCACAGCATTGGAGATGTGGAGCCTGAAGTGACCATTCTTATTTTGCCAAAGGATGTGGGTTCTATAAACAAACAAACAAACAAACAAACAAACAAACACACAAACAAACAAATAAATCTGCCTGTGGCTAAATTGAAAAGTTTTAGATTAGTGGTTTTGGCAGAGGAGATTTTAAGACAGACTAGTACTGGGTATATCATGTGGCTATTTGTGGTCACTTTTCTTTAGATGTATAATGAAAAGGAGAAAGTAGAGCAAGGAAAAATACAAAATGTACAGTTTGAAGAGAAAAAGAGCACCAGGAAGTATAATTAAGCTTAGGACATGCATCAAGGAAATAAATGTTTTTTTTTAAATGTCTGATGCTAAAAAGAATAAAGAGAGTAGTAACCTCAGGGCAAGACTCCATCCAGCTAAACTTCCAACTTGTAAAGGGGAATTAAAAAAAAGCTTAACCAGTGGAAGAAACCATTGAAAGTAGAAAGCTGATACAGAAGTATTTGAACGAGGAGGTCAAATTCCAGGCCCAGCAAGCAGCAAAACTTGGCAGCTTTGGCCACATGGTCTGGCTTTAGAGTCAGGGATACTTCAAGAAAGAGGTTGAGGAATCTTCTCCATGGCTATGGAAAGGCACTAAGACCAGATGTGTATCCAGGATGTCCCTGCATGGAGGCCTAGAGAGGCCATTGTGTGAAGTTATGAAAGTGAAGTCTGGAATTGTTGGACACCTCAAGATACTGAAGATATCAGAGTTCTGGGATGCCTGTCAAGGAGAGCAGCTAACAGAATGTGAAAACCATTCAAATGAGAGAAGAGTGTTGTAGCCAACACAGCAGAAAGAATTGGGGATTGGAAGAGCACTTTGACATCAGACATGGAGATGCAGAGTTTGGAGTTTACCCAGCTAGCTTTTGGTCTTGCTTTGGTCTAGTATTGCCTCACTCTTTTCTCTTTACTCTCCTTTGGAATGATAATATATATTAGGTGCTATTGTATGTTGCAAGTATGTGATCATTTTAATTTTGATTTCATAGTGGGTTACAGTTAAGAGATTGCCATAAGTCTCAGAAGAGACTATGGACTTTTAAACAGTGTTGATACCTGTGATAGGCTATGGGAACTTTTGAACTTGGACTGGATACATTTTTGCATAATGATCTGGTTATAAGACTATGGGGACAGAGAGTGGAATGTCATGGTTGAATAAGAATGGGCCTCATAGGCTCATATATTTGAACACTTAGTCATTAGGGAGTGGCCCTATTTAGAAGGAACAGGAGGTGTGACCTTGTTGGAGTAGGTGTGTCTTTGTTGGAGTTATTGGGGATGGGCTTTGAGCTTTCAGAAGCCCATGCAAGGCCCACTGGCTCTCTCTTCTTGTTTTTATTTATTTATTTATTTATTTATTTATTTATTTATTTATTTATTTATTATCAATCTGGATGTAGAATTCTCAGTTTCTTCTACAACACTGTCTGCCTACATGCTTCCATGGTGATGATGGGCTAAACCTCTGAAACTATAAGCAAGACCCAATTGAATGCTTTCCTTTATAAGAGTTGCCATGGTCATGGTATCTCTTTATAGCAATAGAATATTGACTAAGACATGTAGAAGTTCTGTCTGATTCTTCCTCCCAGCTCTATGCTCCTAGAAATAAGACTCAAAATATATTTATAAATAACTTGGCTATCTAGCTAGGCTCTTCTCTGACTAGACAATAACTTAAATTAGCCCATTTATTCTATTCTACATTCTATCATGTGGCTGATTACCTGTGCTCAGATACAATGGGTTCATCTTGTCACATCTTCCTTGCTGAATCTCCCTGTGCTTCACTCTATTCTAGAATTCTTCTTGCCTCTCATATGTCCCATGCACTATTCCACCATTTCCTATAGGTCATAGGCTTTTTAATTGACAGGTGATGCATTCATACAATATACAAGATAGTCTCTTTATAATTTCTCATTTTATTCCAATAAAAGGCTCTTTTTCTTTCAAATATAAAATTTGAACACAATAATAACAATTAAGAAACTATAAGGTATGATATACATTTCAATATCCAGTCCATAGTTTTTAGCAGTTATGGAAAAATTATTTCTATTATCTATTCTATCTTGGGGTATTGAAACTTTTGTACCTAACTCAAACTTTATCCTAACTTGCATTACCAACCTAAAACATTTTTTAAGACCTAAAACATCTTTTAAAATCATGAATAACTCAAGCTTAATTGTGAGACTATAACTATCTAGTCTTCAATCCCAGCAGAAACCTGATAAATAATTATTATCTGAGTAAGTAGGAAGTGCAGGCAAGTAAAATTATAGAAATTACAGACAATTGGCTGCCTAGACAGCAAGTCAGAATTGTCTCTATAACACTGCAGCATCTGTCTTCAGCCTTCTGGCCCAATATATCTGATAGACTCTTAGTGAAGGACTTGCTTACTGTCTTAGCAGAGCTAGGCAGGCAACACCCTGTATCCATTTGTCCTTTCCGGACAGATTTGTCTGTAGTTGAAGCATGGAAATTGCTTTGCCTAGTGGTTAGCTTGCCACAGCTGAAGCAACGGTATATGGAGGTTACTGATGTTCATCATCTTCTTCCAAGTGGAATGTGGGTTCTATCAGGAACAGACCTGTTTCATAGTCTAAAGATCTCTTAGTAATGAAATAATTTTAAATGGCATATCCTGTGGGTCTCTGAGGTTTTGAAGACTATATATCTATAGTATATCAGAATTGTCAACATTGTTTATTCTTAGCTGTTTACTATCTGAATAACCTTGAAAACAATTTTTTTTTGTAATTAACTAAACTAGTATCTCATATGACCATGAGTTTGACTATCTGACTATTAAGCTTGTATTTTTTTTTATTTTTTATTTTTTGATACTTTATTTACATTTCCAATGTTTCCCCCTTTCCAGGTCTCCTCTATCCTCTCCCCCTCCCCCACCTCTATGAGGATATTCCACCCCCCATCCACCTGCCCACCCACTCCCATATTCCCACCTTGACATTTCCCTTTACTGGGGCCTCTAACACCCTAAGACCCAAGGGCCTCTCCTCCCCTTGATGGCCAATAAGGCCCTCCTCTGCCACATATGTAGTCCGAATCATGGGTCCCTCCATGTGTATTCTTTGGTTGGTGGTCCAGCCTCCAGGAGGACCAGGGGGGTCAGGCCAGTTGATACTGTTGCTCCCTCCATGGGGCTGCAAACTCCCTTACCTCCTTCAGTCCCTTCTCCAACACCTCCATCTGGTACCTCACTCTCAGTCCAGCGGTTACTGTAAAGGGAAACTTGGGTATTCCAAACTTTTGGGCTAATAACCACTTATCAGTGAGAACATATGATGTCTGTTATTTTGTGACTGAGTTACCTCGCTCAGGATGATATTTTCAAGTTCCATCCATTTGCCTGCAAATTTCATTAAGTCATTGTTTTTAATAGCTGAGTAGTACTCTGTTGTGTAAATGTACCACATTTTCTGTATCCATTCCTCTGATGAGGGACATCTGGGTTGTTTCCAGCTTCTGGCTATTATAAATATGGCTGCTATGAACATAGGGGAGCATGTGTCTTTATTACATGTTGGAGCATCTTCTGGGTATACGCCCAGGAGTGGTATAGCTGGGTCCTCAGGTAGTATTATATCCATTTTTCTGAGGGTCCACCAAACTGTTTTTGAGAGTGGTTGTACCAGCTTGCTATCCCACCAACAAAGGAGGAGTGTTCCTCTTTCTCCACATCCTCGACAGCGTCTGTTGTCACCTGAGTTTCTGATCTTAGCCATTCTGAGTAGTGTGAGGTGGAATCTCAGACTTGTTTTGATTTGCATTTCCCTGATGACTAAGGATATTGAACAATTCTTTAGGTGCTTCTCAGCCCTGCGAATTTCCTCAGTTGAGAATTCTCTGTTTAGCTCTGTTCCCCATTTTTTGATAGGGTTATTTGGTTCTCTGGAGTCTAACTTCTTGAGTTATTTGTATATATTGGATATTAGCCCTCTATAGGAC